>OZ024823.1:15575459-16175459 GCA_964016985.1 Anodontia alba
AGTTACCAAACAATATGATGTGACGTCGCGACGTCATCAATTCCCCGCCGTCACGTTATTACGCAAACTGGCGCACTAATTCTACTTTCTTAAAGTAACTTCAAACAACTAAGCCAGAGCACAACACTTCCTACAAATTGCATGCACACAAAGTGAAGACTCATGTCAGCCTGTGCATCCGCACAGTCTGATCAGCCCTCACTGTGTTCTGTCAACAAAAAGCAGAAGTATTTTAAGAAATTTAATCTTTAAAGTAATTCTAATATATATGTGAGTACTTTATTTCAAATTTAAATGATTTTAATAATCATATTGGGATCCCTTAGTCATTTGGATAACCAGTGTCATGAAGTAAAGTTTCCTATATACCCCAGCATTTGCGAACAAGCATACACGTTGGTGAAAGCTAATTAAAACAAAAACAACCATTTTGTAAGGAACTATGTCTAAAGAATAGTTTAGATGTAACATATACTATATTTGCATACACAGTGTCGTGTAAACAAACAGCAGTATAAAACTGACTGAAATAAAGAGACATATCATTGAATTAGTCGCAGCTGAAAACCTGGGAAGTCAAGACATATTATGGCGTACTTCTAACTAAATAGTGGCTTAAGCAGAAACTAGGGTGCCATTCTGCCACTTGATTTTGACCACATAGGATAGTTGAAATTCCTTTTAGAATTTATGGCTCAAAATGCACTTCAGTCATAAGTTTTAGGGTGAGATTTCGCGCGAGTAAACTAGGGCCAAGCTGTTCAAAGCGTCGTTAGCTTAACAAGCTCGTTAGTGGTCAAATTGTTAACTGTTCTAGTAAATATAATATCTAATTCACATGTACTTTTGCTGAAAAAATGCGAGTAGTTTGCTACTCACATTTTTCAGCAAAAATATTAGCAAATATGCCATATTTAATGATCAAAGTTTTAACGATACGTTAACTAACGACATCGTTGGTTTTGAACAACTGGGCCCTGGTTAATACCCCACCACGAGCTGGTTTTTCTACTGACCGTTCCAAGGCGGCTCCTCTGTTACAGCTCTTTTTGGTTTGTCGTCAGTGGTTTCATATGTTTCATTGTTTAGTCATTGTCCAAAAGGCCATAACTCCGTCAGAAATAACCAAATCTACAATCCATAATTAGTTGCACAGCTTCATGTCATTTGGCAAATTTCTTTGAAGTTTCAAAAGAATCCGATGAAAGATAAAGCGGGGTTTGGACACAAGCGCTGCGGATGGAAATTCTAAATCCGAAAGGGCCGTAACGGACAAAAATAGGTAAACCAAAACTCCTAATTGATGAGAAAACTTTCGCATCATTAGAAGTAAATCTGAAAAACTATCAAAATCCGATGAAAGATAAAGGAAGAATTGCAGACACTAGATTCGGGACTGACACAGGTATGCACTTAAGGAAGAGGGATATATCTATTCCATCCCATCCCGCTTACATCGGGCGGTAACTATCCCTAAATATAGATTACCAGAGAATTCCTTTTACTCGTTTACTTAGCTTAGCATCGATTCTGACAGTTCTTATGCAGTAATTGGATCTTTTTTTTTTTTTTTTTTTTTGTTTTAAACCTCTTGTCCGACGGTTTGTTTTGCCGCATGTACGTAAACGAAACAGTTTACGTTTAATCCACAGTATGTGTCAGATACAGTTTCAAGTATGCTATACTTATATTTACATTTAAACAATATGTTTGGCGGAATCAAACCCATTTTATTTCAACATAAATAAATACTTTATGTGCCAAAAAAATACCTTTATTTAATCAAAGCAAAATGTTTAAAAGTTTGAAGGCGGTTCCATTTGGAGAAGTCAGCGAAGGCTCTGTTGTAACTATTTATCATGCTTGTCCAAACAATTGATTGAACAAATTCATCTTACTACTGATGACGTGTCTATAACTGTTGAATGACTGACAAAAAGTGAGGACTGATCAGGCATGACGTCCTGTGTCGCCTGATCTGGGTCGACATTATTCACGCGGGCCTGTGTTTCCCAATATTTAGGATAAATGCGGTACTTCTTTTTATTTCAGGAACTGATTAGAGAAAATTGCCTGATGGAAATGAAAGAACTGCCCGACGATTTATTACACAACTACTTAAGGTTTGGTATGTTTAAATAACAGCAAGGCGGTGACAATGTTGAGTGTTGTTTTTAAACTCTATCTATTGCGGCTGTGTATTATTGTATTTATTGTACTCATGCTTCCTCTATGCAGTAGCTTAGAACAACTTCATTATGCTTCAGCAGTACCATGTGTTGCTACTGTATTGTGTTTATGGGCAATAGATACTTTGTCAAGTCACACATATACCAAACGAACATACAAACATACTTTTATTCGCTGGTTTGTCAGGATAAATACTTTGAGTCTTTTAAGTGCATTTTTTTGGCTTTATCAAGTGACTTTTTTACGCGGTATGAATAATACGTCCTTACTTCCAATTGAAAATGCGGAAGTTCTCACATTTGTTAACCTAAACAGAGTCTATAACTGTCTTCTCGACGAGGTCACTTGTTTTATTAAATTGTTACTTAGTGTGATAAGATATATGTATAAGAGGTACGGTACACTTAAACCACTGTTATACATTGGATACCTCTGTATTAATTCACTATTGCTTTTTCGCATAGTATGTCTAGTAATATCTCACGTCCAGTTGAATCTACAACAAGGACTTCTCAGAGAAAGTAATTTTATATACGACAGCACATCAGAAGACTTGAATCTTTTCCGACAGCCCATTCTAGACAATACTTCAAAAATCTATGAAAAAGGAGACGGCATTTTACCAAATGAAGGAGGTGTGTATCGAGAAGATTATGTGCGTTATATAGGAGAAGATGTTCAGATTGACTGTAGTTTTCATAGCCTGCAATTCCTCGGTATAGACGAATACAAATTTTATTGGTCAAAAGACGGTAAAGAGCTATATAACACTTCTGATCGAATACAACAAAACGTTAACTTCTTCCGCTCTTCAAATATAATATGGATTAAAATGAACTTGACAATAAGATTTCTGCAAGAGGATGATTTTGGCTTGTATAAATGTATACGAGAGGCTAGTAGAATTTATTTAGAACAGGTTTTGCCAGATATATTTTTACCTATAAAGTATACAACGAGGCGATATATTGGGAAAAGTTTCGTATTTAGAGCGGCAGATGTGATGGAAAAACTTGAAATTCCGGTAGGACATTTTGTCAATAGGAGACAGTTCCTTTACATTACCCTAGATGATACCGGTATATCATTTGAGTATAAGGTTAACGGAAAGGATATTCATAGCATTTGCTTACCTAATGCAATGCCATGTTCCTTGTCGGTTTCGTTATACACGCTTTGGATGTTAGGATACTCTTTTAAGACAAAGTTTACACCTTATATATTGACGCTAGGACAAATCAGTGCTTCTTATATCAAAGTGCATATGTGTGCTTGTGGAAGATTTTATGGAGAACATACACTGACAATGTATATTCCTTATTTCAATTCAACTTCAGGAAGAGAAGAAATAGTAGAAATAACACATGAGAAAAAAATAACGGTACAACCAGTAGCGTGGTGGAGAAACAATTCCATTCTATATGAGAATCTGTTGTTTGACCCGGTGCTTGAATCCAGCAGAGATATTAAAGGGTATATCACGGAATTAATCTGTTCCGGTCAAGAATTCGATTTACTAGTTATAAATGCAATCTCCTGGGTCGTTGTACTACTAATATGTGTGATGCTGTTCAGGTTTTTCTCGCGCCCATTTAATTTATACTGCAAGTTGAGTGTGATTCCTGTAAAAAACTTTATTTTCTATGGCCACTGCTTTCCAAAACTAAAGCAAACAGCGATCGACACAGTTGCTGAAATAGAACATGTGCATGAAATCCAGTATGATGTGTTTTTATCCCACAGCATGGAAGACTATGAATTGGCAAAGAATGTTATTCTTCCTTTTCTGGAAAACGATTGTGGATTTAAAGTGTGCTTTCCGGAAAGAGATTTGGTTGATTTGGGGAAAACTAAACTTACTCTGTATTCCAAAGCCACGGAAGAAAGTATAAAATACTTAGTTATTTTATCAACAAACTATTTAAAGGATCCAGATTGCAACAGACTACAGTTATCAACATGTATTCTTCCTTTGATAAACAGCGAAAGTGGAATAGGGCGAGATATTATATTTCTCAAATTGTCCCCGGGTATAAGTATACCTGACCAGTTGAAATGGAATATGGATGTTCGTATTATTGACTGGACGAATTCTGACAGTGACAACGAAAAGAAGATGCAATTAAAGCAGGTGTTACAGTTCAAATAGTTCAAAAATAGTTCAAAAGAGCGAACAAACCATGACAGCCAGTGAACATAACACCGTGAAAAAAAAAATATGTTTTGGGTACTCATTAGAAGCGCCTCAAAAAGGCAATTCTAATGCGTACCGACACAGATGAGAACATATATTTTTGCGGAGAAATAAGAAAAGATATTGATACTTTTCAGTAAAAAAGGCGCCTTATCTAGAGCTAGGATATGATACAGGAAGGACCGCGGTGCGTATGGGATTAATGAAGTACCAGAATAATATAAGCATTCTGATTCTGATCAGCGCCTTCCATTGTCGCCTGGAGAATGCCCGGAAGGGCATAACCCACTGGGTTAAAGTGAATAACCTGCTCTAACAGCGTGGGTCATATTCAGGGTGGTTTGTTACTTTCGATACTTGCCTATAGAGTAACGCAACTTTCTGCCTGACAAGGCTTATTTACTGATACACTGAACTCAGAGTGTCCAAATGGTATTCAGATATGACTGTTGTAGCAGTTTCCAGTCATGTCAGATTGAGATAAATTGATTTCTGTGACTAAATAAACTGGTAAAATTTACGCAAAGAAAGTATTTAAACCGCCAAATGTCTACCTTTTTTGGGGGGTACGCATACATACAGTATTATGTTATTTGTTGGACCAAACATTTACGCAAAGAAAGTACTCGGCCTGCCAAATGCCTGCCTAATTTTTGATACATATACATACAATGTTTCATTGTTTGTTGAACCAAACATTTACGCAAAGAAAGCATTGCCTGCCAAATGTCTACCCTATTTTTGGGTACGCATATATACAGTATTATCTTGTTTGTTGGACCAAACATTTAAGCAAAGCAAGTATTTGGCCCGCCAAATGTCTACCCTATTTTTGGTTACGCATACATACAGTATTATGTTGTTTGTTGGACCAAACATTTACGCAAAGAAAGTATTTGGCCCGGTAAATGTATACCCTGTTATGGCTTACGCATACATACAGTATTACTTTGTTTGTTGTACGCTTGGTCATCACCAAGTCATCACCTTGGTCATCACCAAATAAGTTTGTCAGAGTATAGCGTACATGTTGTTATATTCGACCAGTGAAGCTACAAAGTTGTCTGTATATCCGCTAAATGTGCTCTGAGAGTTTACTATTCACATACACACACACGCACGCACGCACAGAGAGAGAGAGAGAGAGAGAGAGAGAGAGAGAGAGAGAGAGAGAGAGAGAGTATGTTGTCCCTAAAGCTGTAAACCATAAAGTTAACAGCAACAGCAAATGCTCTGACCAGACTCGGCGGGACTGGTCTGCGGAATTGATGTTCATACATATTTAGAGGTGTAATGTGTAACGACAGCTCATTTGTGCTATTTATAGATTTTCGGAATAATAATTGTTCTCTGAAAAGTTGCATGAATGACTGTTAACCCAATTTTAATTTCAAATTTGCTTCCCTTTTTAATTGCACGACAGTAAGTCAGGCCTCAATCTAACTCAAACGTTGGCGCCTGACTTTTCCTGTCTGTGGCCGAGCCCATCGGTGTCTTACTTGTGTAGTTTTCATGTGCTCTGGCATCGGATCACCATTGAATAGTTTACTTTGTTAAACAGTTGTGATTATATGTGGTTTGTCCGTGATGTATTATCACTAATGAGGTAGAGAACCCCGACGCGGACCGAATGCATGTTGGAGACAGCACATGAAAAAGGGTACTTATCGCATAGCGGACCAGCAAAAGTAAAATACGAATGTCACTAGTCAAAAATAGGAGGCTGCGCATTTGAAGAACTACAAATCGGAAAACAATAAGGTCCTTTTCTCGTGTGCCGGCTAATCTGCTTTAGAATAAAGGGCGAGGTTCAGTGCGGTTAAAACTCGTTTTTCTAGTGACTGTTCCTAGGCGTTTCCCGTATTTTATTTGAGCCGGCACACGAAACAAAGAGACCTTATTCTTTTCCGAGTTGTGTATATATGCGCAGTCCCGTATTTGGGCTTCAGACATGCGTGTTTTGCTTGGAGCTTCCTCGAGGTCTCTAGTACATGTCTGCGAACAGCAAAGGCTCTGGCGAGACTGCGCTTATGGGCAAGCTCGCCTGAGCATTTCCTGGTCGCTTATATGATAAGTACCCTTTTCTCATGTGCTGGCTCATTTCTTCTTAGCTCTATTATAGGTTGTTTCGTCTTGTCTTTGCCCCTCATCTCTTCTTCTTTCGGTGCCTCGGGGAGGTTGTGCTTCTTGATCATGATATTTCCTGGCTCACATCATTCATAGGCTATATACATGTCAAAAAACATGGCCGCTAGGGGGCGGGGCTTATTTTCCATATATATCTATTTAGAAAATTTTAATGATCTTCTTGTCAGAAAACAATGGACTGAGTTCAATATTACTTGGCAGAAATGTTCCTTTGGTGACTCTCTACCAAGATTGTTCAAGCCGTCATGATTTGTCAAAAAACATGGCTGCTAGGGGGCGGAGCTTATTTTCCGTATATATCTTTACAGAAAACTTCAAAAAATGTTCTCGTCATAAACCAATGAACAAATTTCAATGTAACTTGGCAGGAATGTTCCTTTGGTTACCCTCCTCCCAAGTTATATTGAAATCGGTCCAGTGGTTTCTGACAAGAAGCTTTTTAAAGTTGTCTATATAGATATATAGGGAAAATAAGCCCCGCCCCTTAGCGGCCGTGTTTTTTTTTTGACAAATCATGACGGCTTGAACAATCATGGTAAAGGTCACCAAGGAAACATTTCTGCAAAGTAATATTGAAATCAGTCCATTGTTTTCTGACAAGAAGATCATTAAAATTTTCTAAATAGATATATATATGGAAAATAAGCCCCGCCCCCTAGCGGCCATGACGGCTTGAACAATCTTGGTAAAGGATCACCAAGGAAACATTTCTGCCATGTTATATTGAAATCGGTCCTGTGGTTTCTGACAAGAAGAAACCACTGGACCGATTTCAATTTAACTTAAACAGAAATGTTTCTTTTGTACCTCTCTACCAACTGTCGTGATTCGTCAAAAAAACATGACCGCCAGGGGGTAGGACTTATTTTTCCTGTATATCTATATAGAAAACATTAAAAATCTTCTAGCCAGAAACCACTAGACCGATTTCAATGTAACTTGGCAGAAATGTTCCTTTGGTGACCCTCTACCAAGATTGCTCAAGTCGTCATGACACGTCAAAAACACATGGCTGCTAGGGGGCGGAGCTTATTTTCCGTATATACCTTTATAGAAAACTTAAAAAATGTTCTCGTCATAAACCAATGATCCAATTTCAATGCAACTTGGCAGAAATGTTCCTTTAGTTACCCTCTACCACGGTTGTTCAAGCCGTCATGATACGCCAAAAGACACGGCCGCTAGTGGTCGGAGCTTATTTTGCCTATACATGTATATCTATATAGAAAACTTTAAAAAATGTTCTCATAATAAACCAATAGATTGATTCAATATAACTTGGCAGGAATGTTCCTTACGTGACCTTCTATCAAGATTGTTCAAGCCGTCATGATTCGTCAAAAAACATGGCTGCTGGGGAGGGTGGGGGTTTGGGGGAGGGGGGGTGGCAGGGCTTATTTTCACTTTATATCTATATAGAAAACTTTAAAAATCTTCTTGTCTGAAACCACTGGACAGAGGTCAATGTAATTTTTTTTCCAGGAATGTTGCTTTGGTGACCTTCTGCCAAGATTGTTCAAGCCCTCTTGACACCTCAAAAAGTGTCCGCCAGTGGGCGTGGCAAATTTTCTCTATATATCTATATAGAAAACTTTAAATTTTTCCTTTTCAGAAACCACTTGACTAACTTCACTATTACGTGGCAGGATTGTGGCTTTGGTGACCCTCTACCAAGATTGTTCAAGCAATAATGATTCGTCAAAAAACATGGCTGCTAGGGGGCCGGACCTATTTTCCCTGTATATCTACATAGAATACTCTAAAAAACTTCTTGTCAGATACCACTAAAATGATTTCAATATAACTTGGCAGGAATGTTCCTTTGGTGAACCTCTACCAAGTTTGTTCAAGCTCTCATGATTCGTCATAAAACATGACTGCTAGGGGCGGGGCTTCTTTTCCCTATATAGCTATATAAAATTTTAAAAATCTTTTTGTCAGAAACCTGGACCGATTTCAATATAACTTGGCTGAAATTTTCCTTTTGTGGCCCTTTATCAAGATTCAGTTCAAGCCGTCATGATGCGTTAAAAAACATGGCCGCTAGAGGGCAGGGCTATAAAATTTAATCAAAAATCTTAGAACAGTGAACTTGGTTGAAACTTAAATAGTAAGTATGCAAATCTGTTTGCTCAGGTGAGCGATATAGGACAATCATGGTCCTCTTGTCTATGTAGACATATCTTGAGAACGCATTAGATTCACCTTATCAAGTTCTGATCAAAACGAATTGTACTGCTTTCTTGTTTCTCCACTAAAGCATATATGAAGAATGAATGGTTTCTGATATGTACTCATAAATGTTTTTACTTTATATTCGTTCTTTTATCTGCTAGCTTTATTTCTTATTTTATCTTATACCACTCTCTGAGCAAATTTAGCAGATTGCCAATTGATAATATTGTTTTTTATTTTTTTTTCCAGAAAATAGGCTTTAAAAGTGCAGGTTATGTTTTTATTTCCTTTGGGATCATTGAGCTCAGTCTGGTTTCCTTGAAAATCGAATACCACTTAACCCTTAAAGCCCCAAGAAAAACTGCATCTGAAAATGTCGTCTGTTTATGTCGTCTGCTGAATATTCTTGCAAACTTTTCAAACCTATTTTTGCATACAGGCGAACTGTGTGGACCCAGATCAGACTGCTCCTGAAGGTGCAGTCTGATCTGGGTCCACACTGTTTGCAAAAATGACTTTTAATATCACAAGCAGATGACAAAGCAGACGAAAATTGCTGTGATTGTCGCTTTAAGGGTTAAGCCTGTGCTAGGGGTGTATACAGCCTTGCCAATTACATAGCTGCATATGAAGAGACTAAATAAAACCAGTCTCTAAATTTCGTTCTGTTTACAAAGACAACCTTTTAGAGTTTTATTTCACTTGCATGAAATGTCAAAGCCTGTCTCTGGGAATAATACGAGAAATATTTCAGAATATTGTTTGCTGAAATTTTTACACAGCATGCTAAGCGTTAATCCATGCGTCTGCTGCATTACTATGCCTTTATCTAGGACACATTACTGGTTAGAATAATGTGAGTCTCCCTGGATTGTATGATCTTAATAAAAGACAAACAGATTGAGTCTGGAACGTACTGTAGACTAGGTAGAAGCATGTAATGTTTTAGGATTGGTTTATGTGTTTGCATTATGCAATCTTGTTGCATGTAAAGTTATTTAATTTGATTTACACGTTTTTATTCAATGATGTGTCACTGATTAAGTTTGGAAGCCTCTCTGCGAGCTTTGAACAACTGGGCCCAGACATTTTGACTCCTTGTCGTTCTAAGGCGACGATTCTGTTGTTTGTTTTTGCATGGCCTTAAGACTACCGTAATTACCCTAAGTTTTGGGACATATAGGCCTTTGCAAACAGTGTAGTCCCAGATCAGACGCCGCAGGATGCGGCGTCTGATCAGGGTCTACACTGTTTGCCATACATACAGCAATATTTTAGACACATAAAGAGACAGTAACATGGACTATTTCTAATTTTTATGCCCCAAACTTTGAAAAAAAATTGGGTGGGGTGGGTGGGGTGGGTGGGGGTGTGGACATATTGCTTCTGGCTTGTCTGTTCGTTCGTTCGTTTGTTCGTTACGTTCGTTCGTTAGTCACGCTTTCTGGTGCAAAGCATAACTTTAGAACCAAGTATGCTAATGTTTCGAAATTTCATGTATGGATTCCTCATGAAAAAATAGGTGATCCGTATTTTTTTCTTATCCGAATAACCTTCCATTGTAGAGTTATTGCCCTTTAAATAAAATAACATTGAAATCTCGTTAGCAAAATATTTAAAAAAGTATTCAAAGTAGAGTCTTGATATTTAGTATTTTGATTGGGGTTGAGGAGGAGATCACCTGATTGAATTTTCAACAAATTTAATGAATTTTTTTTTGAGTTATGGCCCTTTGCAATTTTTTGTCATTTATTGCTTTCATGTGCATGGCATATGTTTAGAACCATGTAAGCTAATGTTTTTAAAATTTCATATATGGATTCCTCATAAAAAAAAAAAAAAAGATGACCTGTACTTTTTTTCTTATCCGTATTATCTCCCATTTTAGAATTATTTCCCTTGTAAAAAATAACGTTGAAATATCGTTAGCAAGATATCTCAAAAAGTATTTGAGATAGAGCCTTGATATTTGGTATACTGATTGGGACTGACAAGGAGATCGTCTGATTAATTTTTCGGCCAGATTAATGATAATTTGTTGGAGTTATGCCCCTTTGCAATTTCTGGCTATTTGATCTTGTTACTTTCATACGCATAACATAAGTTTAGAACCATTTATGCTAATGTATGAGAATTCATATATGGATTCCTCATGAAAAAATAGGTGACTCATATTTTTTTCTTATCCGAATTATCTCCCATTTTTGAGTTATCGCCCTTTAAATAAAATAACATTGAAGTCCCGTTAGCAAGATATCTCAAAAAGTATTTGAGCTAGAGTCTTGGTATTTGGAATACTTAATGAGGGGGAGATCACCGGATTAAATTTTCAACGGGTTTAATGAAATTTTATTGGAGTTATGGCCCTTTGCAATTTTTGGCCATTCATTGCTTTCATGTGCTTAGCATAAGTTTAGAACCATGTATGCTAATGTTTTGAAATTTCATAAATGGATTCCTTATGAAAAAATAGGTGACCCGTATTTTTTTTTCTTATCCGAATTATCTCCCATTTTAGAGTTATTTCCCTTGTAATAAAATAACATTGAAATCTCGTTAGCAAGATATCTTAAAACGTATCTGAGCTAGAGCCTTGATATTTTGTATACTGATTGGGACTGAGGAGGAAATTATATTATTTAGTTTTCAGCCAGTTTAATGAAATTTTGTTGGAGTTATGGCCCTTTGCAATTTCTGGCTATTCGAGCTTGTTGCTTTCATGTGTATAGCATAAGTTTAGAACCATGTATGCTAATGTTTTGAAAATTCATGTATCGATTCCTCATTAAAAATAAATGACCCGTATTTTTTTTTCTTATCCGAATTTTTCTCCCATTTTAGAATTATTTCCCTTGTAATTAAATAACATGGAAACCTCATAAGCAAGAAATCTCAAAAAGCGTACGAGCTAGAGTCTTGATATTCGGTATACTGATAGGGACTAAGGGGGAGATCACCTGTTGAAATTTTCAACAAATTTAATGAAATTTTCTTTGAGTTACGGCCCTTTGCAATTTTTTGGCCATTTGTTGCTCTCATGTGCGTAGTATAATTTTAGAACCATGTATGCTAATGTTTTGAAATTTCATTTTTGGATTCCTCATGAGAAAAAAGATGACCCGTATTTGTTTCTTATCTGAAATATTTCCCATTTTAGGGTTATTGACCTTTTAATGAAATAACATCGAAATCTCGTTAGCAAGATAACTAAAAAAGTATTTGAGCCAGAGCCTTGATATTTAGTATACGGTTTGGGACTGAGGAGGAAATTACCTGAGTAAATGTTCGGCCAGTTTAACGAAATTTGGTTGGAGTTATGTCCCTTTACAATTTCTGGCTATTTGATCTTGTTGCTTTCATGTGCATAGCATAAGTTTAGAATCAGGTATGCTAATGTTTTGAAAATTCATATATGGATTCCTCATGAAAAAATAGGTGACCCGTGTTTTTTTTTTTTTTTTTTTTTCTTTTCCGAATTATCTCTCATTTTAGAGTTATTGCCCTTTCAATAAAATACGTTGAAATCTCGTTAACAGGATATCTCAAAAAGTATTTGAGATAGAACCATGATAAATGATATACTGATTGGAACTGAGATCACCTGATTAAATTTTCAGCCAGTTTAATTAAAGTTTAATTGAGTTATGGCCCTTTGCAATTTCTGGCTAGTTGATCTTGTTGCTTTCATGTGCTTAACATAAGTTTAGAACCATGTATGCTAATGTTTTGAAAATTCATATATGGATTTCTCATGAAAAAATAGGTGACTCGTATTTTATTTCTTATACGAATTATCTTCCATTTTAGAGTTATTACCCTTGTGATAAAATAACATTAAAATCTCGATAGCAAGATATCTAAAAACATATTTGAGCTAGAGTCTTGATATTGGTATACTGATTGGGATTGAGGAGGAGATCACTTGATTAAATGTTCAGCCAATTTAATGAAATTTTGTTGGAGTTATGGCCCTTTGCAATTTCTAGCTATTTGGCCGTGTTGCTTTCATGAGCATAGCAGAAGTTTAGAACCATGTATGCTAATGTTTTGAAACTTCATATATGGATTCCTCATGAAAAAATAGGTAACCCATATTTTTTTCTTATCCGAAATATCTCCCATTTTATTGCCATTTTAATAAAATAACATTGAAATCTCGTTAGCAAGATATCTCAAAAAGTGTTTGAGCTAGAGCCTTGATATTTTGTATACTTATTGAAACTGAGGAGGAGATCACTTGCTTAAATTTTCAGCCACTTTAATAAATTTTTTGTCGGAGTTATGGTCCTTTGCAATTTCTGGCTATTTGTTCTTGTTGCTTTCATGTGCATAGCATAAGTTTAGAACCATGTATGCTAATGTTTTGAAAATTCATATATGGTTTCCTCATGAAAAAAAAAAACAGGTGACCCGTATTTTTTCCTTATCCGAATTTTCTCCCGTTTTAGAGTTATTGCTCTTTGAATAAAATAGCATTGAAATCTCGTTAGCAAGATATCTTTAAACTTATTTGAGCTAGAGTCTTGATATTTGGTACATTGATTGGGAATGAGGAAGAGAAAACCTGATTTAATTTTCAATGATTTTAGTTTATTGTGTTGGAGTTATGGCCCTTTGCAATTTTTGGCCATTTGTTGCTTTCATGTGCATAGCATAAGTTCAGAACCATGTATGCTAATGTTTTGAAATTTCATATATGGATTTCTCATGAAAACATAGGTGACCCGTATTTTTTTTCTTATCCGAATTATCTCCCATTTTAGACTTATTGCCCTTGTAATAAAATAACATTGAAATCTTGTTAGCAAGATATGTCACAAAGTGTTTGAGATAGAGCCTTGATATGTAGTATCAACCATGTATGCTAAATATTTTGAAATTTCGTATATGGATTCCTCATGAAAAAATAGGTGACCCGTATTTTTTTTTCTTTTCCGAATTATCTCCCATTTTAGAGTAATTGCCCTCTTAATAAAATAACTTTGGAATCTCGTTAGCAAGATACTAAAAAAAGTGTTTGAGCTAGAGTCTTGATAATTGGTATACTGATTGGGACTGAGGAGGAAATCACCTGATTAAATTTAAACGAATTTAATGACATTTTATTGGAGTTATGGCCCTTTGCAATTTTTGGTCATTTGTTGCTTTCATGTGCATAGCATGTTTAGAACCATGTATGCTAATGTTTTGAAATTTCATATATGGATTCCTCATGAAAAAATAGGTGACCTATATTTTTTTCGTATCCGAATTATCTCCCATTTTTAGCTCACCTGAGCTGAAGGCTCAAGGTGAGCTTTTGTGATCACTCACCGTCCGTCGTCGTCGTCGTCGTCCGTATGTCCGTCCATCCGTCCACAATCTTTAAACAACATCTCCTCCTAAACCACTGATTTGATTTTGACTAAACTTCACAGGAATTATCCTTGGTTGGTCCTCTTTCAAAGTTGTTCAAATGGTTCCGGTCTGTTGCATATCTAGGTCACAGGAGCTAAAAATAGATTTTTTAACTAAAAACTTAAAAAATCTTCTTGTCAGAAACCACTTGACCGATTTCAATATAATTTTGCAGAAATATTTCTTTTGTGATCCTCTACCAAGATTGTTGAAGCCATTCGGATTCGTCAAAAAACATGGCCGCAAGGGGGCGGGGCTTATTTTCCCTATATATCTATATAGAAAACTTTAAAAATCTTCTTGTCAGAAATCACTGGACTGATTTCAATATAATTTTGCAGAAATGTTCCTTCGGTGATCCTCTACCAAGATTGTTTAAGCCATTTGGATTCGTTAAAAACATGGCCGCCAGGGGCGGGGCTTATTTTCCCCATATATCTATATAGAAAACTTTAAAAATCTTCTTGTCAGAAATCACTGGACTGATTTCAATATAATTTTGCAGAAATGTTCCTTTGGTGATCCTCTACCAAGATTGTTCAAGCCATTTGGATTCGTTAAAAACATGGCCGCCAGGGGCGGGGCTTATTTTCCCCATATATCTATATAGAAAACTTTAAAAATCTTCTTGTCAGAAACCACTGGATCCATTTCAATATAATTTTACAGAAATGTTCCTTCGGTGATCCTCTACCAAGATTGTTCAAGCCATTTGGATTCGTCAAAAAACATGGCCGCTAGGGGGCGGGGCTTATTTTCCCTATATATCTGTACAGAAAACTTTAAAATTCTTCTTGTCAGAAACCACAGGACCGATTTCAATAAGAATTTGCAGAAATGTTCCTTTGGTGATCCTCTACGAAGATTGTTCGAGCCATTTGGATTCATCTAAAAACATGGCCGCTAGAGGATATATATCTATATAGAAAACTTTAAACATCTTCTTCTCAGAAATCACTGGACCGATTTCAATATAATTTTTTCAGAAATGTTCCTTTGGTGATCCTCTACGAAGATTGTTCAAGCCATTTGGATTCGTCAAAAAACATGGCCGCCAGGGGGCGGGGCTTATTTTCCCTATATATCTATATAGAAAACTTTAAAAATCTTCTTGTCAGAAACCACTGGATCCATTTCAATATAATTTTGCAGAAATGTTCCTTCGGTGATCTTCTACCAAGATTATTCAAGCCGTTTGGATTCGTCAAAAAACATGGCCGCCAGGGGGCGGGGCTTATTTTCCTTATATATCTTTATAAAAAACTTAAAAAATCGTCTTGTCAGAAACCACTGGACCGATTTCAATATAATTTCTTCAGTGATCCTCTACATAGCTTGTTCAAGCCGCCGTGATTCGTCAAAAAAACATAGCCGCTAGGGGGCGGGGTATATTTTCCCTATATATCTATATAGAAAACTTTAAAAATCTTCTTGTCATAAATGACTGGAGCGATTTCAATATAACTTGGCAGAAATGTTTCCTTAGTGACCCTCTATCAAGATTGTTCAAGCTGTCATGATTTGTCAAAAAACATGGCCGCTAGGGTGTGGGGGTGGGGGGTGGGGGGGGGGGTGGTGATGCGGGGCTTATTTTCCCTATATATCTAAATAGAAAACTTGAAAAAATCTTGTCGTCAGAAACCACAGGACTGATTTCAATATAACTTCCCAGAAATGTTTCCTTGGTGACCCTTTACAAAGATTGTTCAAGCCGTTATGATTTGTCAAAAAACATGGCCGCTAGGGGGCGGGGCTTATTTTCCCTATATATCTTTACAGAAAATTTTAATGATCTTCTTTTCAGAAACCACTGGACCGATTTCAGTATAACATTGCAGGAATGTTTCTTATGTAACCCTCTATCAGGATTGTTCAAGCCGTCATGATTCGTCAAAAAAACATGGCCGCCAGGGGGCGGGGCTTATTTTTTTTTTTTTATATATATCTATATAGAAAACTTTAAATTTCTTCTTGTCAGAAACCACTGGACCGATTTCATTATTACTTTGCAGAAATGTTTCCTTGGTGACCATCTACTAAGATTGTTCAAGTAATCATGATTCGTCAAAAAACGTGGCTGCCGGGGGCGGGGCTTATTTTCCCTATATATCTATATATAAAACTTTAAAAATCTTCTTTTCAGAAACCAATGGACCGATTTCAATACAACTTGGCAAGAATGTTTCTTTGGTGACCCTCTACAAAGATTGTTCAAGCCGTCATGATTCGTCAAAACACATGGCCGCTAGGAGGCAGGGCTTATTTTCCCGATATATCTATATAGTAAACTTTAAAAATCTTCTCGTAAGAAACAGTTGGACTGAGTTCAATGTAACTTGGCAGGAATGTTGCTTTGGTGACCTTCTACCAAGATTGTTCAAGCCTTCATGATACGTCAAACACCATGGCTCCCAGTGGTGGTGGTGGTGGGGGGGGGTTATTTTTTGTATATATCTGCATAGAAAACTTTAAAATTATTCTTGTCACATACCCAATGACCAATTTTAATATTACTTGGCTGGAATGTTGCGTTGGTGACCCTCTACCAAGATTGTACAAGCAATCATGATTCGTCAAAAAGCATGGCTGCCATGGGGTGGGGCTTATTCTCCCTATATATCTAAATAGACAACTTTAAAAATCTTCTTGTCAGAAACCACTGAACAGATTTCAATATAACTTGGCAGGAATGTTCCTTTGGTGACCCTCTACCAAGTTTGTTCAAGCTGTCATGATTCGTCAAAAAACATGGCCGTTAGGGGTAGGGCTTTATATCTATATAAAACACTTTAAACCTCTAGACCAATTTCAATATAACTTGGCAGAAATGTTCCTTTGGTGACCCTCTTTTAAGATTCAGTTCAAGTCGTCAAGATGCGTTGAAAAAACATGGACGGGGGTGTGGTGGTGGTGGGGGTTAGGGGATGGGGGGTGTTGGTGCTATAAAATTTATACAAAAATCCTAGAGCAGTGAACTTGGCTGAAACTTCAACAGTAAATATGCAAATCTGTTTGCTCAGGTGAGCGATATAGGACCATCATGATCCTCTTGTTTAGTTATTTCCCTTTGTATTAAAATAACACAAATCTCGTTAGCAAGGTATCAAAAAAGTGTTTTAGCTAGAGCCTTGATATTTAGTATACTGATTGGTACTGAAGAGGAAAACACCTGATTAAATTTTCAGCCAGTTTAATGAAATTTTGTTGGAGTTACGACCGTTTTGCAATTTCTGGCTATTTGATCTTGTTGCTTTCATGTGCATAGCATAAGTTTAGAACCATGTATACTAATGTTTTGAAAATTCATATATTGATTCCTCATGAAACAATAGGTGACCCGTATTTTTTTCTTATACAAATTATCTCCCATTTTAGAGTTATTACCCTTTTAATAAAGTAACATTGAAATCTCGTTAGCAAGATATCTCTTAAAGTATTTGAGTTAGTCTCTTGATATTCAATATACTGATTGGGGTTGAGGAGGAGATCACCTGATCAAATTTTCAACGAATGTAATGAATTTTTGTTGGAATTATGGCCCTTTGCAATTTTTGGCTATTTGTTGCTTTCATGTGCATGGCATAAGTTTAGAACAATGTATGCTAATGTTTTGAAATTTCATATATGGATTCCTCATAAAAAATAGGAGATCAGTATTTTTTTTTCTTCTTTTTTTTTTAACTTTTGAAATACTATCAACCTTTAATAACGGGGTTTTAAAGGTTGGATAATATTTCAATAGTTTTCAACATAACTTTTTTGTTAAATTTTTGCAATTCACTTAATCACGTGATCTTTTTGTTTTAACTTAATTTGCTATATCTCGTGATTCTGTTGTTTTTCAGTTCTTAGTAGTATTTAACCTTCATTCTAGCTTTACAATGTAATTTGCATTTTGTTTCTCTGTGTTTTGTTATAGGGATCAAACATGAATTTTCATACATTAACTTTCCCCAGCTCTCGTGGGAGGTGTTGAAAACTGAGGCCGAAGGCCGCGGTTTTCAACACCTCCCAAAGGGACCTGACGAATGTTAATGCATTTAAAAACCGTGTTTGATCGCTATTATTGCATAAAAACTGAAAACATTTGCTGCATTTCGAGTTATTTCTTGCATTATTTTGTTACGCCTTTTCACCGATGTCTCGCGAACGTAATTTCCACAGACTATGCACGTTCTAGGGCCGTGCAGTACACATCTTGTAACGGCAGGAAATCCGTGGCCCCGGTACGATCATATTGAAAGTTGCGTAGCCGTGCATTAACAGCGCGTGAATTACCTTGTTAATACAGGGCGTTTCGCCGGTTAATGCACGGCTGTTGATAACGTGCGACACTGCTTTTTATGCAATAATATTGTTTTCTTCATTATCTAGTATGTTGTGTATGCATTATAGTATTATATTTAATTGAAAACTGTACTGATGTAATAGATTAATCTGTTGTTTGTCTTTCAGCTTCTTTACACATGTTGATACTTATACATTTGTTATTAATGTCTGTCGATTCAAAAGCTCACAAAGAACTTATGCTACATTGTTATCTGCTTACCGACTTAAAGCTTATCTGATCTTATCCTATCATATCTTGCCTTATCTGATCTGATCTGATCTTGTCTAGTCTGGTCTGGTTTTGTCTTGTCCAGTTTTATCTTACCATTGCAACTAACATTTTAAATGTTTGTTGCTAGAATAAAATATTTATACATGAAAAATTGTTAATACTTAGTTGTTTTGTTGTCTTCTTGTCTTGTCTTGTCTTACCATATACAAATATAATTTAGCTCACCTGAGCCGAAGGCTCAGGATGAGCTATTGTGATCACTCCCCGTCCGTCGTCCGTCCGTCCACATGTTTGAACGACCTCTGAAACCCCTGGACCAAATTTCTTCAAACTTTATGTGGAGCCTGACTGAAAATATGTACAAATGGTCATGGTTTGTAAATCAAGATGGCCGCCATGTCCCTATATAGCTCCCATAAACTTATAACGGGGAAACCGTAAAAAATCTTCTTCTGAGAAATCAATAGGCCCACGACTTATATATTTAGTATGTAGCAATGTTCCGTGATCCCCTACATAAAATCTTCTTCTCTGAAACCATGAGGGCCACAGCTTATATATTTAGTACGTAGCAATGTTTAGTGCCCCCAACATAAATCCTGCCAATCAAGCCCCTTGGTCCAAACTGGCCACAACCCAGGGGTCATATGTTTATATAGAGTCATATAGCTAAACAACCTTAAAAATCTTCTCTGAAACCATGAGGCCGAGAGCTAACAGATTAACTATGAAGCGATGTTAAGTAGTCTCCTACATAAATCCTGCCAACCATGCCCCTGGGGTCCAGATTGGCTACGCTCCGGAGGTCATTAGCTCCCATTGACTCATAATGGGAAAAACTTAAAACATCTTCTTCTCTTAAACCATGAGGCCCATAGCTTATATATTTATCACGTAGCAATGTTTAGTGGTCCTCCATAAATCCTGCCAATCAAGCCCCAGGGGTCCAAACTGGCCACACCCCAGCGGATCATATCTTTATATAGAGCTGTATAGCTAATGAACCTTCAAAAATCTTCTCTGAAACAATGATTTGTTTGTGTTGAGGTTTTACGGCCCAGTCAACCCAATGGGGTCATGTCGAGCGCGGTCAGTTTACCTAACCACACGTTTACTGGGCAGACTTAGTCCTCTATGCGGTTAACCAGTATTGTGCACATTCTTTCGCCAGAAACTGACAACTGCCCTTCTTGAATCAACGGAAGGGAGAGAATGACCGTAGAAAATATTTCATGATCAATCTCCACGGAAGAATGTTGCCGACCTCGGCTGGGGTTGAACCCGCGACCTCCTGGTCTCCAGTCGGACGGCGCATCCGACTTAGCCACCGAGGCCGGCTCAGAGCTAAAAGGTTTAGTATGTGGCAATGTTTGGTGGTCTCCTACATAAATCCTGCCACCCATGCCCCTCGGGTCCAAACTGGTCACGCCCCGGGGTCATTAGCTTATAATAAAAGAAAAAAAAACTTAAAAATCTTCTTCTCTGAAGCCATGAGGCCCAAAGCTTATATATTTAGTATGTAGCAAATTTAGTGGTTCACTACATAAATCCTGCCAGTCAAGCCCCTGGGGTCTAAACTGGCCCCGCCCCAGGGTTATAAGCTCCCATAGACTTATTATGTGAAAAACTTAAAAATCTTCTTCTCTAAAAGCATGAGACACGCAGCTTATATATTTAGTATATATGTTTAGTGGTCCCCTACATAAATCCTGCCAAACTGGCCACAACACAGGGGTTATATGTATATAGAGCTATATAGCAAAAGAACCTTCAAAAATCTTCTTCTCTGATACCATGTGGCCCAGAGCTAACAGATTAAGTATTTAGCAATGTTTAGTGGTCTCCTACATAAATCCTGCCAACCATGCCCCTGGGGTCCAAATTGGCCACGCTCAAGGGTCATTAGCTCCCATAGACTTATAATGGGAAAAACTTAAAAGAATCTTTTTCTCTAAAACCATAAGGCCCACAGCTTATATATTTAGTATGTAGCAATGTTTATATTTAGTATGTAGCAATGTTTAGTGATCCCCTACATAGGTTCTGCCGATCAAGCCACTGGGCTCTAAATTGGCCACGCCCCGGGAGTCATTATCTTACACAGACTTATATTGGGAAAAACTTAAAAAAAAACCCTCTGAAACCGTGAGACCCACAGCTTTTATATTTAGTATGTAGCAATGTTTAGAGGTCTTCTACATAAATCCTAATATAGTAAATAGTAAATAGTATATAGTAAAACTGGGGTTTACAGGGGTATACGTTATTTTTCGTATTTCTGCTCAAAAGCATAGATTGTTGGTATTCATTAGAGCTGCCTCTCTGTTTTTGGTGGTGAAAACTTAAATATATTTGAATTGGCGTGTTTTTGTAATGAAGTGTCATTTCGTTTAGAATCAAATAGGTCAGGTATGGCAAGAGAAGCGTCCAGGTTAGCGCTCCTAACGAGGACCCGGCCATTCCGATAGTTATGAAGCAGGGAGACAATTACTGGACAAAATATGTGAATAGATTCTGAAATGAAGAGTCCTTTGGAAAGAATAAGCACATTATATAAATGGAAATAGCAGACCTGGTCTTAGAACAGTAGTTTAACGTGGAACATTGCTTACACCTTCTAGCCCGAACTTACCATATTTGCCCTCAGTATTGGGACACCTTAACTCCTTACCATACTTGTCCTAAAATTTGAAAACATCTTGTTTACAACCTATTGATTTGTCTAAAATAGCGCTGGATGAGTGGCAAACACTGTAGACCCTGATCAGACGCTGCGTTCTATGGCATCTGATCTAGGTCTACACTCTTTGCTCATGCCTGTCTGTCCCAATGTTTATTACGGTAGCTATATTTAGCAGTGTAAATGAGCCCAGTGATCCCAAAGGAATAGAAAATATATGCTATCCCAAAGTGAAGCACGATGGAGCCCTAATTTAAACAGTTGTCCTATCGCAAAATAAGGATTACGCGGTAGGCAATGGTGCGACAAAAAAATGATACCCCGACGACAAATGATACCCGTTATCAGTTTTCGTACATAACATACGAAAAATGATATACTGTATCATTTTTGTACATCACGTAGGAAAACTGATACCGGGTTTTCAGAGTTGCAATGTTCGGCTACCACTAGCCACGAAGATGATACCAATTGAAAAACGTCTGCTTGTACTTGAAAAAAAAAAATTTTTTTTAGCTCACCAGAGCACGAATTGCTCATCGAGGAAGTACCGGGCCGACATGTAGATCACAAATAGCTAAAATCATTCCGATCGGATATCCAAGATGACCGGCATGGCGGCTATCTTGAAAATCTATTTTAAACCTTTTCTCCTGAACCGAAACGCCTATTAACTTGAATCTTGGTAGAAACAATCAGAATGACTTGCAGGTTAAAAATAACTAAAACTATTCCGATCGAAAATCCAAGATCTGTTTTGAACTTCTCCTGAACCGAAATGTCAATTGACTCGAAACTTGGTAGGAATTATCGGTGCGACTTGTAGATAAAAAAAGCTGAAATCGTTCCGATCGAAAATCCAAAATGGTCGTCTTGGCCGCCATCGATCGGAAATACAAGATGGCCGCCATCTTCTCCTGAACTGAAATGCCAATTGACTCCAAACTTGCTAGGGAGTATCCGAATGACTTGCAGATATATATAGCCAAACTCGTTTCGATCGGAAATCCAAGATGGCCGCTGTGGTGGCCATTTTGAAAATCTCTTTTGAACTTCTCCTGAACCGAAAGGCCAATTCACTCCAAACTTCGTAGGAAGTGTTGAAGTGACTTGTAGATAATAAGTAGCTAAAATCGTTCCGATCGATAGTCCAAGATGGCCGCCGTATCTTGGAAATCTTTTTTGAACTTCACCTGAACCGAAAGGCCCATTGACTCAAAACTTGTTAGGAAGTATCGTGGTGACTTGTAGATTAAAAATAGCTAAAATCGTTCAGACCGGAAGTCCAAGATGGCCGCAACTGCCGGCATTTTTAACTTCTGAACGGAAAGGCCAATTGACTCGAAACTTTGACGGAAGTATTGGCGCGACTTGTAGATCAGCTATAGCTAAAATCTTCCGATCGGAAATACAAGCTAGCCGCTTTGGCCGCCATTTTGAAAACATATTTTGAACTGTTTCTCCTGAATAAAAAGGCTAATTGACTCGAAACTTGATAGGAAGTATTGAAGTGACTTGTAGATAAAAAAAAATAGCTAAAGGGGGAGTTCTAAATCTGCCCACGCATGGATTTTCTTCAAACTTCGCATGTTATTTGCACAAGTCCCAGCAACTATGAAAGTAGACTTGTTTTCTATAACAAAGAAGTGTGGGTCTCAGGAGAGCTCCCTGATGTACACCCGTCATAAATGTATACCTGTGTCAAAACCTACCAGTATAAAATCAACACTTCAACATGATGTCTAATAATGTTCATTGTTATAGTGAAGGAACTCAATAAGAAATATTTTACTACCATAAAAAAATTGTATATATTTCTATAATAATTAAATTAAATTTTGAAAATCCCCAACTGGATAAATTTTAGAAAAAAAAAAATAAGAAAAACAAGAAATTAAACTTTAAATTTTTGTATGTTATGGTTCTTGTCAACTTATGATTTTTGCGCAAAAATATGCCACATGAGTCCTCTCCTGATATGTGGAGTTTCACGAAATTTAAAAACCGGTAACATGTCAATAAAGTACATGATATGCACTTAGGTCGGTTGAGTGTAAAAATGAAAATTTTTATTGACTAATCAAAGATGTCCCAAACATGCTGAAATTCGTCATACAAGTAATAGAAATCAGATTCATTTAACACTCCAGTTCTTGACAAAACGGATTAAATACGAATTGATTATGAAAAGTAGCCGGTGCAGTACACAGACCAAAAGTACTCAGAATTGCATTTAACATCTGTATGGGTCAAGCAATAATTCCCTTATCATTCTTTTATCAAGAATAATCAGCATTACTCTTCACTTTAGGTGTAAGCAGAGTGGCCCATTATGTGTCCTCATCAATTGTCTCTTTTCGTGACTATAGAATGGATGTCTTTAAAGGAAGAAATGCAAGTGCCTTCCATCTGTAAAATATGTATTATTCAGGGTGAGCCATAAAAACGATATTTTCACTACTAAATTTGTGATATGCTATTGTAAAGTATCAACAGCAGGGCTTTTCTTTATTTTTAGCATAATCTTTCATTACTTATGTATCAATTGTTACATCACAGTGGAGTACAGGCATTCCTTACCTTTGTTTAACAACAAATTGAATTAGAGCTTAACAGAATCTTATATTTCCTTGAGCACATGGCTCATCAGACCACAGTGGATCCGCTGCCAAGAGCAAAGAAATACAAGTCATCTATACTATCTAAGTGACTTGTAAAACAGTTTTTTATTGCACTCTTTCTAAGGTGTTCCACAGTGTGCAATTTAATTATCTCTTTGATTTTCCACAGTTTGAAATAATCGGTTAGTTGATGCTAAGCAAACTATCAATAATGGACCCACAAAACCTGAACCAGAATAAAAAATCAAACATCACCTGAATAAAAATCAATTATTTTGTGCATTTTCCCATTTTTGCTGTAATTTGTGTTATCATTTTTAATGTTCAAAATCAATTCGTTACCGGTGTTTGATTTTTAAGAAATTTTAAGAAAATAATTCAGATAGGTATGGCCAATTTTTGTATTAAAATGATAGGTTGACAAGAACTAGAACCCAGTTTAATTAATGACCAAATTTGTCAGAAAATAATTATGCAGTTGAATTATAGGAACTACTTAAAACTTATTTAAACATAAAAGCTCAAAAGTCATATAAATAAGTAAATATATGCTATAAGCATTTTTAGCAGTGACTTACTGTTTTTATCAGCAAATCGGACATCCAAATTATGAGTTACTGGTAGTTGTGGAGTGCGCTTTTCAGGGGTACCCATATATTCATCTATAAAACCATCTATTTAAGCAAGGGAAATAGATAAAGTGGGATAGGTACCTTACGTATAACAGTCACATCCTAGGCAGTACTTGTGCTTAAAATTATAAGATTCTATCCGTGGGCAGTCCTATGTAAATTCTCTATAGGCTGAAACTCCCCCTTTATTCAGATCGGAAATGTGAGATGGCCGCCACAGCCGCCATCTTGAAAATCTATTTTGAACTTATTCTCCTTAACCGGAAGGCCAATTGACTCGAAACTTTAAGGTAAATATCGGTGAGACCTGTATATCATACATGGCTAACATAATTCTGATCGGAAATCCAAGATAGCCGTCGTGGCAATCATTTTAAAATCTATTTAGATTTTTTTTCTTTTGTCTTAAACAGAAAGGCCAATTGACCCGAAACTTGATTGGAAGTATCGGTTTGACTTGTAGATCAAAATTAGCTAAAAAAAGGTTCCATCAGAAATCCAACATGGCTCCACCGCCACCATCTTGAAAATGTACCCTGAACGGAAAGGCAATTGACTCGAAAGTTGGTAGGAAGTTTCAAGGTAGCTTGTAGACCAAAAGCAGCAAAAATAGTTTAGATCAGAAATCCAAGATTGCTACCATGGTCCCCATCTTCAAAATCTATTTTTAACTTCTTCTTTGGAACCAAAAGGCCAACTGACTTGAAACTTTGTATCGGGGCAAAATCATTTCGATCAGAAATCCAAGATGGCTGCCATCTTGCAAATTTACTTTGATCTCCTGAACCAAAAGGCCAGTTGCCTGGAAAACTGGCAGGGAGTATTGGGTTGATTTGTAAAGAAAAAAAGCTGAACTCGTTTTGATCAGAATTCCAAGATGGCTGCCACAGCCACTATCTGGAAATGAATTTTGAACTTCTTCTGCTGAACCGAAAGGCCAGTTAACTCGAAACTTTTCTGGTGAACGATTAAGAGCCTTCTTGGCCCTCTTCTTTGTCTTTTGTTCCGAATATGTGTCTACTGACTGTCTCGTTGACTGATATGTGACATTTCTTAGACAAAATAAGAACTTAGGCACAAGAGTGTGTACTCTCCACCAGCATGAGACATTCTTGCAACAAATTGGATGTTTCGCACCTTGATATATAGTCAGTAACAAGGGCCCAGAATAACAATCCCATCTTAAAGTTAAGGTCCTTCTGAACTTGAAAATTTCCTATTCTCCTTAAATAGGCTATGAGGCAACATGTGGTCACCATGCACCACCCAAGTAATTTTGTATCCACGCGGGCTAATCAGCATCTTTTAAGTTAATATCCTGTTTTAATAACATAAACGGTTTCTTCGCGTCACGGCTCGAATTAGATATCATTCAACTATTTAAACATATATTTGTAACAATGATTATGAATAGATATCACCTAAATTTTCAACTAACGTAAACCCTTTGAATCATGTATACATCCACAAACCCTATTATTTACTTGACTTTATTCATGATTTACTGATCACACACGCCTGTATCGAGGTAAGAACGTTTACTTTGTTGCAAAAACGTCTTATTAAAAATGTCAAGTACAGTGAATCCCCGTTACAATGACAGTATTTGTTCTCAAAGAGACGTTGCCGTTAAAATGAATTTGCTGTTGTGAAGAATACTTAATAAGCATATTGATATGTTAGAAAGGTTTTGTTTTGTTGTTGTTTTCTCATAAACATATGTTTTAGATATTGTTAGAATCGCCTCAGTGAGGCGATTCTAACAAATATCCAAAAACATATTTTCTTTAAAGTATTAAATAATATATTCTTGCATAATTTATGACTAATTGTTACCTCTTAAGCGAAAATTTCATGCCAGTGAAATTGTCATTACAACGAATTATGTCGTTGTATCGAGCGGCGGTATAATGAGGGTTTCTGTATCATTTTTCGTCGGGGTATCATTTTTTGTTGTATCAAGGCTATATTCTGTGATTGTGGCTTTTCCTGGACAGCTTCTAGTCTTTTCTTACAGAATTGAATCTCCACCATTTAAATGTTTATATATACCTTTAGAATCGTTAAACTGTGAGAAACCCCAAACCGGTCAATTTTTTGTTCTCTTCTCGTAGCAGTATTCCCAAGAATCACGAAACAGCCTAGAATAGGGGCAGGGTGGGTGGGGAGCAAACTGCTAGTACCTAACGGAGGAAGAATTTTTAGTTTTGTCTTCGATTAGCGAGCATCTTCTTTCTGGCGTACCAAATTATCCTAAATATTGAGGCAGGGGTCTGAGCAAACGGTGCATACCCAGGTAAGATGTAACAGAAAGCGGTGTCTGCTCAGACAGACCCAGATCGGAGGTCAAGGAACGCGGTGTCTGTCCAGCGTCCACACAATTTGTTACTCAAGTAATTATTTGATGTACCAACATATAGTAAAATGGACTTGTTGAAACTTCAGCATAAGTATGATAAAAGGACAAGATAAAATATTTAGACGTAAACGTCTAAATACCGTCGCAAAGTTTGTCCATGTTTATATAGAGATATGGAACAAGGGTATACAGAAGTTTAATAAATTTTCAGTGTAACAGGTAAAATCGAACAATAATGTGATTCTTTTAATTTTTACTACCACAGGCGATAATAATAGGCTTTTGCAAACAGCATAGATCCAGATTAGACGGCTCATATGAGCCGTCTCATCTGGATCTACGCTGTTTGACATTCCGTCTTTCAATACGTATAAACTTCTTTTCAAGCGATAGTTTGTTCAAAAAGTAAAGCAGACGACAATGTCGTCTGAAATTTGGCACAGAAAGAGTTAATGTTTGCTTTTATTAAGCTTTATGAAATTTCTTGATTGAAATGAAAATAAAATAATTAATCTGCTTATAACACAGTTTGTAATAAGATTTTTTATATTTGCCGAGATCGTCACAAACCGACGTCACGGCAAATATAAAACGTCCTTAGTGAACTAATCGAATAGTCTACCATATGTAAAAATCCAAAGCTATATTAAGAGACCGGCGCGATTCGCGTGCCGGCCAGTAAAGTGTCCGAATGCTCAGTCCAGCTGACACACGTTGCAACAACGTCATTTAACGTTTACCGCTCTCTTGGTTTATTCAGCAGACGACAATTGCACGACCCATAGGAAAACTACCGACTGATGTCGGTTCTTTCTTAAGAATGCCCTATAATCACCCTATGTGTCCGTCCGACCGTGGTCAGCTAGCGAAAAATGTCATCGCGCTTAAACCGCTTGGAATTTTTTTTTTTTTTTTTTTTTTTTTTGTTAATTTTTGGCATACAATATCTAACCGATGCGTGCAAGAGAGACAACTCTTACTATCTTTGTTATGTACTTATCTCGTCTGAAGCCGAAATCTTGTGCAGGCCATAACTCCAAAACTGTTTGAGATAATTTGATAGGAACATATATCAGGTCAAATAGGAGTGTCGCACGCAAGAAAGACAACTCTTGCTTTCTTCTTTCTCTAGTTATCTCCCCTGAACACATTTCTAAACCAATTCTTTTGCACTCCAAAACTTCTTAATGGTTTGAAATATTTTGATAATATTTGGCAGGCATAGATAAGGACCAGATGGGGTGTCCGTACAAGAGAGAAAGCTCTTACGGTCTTCGTTATGTACTTATCTCCCATGAAACAGAAATATTATGCAGATCATTACTGTTTGAGATGATTTGATAATATTTGGTGGGGACATATATCAGGTCAAGTAGAAGTGTCAAATGCAAGAAGGATAACTCTTGTTGCTTTGTTTGAAAATGGCCATAATACTCAAACCATTAGGACATGCAGGGATGACAACCTACATGTGGGTTAGCCTGGTGCCCGCGACTTTCTCACAGATCCCTATATACAACAACGATAATATTCCAGATAGGGTACCACCCTAACAATGTGGCCGATCATATTTCTAACATGACGTTAATGTCCCGGTCTTTACATCACGAAATTAGTGGGGGTTTTTTTTGTTTTTTTTTTTTTACTGAAAGCTGCCTTTAAATGCGGGTCGTGCACTTTACCCAAAGGTTGCTGACGATATTTTTCTTCTTTTTTTTTCCCAGAAATGTCTAATCTTGTTTTCTGGAGAAAATAAGAAAAAAATATTTCAATATGTCGTCTGCAGAAAATTTTACTCATCGTGCTAAGCGTTAAACGGTGCGTGCCCGATGGGAGAGTTAAAACTTTAGCAACCATAATGTATAATACAAGACGAAATATTTAGACGTAAACGTCTAAGTATCGGCGCAAATTTTGTTCATGTTTACTTAGAGATATGGGACAAGAGTATACTAAAGTTTAATCAATTTTCAATGAAAGAGGTAAAAAATAACAACAATGTGATTCTTTAAAGTATGCTTTTATTAAGGTTTATTAAATTTCTTGAATGAAATGAGAATAAATTAGACATTAACCTGACAAATATAAAAAGCCAAACCATTTCACGAGGAAACGCTAAAAAGCGCGAGCGTGCAAAAGAAAAGACCTGTGTGGACTGTATTGTATTGTTTATCAATTTCCCGTGAAAACACACACACACACACACACACACACACACACACACACACACACACACACACACACACACACACACACACACACACACTAAAAAACCACGTGAGCGTGCAAACCACATGAGCGTGCAAAATAAAGAACACACGGGGACTGTACTGTAATTTTTTAATCTGAAGATGATTCATCTTGTATGTAATGTATTATAATATATTCAATGTATAATTCTCGCAATTAATATCTGCATCGTCAAACTCAAACTGATAGAAAAACCGATCGGTCAATGAAGACAGCTATGCAAATGTGAACAGGACTGGACATAGCACTATGTAAAATTATCATGGCAACAACAAAGGTTGACCTTGCACCTGAAAAACCCTTTCAGTTTATTTATAAAACATATGTGACCATACACCTGAATAAAGACGGCATGTACATACAAGTGCTTTTTTGACGACTGACTACATCACGAAAACATGCCTATATAATGTTGATCCCCTTAAACCCCACTTTTATATAGTAAAACAGGGGTTTACAGGGGTATACATTATTTTACTTATTTCCGCTCAAAAACATAGATTGTGGATACTCGTTAGAACCGCCTCGCCGAGGCGGTTCTAACGAGTACCAACAATCTATGTTTTGAGCAGAAATATGAATAATATCAGAATTTTTATCTAAAAAATTTCATTTTTTTTGGAGGTGAAATTTTCTACATATTTGAATAGGCATGTTTTCGTAATGATCGAGATATAAGCATTTGAAAACAACAGCAGTTTAAGAGCAGTTTACAGAAGTGTCCCAGATTTTTGACCTCTAGCCCCATCCCGAGGCTTGAACCCAGGGTCCTTTCTTATAGAATCGCAAAAGCCCCTCATATGTACCCATGCTCCAAATATGAATGCTTTCTGTTGCGTGACTGTTGAGATATGGACATTTAAAAATACTTTATCGCAGTGTGACGCGCACGTACACGTACGAGCTTTAGAACAGAAATAACAAAATTGATAAATACAAGCTAGTTTTACTTTATAAAATTGGGCTTTGATGGAATCTTTATTGCATAGGGTTGTTAACCTGATGAAAGGTAATTATTATGTCTATGCTGAGGAAATTAAATATAAACTGAGTAGAATAGACATCTTTATCACATTTGTAACTTTGCACTTCATATATCCCATTTGTAGCTTTGCATGCCATTTTACACATAAGTCACACACAAAAGAAAAAAAAATAAAATAAAATAATAAATAAATAAATAAAATATAAAATTTCGGGTGCATCAGTGAGTGGTGAGGAGGACTGTTTTGTGGAGGAATGAGTGTTTGAGATGTTATAGTATTTGGGGTGATGATTAGAAATATATATAGTAGATTGATTATAATGTCATTAAGCAGAGTTCTGTATAGTGTATGTATGTAAACAATATATTGTAAGATGCATGGTGGGATGGCCCTCCCCGACCTTCTGTGCATCATGTGACGGGGAGAATAAAAAAAAAAAAAAATAGCTGTGTTTCCACTTCCACTAACATACTGAAAAAAAAAAATGGTCGATACGTAGGAGAAACTTTTGTTTTATTTTTCTATGTTTTCTCCAGAAAAGAACAGCGTTGGGTCTGTAATTTATGTTAATATAGGTATATTCTTGAGGGTCGGTGCTTTACTTTATTACTTTGCATTTTTACTGATAAAAAATAGCAGAGTCGGGTGTTTGAAATGGGGTTGGTCGGGTTAGTGGCTATTTTTTTACGCTTAATACAGGTAAAATGTGCAAAAATCATGCACATCTAAAGAAATGAAAAATTCTGGTTGTATACCAACCTAAAAATGCCACCATGAAGAAACGTACTAAATTTAAAAAAAAAAAAATCAAACAAAAAAACTGTCACTGCGTGTTCGAACTCGCGCCGCTCCGCGTGAGAGCCGAAGATGCTAACCATTATGCCAAAAATCCGATGTAACTTTGTATTACAAAATTAAGGTACTTATCAATATTTACGTTGCGGTTTTAAAAATCCTTTGAGAGCTAATCGAACACGTTCCCATATGACAACAAAACTATATTAAGAGACCGGCGCGTGGTCAATAAACTATAAACTGAAAACTCTTATTGTCGTAGTCAACTATTATATTTGCATTTGTCTCCCTTAAGGTATAGGCGTACAACAGACGACACCACTCCCCTATTTATATATTCGCAATATATTTAACAAGCGGCCTATAAATAACGCTTGCCATTTCGCCTGCCATTATTACACCCTGTGCAGTTTTGAAGCAATAACGTGCGTAACCGGGCCATGCCAAAGCCCAAGAAAGACCCTACTCATGGAACACGGTCCTTCAAAGACACTGGACAATGGTTTAACCCATTTTAGTTTGGAGACCCCAAAACAGGTAACTTGCAAGCTGTGAAAACCCAGATAAGACACCGCAGAATGCATTGTGTGCAAATAATTTAGTCAATAGCCTGATATACCTAAAATTGAAAGAGGACTCTTCCAATATATGGTGATGGGGAGTTTATTCCGTCTAAAATTGGTGAAACAAAAACACTAAATAGTACTTCATCGAAAGGCAGAACAAACAAACAGAAAGGAGCGGCAAGAAAAATTCCGCCTTCGTCCAGAATGATTGGGAAAGTACTGGTTAGCAGAGCAATTCGTGTGAACTGTCATTATTACAACATAATTGATCATATCTGAGCCGCGCCAAGCGAAAATGTGTCTTCGGAGCATGCACGGAAAGCGAAGGCCCATATCAGACAGCACGAATACGCAGTCTGATAAGTGCCCTCGCTGTCCGCTGCCAGAATTATTCATAACATAGAATTATCAATGGAGAGCAAAGACCGGATGATGTGAATCCGCACATTTTGCGCATGCACAAAGGCACGTTTTCGCTTGAGTCGGCCTATATGTGTTGTTGGTCAAGCTATCCTCGTTGGATGCACGACGATAGATCGGGCCTCAGACTGAATAACTGTTTCTTACTCAATCTGTTTCAGAAGATTGGCGCCCTGCTGTCGATATCTCGAGGGTTGAGCGCAAGACTATAGTAACTCAAACATATTTTTGAAACCCTTGTTTAGGGGCAACTTGGACCCCTTTGTAAACAATGCAAATTTAGGTGCCATTGCTCGTACGAGCAATGGCACCCAAATTTTCATTGTTTACAGAAAGAAATGTTGTAATCTTCATAACGCCTTCATGGTGAGGAGATTAGGTTTGGGGAAAAACAACCATCTGTCTTACGACAGTCTTGCGCTCAACCCTCGATCTGTAGTTGGGCACATCGTGCTCTTACTTGTGGTTTACTTTGATCTAGTTTTGAAGCGCCACGAGGTCCTCTGTTTGTGATAATGTGGGGATTGCTGTAGTGTTTCGCTCGTTGGTGGAGGGACACCTGCACGGACCGGGCAAGTATTTGTACACCGGAGACGCGTCAGTGTTGGGACGGGGTTTCGATAGGGTGAAAAAATGAAGTTACCCAAAAGCCCCAATCTCGAAGCGCAGCCTTGCCAAGGCACTGAAAAAAGAAGCGATAAAGCAACAAACGAGGAAAAGATACAAGGAAACATAATCGATATACAAACAAAGAAGAACCGCTACAGATGAACCGCCTTGGAACGGTTGTCTTCCCTGAAAGTATATCAGCTTCTCTTATACCTTTTCAGCCTCACAGACCACTCGCAGACCAAACCAGAAACCTTTGTAAACAGTGTAGATTCTGATGAGACGGCTCGTGACGAGCCGTCTCATCAGAATCTATACTGTTTGCCACGCTGCTATCAATTTTGTACTGGGATCCCAATTCGCAACTGTGGACAAGCCCAAATTTAAAGATTTAAAAGCCGACTTCTTAAAGTCAGGAGTGAAAGGGTTAAGTGGTTATTATATTGCAACAGATGGCTTTCTCTGAAACGTGCTTGGAATTTCTATTATGGTTTCTGAGCCGATTTTGCATTTGTTTTCATTTGTATTTACATATCAAAACAATGCAATATGGCAGTGAAGCCATATTAATTCAGGAAAATAGCTACATAATTAAAACGCGTTTGATTTACTAGGCAATCGATTGTTTTCTAGGAATATTTAATCTTTAGTAGGGTTTATACGCGTAGGTTAACGCTTAGCATGCTTGGTAAAAAGTTTACAGCAGACGAATTTTCAAATCATATTGTTTTTATTTTTCTAAGAAAATATGCTTTGGTATTTTATGCATATTGTCTCCACAGGAAATACCAAAGCCTAGGAGACAATTTGCATGAATTGTAAAAAATCTATTTTCTGGAAAAAATGAGAGCACTGTCATCAGTTGGTTGTCTATTAAATTTAAAAGTCTTTACGTTGAAACAAATGATTCCTAACCGATTCGCACTTTCTCAATCCGATTCTCTCAATATCCTTTAGAGATGAGAAACATTAACAAAACATGCTTGCATGATTTTAATCAAGAAAAGATATGAAGACTTAATTCTACGGGTAGCTTTGTCATAAGAACGTATTAAAAAACGCCGAACATTGGACCGTTTAGTAGCTTCAGGAAATTGAAAAAAGTCAATGTTTTATGAATAAACTGGAATATTTTCATCTATATTTTCCAATGCGGCATAAATGAGCCGCGACACGCGTAGTGTGCATTTAGGGCATTCACGGACAGAGAAGGCCTACATCAGACTACGCGCATGCGCAGTCTGATCAGAGCCTTCGCTGTCCGCTGCCAATTCTGTAGAATGTTTAATTGGAGAACAAAGGCCCGGATGAGACCTTGCACGTATGCACGATGAAGTGAACCGCACATTTTGCGCATGCTCGAAGGCACTTTTTCACTAGGCGCGGACCACATAATGACAATTTCTGCCAGAGATCATATCGGAGCATTTTTGTGCCAAACAAATCCCACGATTTCTGGTCTAAACCTGTCTACAAAAAGGTTTTCAAGCCGGTGTTGCTATGATGACGATCTTCGTCGCTGCGTACAAAATCATACTTCATGTTTTAAATTGTGCCTACGTAAAGGTAAAATTGCTCCATAGCCTTGCGGCCGTAGGGGACATGGAAGTTGGAGCCCAGTGTGTCTTGGGTAACAGCATATGAAAGACGGGGCACAGTCATTTCCTTTCGCGTTCTTTAACTTTCCCCTGAAGGGCACCCATTCACTGCTGGGTGAACTGAGAGCTCCTCAGTCAATGGTTTGAGCTGAACCGCCAAACATATCAAAATACAGTCGACTCTCGTTACCTCGAATTCCAAGGAACTCACTGAAATACTTCGAGATATCCGTACCACGACATATCAGAGTTGAGAGAGTGAGGAAAACAATAAATTGAACAACCACATTTAACAAATGAATATGTAATTTGACTCCTGAACAAATGAATATGTAATTTGACTCCTGAAGTTAGAAATATTTATATAAAATAATGTAGAAAAGAGGAGAAATTGCTCCTTAGGAGCAATTTCTCCTCTTTTCCACATTATTTTGTTACCTGATTTCATAGTTTCATGTTAAAACAGGGACCAGATTTTCACTTCGAGATAAGCGTTAATTCGAAATAAGCGAGTTCGAGATAACGAGGTTTGACTGTAATAAACGAAAAAAAAAAAAAAAAAAAAAAAAAAGAAAAGCAGTGATATTTGATCACCAAAATCCCTGGCTCTTTTTGTTGTTCAGTTGTACAATAATTCTGTCATTATAAATGTACGCAGACTTTTTATCAATGGTTAGCATGCTGGGTCCAGTTGTTCAAAGCGTCGTTAGCTTAACGAGCTTGTTAAGGGTCATTTCGTTAACTGTTTTAGCGGATTCAATATTCAGTATTCTGATATTTTTTTGCTGAAAAAATGTGAGGAGCTTTTGGCTCACATTTTTTTCAGCAAAAAATTTCAGCATATTTGCGTATCACTCGATGTAAATTTTAACGAATCGTTAAGTAACGACATCGTTAGCTTTGAACAACTGGGCCCTGCTGGGTGCCAATTTTAGCAGACGTGAGTATGTGAGTTTGAAATACGTTTTTTTTTTGTGTTTTTTTTTGTTTTTTTATTTTTCCCCAAAATGGGCTTTGACATTTCATGAAAATTGTCTTCTAAGGTTAAGAGACAACTTTATGAAATGCCAAAGTCTATTTTCTGAAAAAAAGAGAGAAAAATATCATCAAATTTGTCGTCTGCTGAATTAGCCCAGAGAGGTTAAGCTGTGCCCAGGCACAGAACCGTCTAGGCAGCCTACTTCTGGCATTGGTCATTGGTAAGTCTTGCGTCTTCCTACAAATTAAGGCACTGATTTGAGGCTGTCTTATTAACGTAGTTAATTAAATGACATTCCCAGCACAGGCTAATGGCATCCAAGGGGACATCTTGATATACAATCAATGAAAAGCAAATTAGATTTCTTTCATCAAAGATAAGCCCCATTGGTGTAAATAGAATGATTTTGAGACAGCCGTAATGACATAAAATTTCCCCAATCAGATTATATAATGAGCTGCAACGTTAGAAAACGTACCTGCAGACATGTGACCCGAACGAAGACTCAAACCAGCCTGATCCATGCTGTATGCTCATAGTCTTTATTGTCCGCATTAAAATGCATCCTTCGCTATCCAAAATCCGCCCAGTAATGATTCTGATCAGACTGCGCGAATGGACAGGCTGATCTGATATTTTCCTGGGCGTACATATCCGAAGGTACGTTTTGTGACGCTGGGTCGCTAATGTTTCAAGGGGAAACCTATATAGCGATTACAAAATCGCCACATTACGAAAACACGCCTATTCAAATATATAGAAAAATTCATCTCCAAAAACTGAAAATTTTCAGATAAAAAACTCCGATATTTTTCATATTTCTGCTCTAAACATAGATTGTGGGTACTCGTTAGAACCGCCTCGCCAAGGCGGTTTTAACGAGTACCCACAATCTATGTTTTGAGCAGAAATATGAAAGATAATGTATACCCCTGTAAACCCCAGTTTTACTATATAAAAGTGGGTTTAAGGGGGTCAAAATTATATAGGTATGTTTTCGTGTCGATTTCTCTTATAGACATAACTATGTACGTACCAAAGATGTGTTTTTTACTTATGTTTGTATATTAAGATATTTTTCTGTTCCGACCACGCACCTCGCATTGTTGCAGCCATTCTAAAATCGGTATTTGGATTATGATAAGTTTTTCATCTCTAACAAATACCTTGAAATTGAGTACACCAGTCTGACTGAGCTAATCTGCCTTGCATGATGATTATACCAGAAACAAGCGTTTGGATTTTCTTGCTATTCTCTGTTCTTTTATTCATTCTGTATTATTACGTTTGGTTGTGCAAGTGACAGTTCTAATGTCTGACTAGGAATCGAGAACCTTAAGCACTTTTGATCAGGGCCTACATTGTGTACTTGAAGTATAGGTATTTCTGACAAAACAAAAAGAATAAACTACAATCAAACAGCCTAAACTTAGAAATGAAACTATCCCATTACGAAAACACGCCTATTCAAATATATTGAAAATTTCACCACCAAAAATTGAAAGTTTTCAGATAAATATTCTGACATTTTTCAAATTTCTGCTCAAAACATAGATTGTAGGTACTCGTTAGAACCGCCTTGTCAAGGCGGTTCTAACGAGTACCCACAATCTATGTTTTTGAGCAGAAATAAGAAAAATAATGTATACCCCTGTAAACCCCAGTTTTACTATATAAAAGTGGGTTTAAGGGGGCCAAATTATATAGGTATGTTTTCGTGATGAATCTAAAAAGAAGAAAGCCTGTTTGTATGAGTGGGTTCCCAGCAGGCACACAGCATCAAAATGACGTCGTATCAACGTCGATGCGACGTGATCACGTCGCATCGACGTTGATACGACGTCATTTTAACGTTGTGTACCCACTGGGTTAAGCTATACGGTCAAGGTATACGATGGTAGAATAGTTGTTAAGCTAAATGGGTTTACACTCATAAAATAAAAAAAAGAAAGCACATAGATAAATAAACAAATAAGTAAATAAATAAATGCCGGAATCTTATTTCGCAACACTTGTCACAAATGCATATACAACCGACTGCGTCTACAAGAAGTAGTGATTTATTTCGAATATGACAAAAGTGAAAGTGCCACTGCAACAGAAACGCTGTTCGACCAAATTTATGATTAGACTGAGCCATTTTGGCAATGATATGCAATGTCATATGCTTACATTTAGACTTCACCGGTCAGGTCGTTATAATCTAACTGATAATACTGCAGAACTGCTATTAACAAATTAACATGCAAGTTTTAGCTTTAGACTTTAAAATATTATTAAATAAGGGCGATGGACCGGAAACAGTGTGGCTGTTATGCGACAAACTACATGCTTGACGGTTAACTCGGTCACGTAGAGGGGTAAGGCTAAGGCTAATAGGCAGTGCAATTAACCCTTAAAGCGCCAATCACAACAATTATTGTCGTCTGCTTTGTCTTCTGACAGTTGCTTTAAAAGTCATTGTTGCAAACAGTGTGGACCCAGGAGCAGTCTGATCTGGGTCCACACTGTTTGCCAAAATGCAAAAATAGGTTTGAAAAGTTTGCAAGAATATTCAGCTGACGACATGAACAGACGACATTTTCAGATGCAGATTTTCTTGGCGTTTTAAGGGTTAAGCTAAAACTTTCTTATTTCGAATATACATTATTTGTATAAGCTGAGCTACACCAAGCAAAAACCTTCCGTCGGGGATGCGCAGTCTTACCAGAGCCTTCCTGTCCGCTTACAGAATCATTGGATACTATAAATATTCATCAATAGAGAACAAAGGCCCGGATAAGACTGCGCATGCGCAGGATCATCTGAGTCTGCGCATTTTACGCATTTTTGAAGACACTTTTTCGCTTGACATGGTCCATCGATACATGCGTAACTTAGGAGAAGAGTTATGCTTTATCTGTACAACGCGTACCCAGGCCAGTATGCCCATGTCCATGTTAGCATGAAGTAGTGAAATCAATTTCCAGAAGTTTGTTAATATTTGTGTCCCCCATCGGAGACGAGGTGGGCATATATTATTTTTGATCCGGGTTCTGTTGGTGTTAGTGTCGGCATCAGCGTGACACTTTCTTTTCAAAACGATATTTCTTGAATCAATTGGTAGTGCAACAATATATCCCTGGGAATGCTTAAGAGTTGATTAGGTTTGATTAGACCTCAGTTGTTGCCATCTTTCGTGCACTATATAATTCATAGCTTTCAGATTTGTACCTAAGCACCGCCTGAATATTGGGTAAAAGCTGATACCAACGGGTTCATTGTCGTTTCGGCCATAGGTCAATCATTTGGTTGAGCTTTTCGGCCAAATTTTCAAACCGCCTATATGATTCGTTTATGGTTGCTTAGGACGGAAGGATGAGATGTATGGGCTTGGTATGGTGGCGTCTGCGTATGGCTTGCAGCTTGGAAATATTAGCGCACGAAAGAGGATTACCTTGCTGCAGTTTCTGATAGCACACAACTACATAATGCTTGCAGACAGGAAATATTAGCACCTGAAAAAACGATCACCTTACTGCAGTTTATGATAACCACACAACAACGTATGGCTGGCAGCAGGTAAATATCACCGCACAGTAAGATTACCTTGCTACAGTACATGGTTAGCATACAACAACGTATGCCTTGCAGTGGGGACATATTAGTATACGATAAAAGATTACCTTGGTACAGTACTTGATTAGCATACAACAACGTACGGCTTGCGACAGGGAAATATAAGCTCACGATAAAAGATTAGCTTGATGTACGAGGATTAGCACACAACAACGTTTGGCTATCAACATAGTAATATTATCCCACGATAAAAGATAATATTGCTGCAGTATATGATTAGCATACAACGGCGTATGGCTTGCGGCATGGAAACATTAGTACAGAATGAATTTTTGCATGCTGCAGTTTATGATTAGCAGATAGCAACGTATGGTTTGCAACAGTGAAGTATTAGCACACGATAACAGATTAACTTGCTACAGTATATGATGTATAATAACACACAACAACGTACTGCTTGGGAAATATAAGCACATGATAAAAGATTACCTTGCTGCAGTATACGATTAGCATATAACAACGTATGGCTATCTAATATTAGCACATGCTAAAAGATAACCTTGCTGCAGTATACAATTAGCTTACAATAACGTATGACTATCAGAAGGGAATTATTAACACACGATAACAGATTACCCTGCTGCAGTAAATGATAAGCATACAACAACATCACGAAAACATGCCTATATAATTTTGACCCCCTTAAACCCCACATTTATATAGTAAAACTGGGGTTTAGAGGGGTATACATTATCTTTCTTATTTCTGCTCAAAAACATAGATTGTGGGTACTCGTTAGAACCGCCTCTCCGAGGCGGTTCTAACGAGTACCCACAATCTATATTTTGAGTAGAAATATGAAACATATCAGAGTTTTTTATCTGAAAATTTTCAGTTTTTGGAGGTGAAATTTTCTATATATTTGAATAGGCGTGTTTTCGTTATGACGTATGACTATCAACAGAGGAATATTAGCACACGATAAAAGATTTTCTGGCTGCAATTTATGATAAGCATACAACCACGAAAGGCTTGCAACAGGGAAATAGTAGCCCACGATAAAATATTACGTTTCTGCAATTTATGATAAGCATACAACAACGTATGGTGTGCAGCAGGGACATGTAAGTATGTAAAAGATTACCGTGTTGCAGTACACGTTTAGCTAACAACAACGTACGGTATTAATGTGTGTGTGTGTGTGTGTGTGTGTGTGTGTGTGTGTGTGTGTGTGTGTGTGTGTGTGTGTGTGTGTGTGTGTGTTATTTAATTTGCACACTTTTAGTCGTATATGTTTAAGTATTAAACTTGATACTCTTTATTTGTACTACATCCTTAAATAATTTAAAGTATGTTTGTTATTTGTTAAGAATTTTAAATAAACCAATTAAACCGTACTTATTATGCTATTTTTAGCAAAATTGTTAGTTAGGTATTTTATTTACTTATTTATTTTTTGTTTGATAATTTATTAAAAAAAATTTTATTTACTTGGCATTGTTAATTTTCTGTGTATTCTCCATTTAGCACCATTCGCCAGGGAAAGAATGACACTTTCTAAAATTCTTGAATGGCACATTGAGCCTTAAATCCCTTTAACAGAGACAGGACTGAAGATCAATCAGATACCATTTCACTAATGCTGATAGGTGGGGCTTGGGCTTGACAGCTTAACAGCTAAAATCTAAACGATTACCTATGAAAACACACACACACACACACACGCACACGCACACGCACACACACACACACACACACACACACAATAACAACAACATTACACTGAAAAAAGAGCTGAATAGATGGCAAGCTTTCTTGAAAAGCTTGAACTTGTAAGGTCATAGTAGTCCAAAAATTTGCGACTTTTAACCGGCAACAGATTCTATGCAGTTTTACCTGATCCAATGAGCTTGCTAACATACATCACTGGGACAATGTAAAGGGTTGATTAGATTTAAGTTGTGTGCGTGTGGGTGAGTAAGTAGATGTGTGTGTGTGTGTGTGTGTGTGTGTGTGTGTGTGTGTGTGTGTGTGTGTGTGTGTGTGTGTGTGTGTGTGTGTGTGTGTGTGTGTGTGTGTGTATCGGGGTGGGGGGCGGGGGTGGGAATTGTTTTCTTTGAAAACGAATTTGTAGTTATATTTATTAATTTTGTCGTGTTAAAAATAAAGTATGCCGGGATCAAAAGAGATATAAACGTTGTCCATCAGTTATGTTCTCCACAAAACTGCACCTACGTACACTTGCACAGATCAGAATGCCCGTTAGTACAGTCTGATTCTAGTCATCGCTGTGTGGATAGAAGAATATGACCAAATGATTCTAAAGATGTCTACCATATATACTTATTGTGAATGTCTAGATCAGCCTACGCATAAGTGCAGATTCAATGTGCCTTCACTGTCTGGCTTGACAACAAATGGATGCTAGGGAGTCTTCTGATGAACCTCAGGGTAGGCGCACGCGCAGATTTCATTTGGATTTCTCCCTCTTAGTTTTAATATAGCGTACCTTTTGCGCAGCTGAAATGCAAAAGCTTTTCCAATTTATTCTTAATATTAGGAAAAATCAAGTCCTTAGCACTAATCGTCCTTACCATACTTGTCCTAAAGAAATTCACAAAAATTGACTACAGTTTGACGTGTCGAAAACCTGCTAAATTAGTGGCAAACAGTGTAGACACTGATCAGACGCCGCATTTAGCGGCGTCTGATCAAGGTCTACACTGTTTGTTCATACCTATTTTTCCGAATACTTAGGGAAAATACGGTGATCCATTAATGCTACAATCGAATATTGCCTCACCACAAAAATGAGAAAAAATAGGATATTACTTTAAATTTCAGCTGGTTTTATCCAGTAGTTCACGCAACGTTTGCATTTATTTAGTTTAATCTAGTAATTAAAATGTTGAAGTGCATTACTGACAAAACAATGAAATTACTGGCATAGACGAAAAGGGAAAAAATCAATATAAAATATCGTATTTACCCCATAAAATATTGAGCCTGTCCTCGGGGAAAAAGGAGTCTTTGGGCATATGTTGACAGCGCGAGCCCGATCAGACTGCACATTCCCGCACATTTCTGATCAGAGGCCTTCGCTGTCCGCTTACAGAATTATTGGATACTGTAGAGTACTTATGTACAGAAATTTTATATTTTATTAATTTTTATAGACTTTTAAAGGTGACGCATCCTCAAATTTCAGACTATTTCAAATTAAAGATATTGCTGTGATGAAAATGATGTTAAAACCGCGTTTAAAAATTCCTGTTGGTTCAATTATTACACGCATTCAAAGTCGTAGTAACATGTGTTGTTATTTATAGTTTAATAAAAAGCTATCCCAAAATGCACTATTCTATGATGTAACTGTTTTTTTTTTAAATTTTACTTCGAAATTATTATTTTTTTTTAAATCCTTATAATTTTATTCCAGACTACTAATTTTGGTAAAAATAGTAAATATTCTATTACTATTGAATAATTAGTCTTTATATATCAAGCGAGCATTTTTTTCAATGACGAAAACTGACTGAATTAGATTTTAAAAACATTAAACATATTAAAATGGAAGATACAGATCATTATGTTGGAAAAAAGCTTACAAAGAAAAAAAAAAATTACAATGTATATAAAATGTCAATTAAATCACATCAGAAAATGGGATTTAAATTAATTTTAAAAATTTACTTAAATATTATATTGTAACATTAAATTTCATTTAAAAATCAAACTGGTTATAAAAATGTATAAGCACTGCAGCCCTACATATAAAGGTGGAAATATCTGTTTCTCTGTTCATACATTCCTTGAATATTTGCAAATTTTAACCTATTTTTAAAATCATTCATAAAAAAACCAGAGACGTCATTGGTTCCTTATGAATATTAATGGGATACAAATGAGCAAAAGCTTAAAATCTCAATTACTTTGTAAGTATTTTGAGCATTTCAGTGTGATTTTCACCACTGGACTCACTAGCCACATGTTTTTCTTCTTAGCATATAAGCAATCAAAAGTGAAAGGGGATGCGTCTGGTTTAAGTGTGTGTTTAAACGTTTTACCTGAAAAGGGTGAGCCTACACAGGCAGAAATTCAGATACAGTTGACTCCCGTTATCTCGAACTCGCTTATCTCGAATAACCGCTTATCTCGAAGTGAAAATCTGGTCCCTGCCTAAACATGAAAATCTAACAACATGTAAAAATATTGTGGAAAAGAGGAGAAATTGCTCCTAAGGAGCAATTTTTCCTCTTTTCCACAATATTTTCAATATATCTCTAACTTCAAGAGTCCAATTACACATATATTTGTTAAATGTGGTTAATCGAATTAGTTTTTCCTCACTTCTGCAAATCCTATATGTCGAGGTACGGATATAGCGAAGTATTTCAGAGAGTCCCTTGGAATTCGAGATAACGAGAGTCGATTGTACAGAATCAGAATGCCTAAGATATAATATACCGACATTGAGGGTTTGCTATTCTTGCATGAAACAGAATTATGGCCCAAGACACCATTTATTATTATTTATTTTACACAGTTTTGCGAATATTCTACAGCCCATAGTTTTGTTTGTTTCATTACGAAAACATGCCTATTCAAATATATTGAAAATTTTACAACCAAAAAGAGGAAAATTTTCAGATAAAAATTCTGATATTTTTTATATTTCTGCTCAAAACATAGATTGTGGGTACTCGTTAGAACCGCCTCGCTGAGGCGGTTCTAACGAGTACCCATAATCTATGTTTATGAGCAGAAATAAGAAAAATAATGTATACCCCTGTAAACCCCAGTTTTACTATATAAAAGTGGGGTTGAAGGGGTCAAAATATATAGGCGTGTTTTCGTGATGTTTTTTTTTTTTTTTTTAAGTTCAAAGTGTCAATATTTAATACTTGCCTGACAGCTGTCCCTCTAAAATCTTCTAAACACGTAACAAAACGATAGGTTATGTATAATGCAATGAATTTCCGCCTCTTCAAAGATACTGACACCGATCTTGTAAGAGGTCATGGTAGGTGTAAGGGTAAATTATACACCCGAGGATTTTGTACTTTCATATTCAAAGCAACCTCCAAAAATATACAATTTTGCTAACAGCAGCTGCTGACTTACACATTTGACCAAATCTGTTATCAAAGCAGACAAAAAAAAAAAAAAAAAAAAAAAAAAAAAAAAAAAAACACACTTTAGATATACGCAAAAAAACTTGCAACTATTTAAGGGTACATTAATTATTTTTCCCATAGACCTCCATAGTAATTTCACCCTTTTTGGTGGACAAAAGTTCATTTCAGGGTTTGGCTGGGCTTCCATGTTTTGTTTTAATTCATAGACCAGGCTCAGCACAGCAAAATAAATAAGGAAAACACCATTGTCACCATCACTTTCTGGGACTTTTTGGAGGCTAAATGTAGCAACCCCCTCAATTGGCAGGTATCAAAAATTGAAACTTTGAAATTTCACCACTTCTTCTTTTGGCTCCAGCAAACACAAACAGAAACATTTATTTCTTTGAAACAATCAGGAAATTACACACTAACACTTTTTCTTCGAATAATAATAATAAATTTTAATTCATCTTAATATTTTAATTCATATTAACCAATTACAGATCGCCTTACACAAACATACTGCCCGGGCTTCCCTGCACTTTTTTGCACCAATTAGCAGTCCTGGCACAACTGGTTCCCTGTGTCCTATAATATGTGAACATCGAACCAAACCGGTGCTCTGTAAATTTTAGCAGTCTTTTACCTTTAATAATAACTGATAAAGTAGATCCATGCTTTCAATGATAACAGCTACCTACACTATACAGCAGTGTATAGACTGTATAGGCTAGTAAATAATACATAGCATATAATTCTATTTATAAAATTACTCAGGAAAGGCCAAAATGATGAAGCACAGCCTTCCTGAGGCACCTCAACAAGAAGAGCTGAAAACCAAACAATGGTATAACCAAACGACATATATACAATTAACGGCGAACGAATAAACACTACAAGCAGAGGAACCGCCCTGGAACGTCCATTAAAATAGCTACTTTGAGGGGCGGGGTTGGAATGGGAACTCGGTGCTTAAACTTAAAACCTTGCCCTTGGATACAGTTCCAACTTACGAGGGTGTGTGTTTGGTTCACGTAGGAGTACACTATATAGCGCATATTTCGGAAGGTACGTTTTCTGACGTTGCGGTCCATCAGCTTGCACTTCCCTGATAGCCACTGAGGCAAAGTTTCTTCACTCGGACAACGAAGACTGATCAGACTGTGGGAATGCGTGGGGATGTGCAGTTTGATTAAGTCTTTGTTGAGCACTTATGTCAGAAGCTTACTTACGTTGCAGCTCATTTAACCCTATGATGTACTGATTGATGTACAAAAAGCAGAATATCGATACCGTTCCTTTGAATTTGTTTAATACAATATACGTACAGTAAAACCTCAATGGCTCGAGCATCTTTGAGATAAGACAATGTAAATTTATTCAAGAATTGCGAAGTTCGAGCCACAGAGGGTTAATTATGGCGCCATGCCAGGAAGCAAATGGTGATAATTTAGGGAAGTCGTTTTGATCTTCTATACAACGATGGTATGTTGGTGTGTACTCATTAGAATCGCCTCGATGAGGCGATTCTAATGAGTACACACAACATATAATTTCATGATATAATAAGACAATTTCCCTAAATATTTGTTTTCTTGAGCTATCGGAAGAATTTCGTAGGGACTCAAAAACGAGTTTGAATTAGCCACGGTGAACGAGCTATCGGTGTTCGAGTTATTGAGGTTCAATTGTATATCTACAACACTTCATTTAGACTACATACCGAATTGCTTTTTGAGAAGTGGTACACGGAGCAGTTCGTGAAAACTGCAATTAATGTTTTACATGTGGCACACTGCAGTGTAACTTATATTTCCTGGTCATATATGATCATTGAACTCAATCCGATATTATAGAAACTTTATGTGAGGGTCACTGATGAGGTCTTATTGGTTATAACTAGCTTGTCTTGCCATGAAAATTTTGTGCTGCAGCGGTTTGAGTTAGTTTTTGAGTGTGTTCATTGCTTTCAAGGGGCATTCATTTTAGAATCTACCGTATTCGACCTAATTACCGCACTGTGCGCTTAGATTTTTCAAAATTACTACACAAACTTGTAGTGAAATATCAACCTAATAAAGGCACTTGTTAAAGAAAGATCAACAGAGGATTTAATGAGGAGCGTATTAAATGATGCTTTTGCAATATTATTTTCTGATTTTCTTTATAAAAACATATGTTGTGGGCACTCGTTTGAATTGCCTCGACTTGTCGAGGCAATTCAAATGAGTTCCCATAACATATGTTTTTATAAAGAAGTAGATAAAAGTACACTAATTGTAATCTAAAGGCTTCTTAATTGCTTTACTGTGCGCTTATAAGAGCATGTGCGATAGTTAGGTCGAATACGGTATTTAAATACTGTCAATATGTAGCCATGAAATAATCATCAGTCGGTTCCATAAACTGAGATTATTCGGACGAACTCAGTCTGAATCTAGACAATGATGAATAGAGACTGATTTTAGAATTGATTTTGTTTCTTGGCTAGTGCAAACATTCCTGCTATTTATGATTGATTAGCCTCCACTAATAAATCGAATGGCTGCCCCTGTCATTGTCCATGTTTGAAAGGATGTATTTACCCTTCACACTGCTGGGATTGACATGCTCTCTTCATATGTATTATCTTTTAGAACCACCAGAAGTTACCCCATTTGCCATTTTATTTTCTAGTTTGAAATACAGGACTAAAACAGATGATGTAGGACCAGTAGTAAAGGTATGATACGTAGCGACTGAAATGGGGGCCTTTTTGGCACACGCAGACAACGGAGGCTTTGATCAGACTGCGCAAAAGCTGAATGTTGTAGAATGTATCGATAAATAGAGAAGAACGTACTCAGACTCCCATATGTTATGAAGACGCTTATCTGGAGATTAGACACGGCAAAACTTGACTTGAAGAATACGTGAATCACGTATGCCCTTAACAGTACCCGTGTACACATGCGGGCAACCAGTTGGTGCAGATCACCCAGTCAGTTTGTGCAGTCTGATCAGGGCCTCGTTTTCCGCCGAAAGAAACATTGGAATTGTAGAAATATAGACGAATTCCCTAATCAGACTTAGCGTACACGGAGGGCGACATGGGCTTTCTGTCCTTGCATGTAACACCTTTTATTGATTTCATGTTCTGAATGTTTTTTGCTACACCTGAAAACTTTGAAACCATTTTAGCCGTTTTATTATCTTCGCGCATGTGCTATTTGCATTTGCCGAGAACAAGGCGAAGGTGTGCGCAGTGAACTGGGCATGAGAGGTCGCTGTTAAGGGAAATGAATACAATTGCAGGGGATGCAGCTGTCAAAATTGTTTTGCCTCCCTTCTTTAAAGAATTTTTTTCTCCCATTCCCTTCTGAAAAGGATCTACTCTAAAGGGAATAATTTTCTCATAATGGTCCTTCTGAAAAGGGGTCTACTTAAAGAGGAAAGCATTTGCTCCCAAAGTGAGCAGAGGAGGCATAGTATGCTGGAAAGCAAACAGGAAGCCACATAAATTTGTCTCATTACGAAAACATGCCTATTCAAATATACTGAAAATTTTACCATCAAAAAAATGAAAATTTTCAGATAAAAATCCTGATAATTTTCATACTTCTGCTCAAACATAGATTGTGGGTACTCGTTAGAACCGCCTCGTCGAGGCGGTTCTAACGAGTACCCACAATCTATGTTTTGAGCAGAAATAAGAAAAATAATGCATACCCCTGTAAACCCCAGTTTTACTTTATAAAAGTGGGGTTTAAGGGGGTCAAAATTTTATAGGCATGTTTTCGTGATGCCTTGTAAAAAAAGTCAATAATTTTTCAAATGTATCCACCAGGCACACAACGATGAAACAACGTCGATTCACCGTTGATTCACCACCAAGACGTTGAAATAACGTTGAATCGACGTTGCTGCAACGTTGTTTGTCCATTGGGTCCAGTCCCCTTAAAAGTTACATAGTATAGCCAAACGGCTCAGGTGCTGTCTTGTAGGATCATGCAGAGTTCGCTTATGCATGGATAAATTACATCACGACGCAGATCCTATTATATTTCCTTAAAATAAGATCTCGTGCAGACATTAATTTTATTAGTGTCCTGACAATGCATTGCTTGATTCGGAATTACATCGGCGCCAAAATAAGAAACTCGGTAACCGGTATGGATCAAATATTCGATTGGCCATCAGTGCAAAAGAACTCAAACAGTAAAATTAACTATGCCTATCAGCAAAGTACAATAAAAAGAAAAGGTAAACTGAATTAACCCTTGCCATGCTGAATAAAGTAAGATGCCACACCTACTTCCAATTTTTAGCCAATGAGATTACTTGATCCAGTTTGTTGATACAAATTCAAATACTAAATGGCAAACATGCAGATCCAGATCAGTTGGCAGAAGCCAACTGATCTGGATCTACACTGTTTGCTAAGACAGGGCAAGTCGTGTTCAGCAAGAGAAGGGTTAAATTAATAAATAGATTAAATAGACAAATGAGCCGCAACGTCAGAGAAAACAACATTCGCCAATGCTTCTAGTCCGTAAGTCAATAAATGTAAATACAAGAGAGAGAGAGAGAGAGAGAGAGAGAGAGAGAGAGAGAGAGAGAGAGAGAGAGAGAGCATGGGAAACTATGACTAATTGGTCCAAATACTATTGTCAGATTGATAAACAAGTGTATTCAATTAATGATGTCGTGCCGTTGCATACAGGCTTAAGTTTGGAACAGTTATTCAGGTAATGTGCCTTACTCGACAGAATGGCTTTGGCAAAGATACCCAAGATTATCATAGCGCTGCCTTACGAAATGTAACATATGTACATGTTGCATGGCACAATTCACTGAGACTAGGATGTAAAAGCCTAGCACAGCCGATAAAATTTTCGAAATCTTCGGTGTGGCTCAACCCGAAATTTCATTAACAAAATTAATCTTCTACCACTTTGGCGTCTGGAGAATTTGTTTGCAAATAGACTTTGGTCCATGTCAAACATATATATGGGAAATGCGCAGATCCAAATGTACAGTCTAGTCAGGGCTTTTTGTATCTTTTGATGCATTTACAGTATCCAAGTATTCTGTCAGCGGACAGTAAATACCTAATAAGACTGTGTGCACAGGCCAATCAACTCGCTTGGTGCGACCCGAACAGAAAGTTACCCAGCAGGCACACAACGTTGAAACAACGTTGACGTTGTTTCAACGTTGTGTGCTTGGTGGGTATATACTAAGAAATGATGGCTTTTAGATCCTGGAAGGATACCCAAGTCTTTGACTGTGACGCGTATGATCTAAAATTTTTCAGAACAAAGACGCTGTCGTTGAAACATCGGACTCATTAGTATGTTCCAGTCCGTTGTGCGACTACAAAGTATTCGAATTAATTTGAAACCCAGCAACTGGCATGACTAACAAATACGTTTATTTCTGCAGCTTCTGGACCATCATTAGGTTGCTCAGTCTTAGAAGTGTGACAGCTAAGATTGATTATAATTGCTTCAGTTTGCCTCGGGTCAATACTGTTCTTGATTAAATTGTGTGATTGTGGCTACTTCAAGCCAAAAGAACTGACATACACATTCAATTATCATTTAGGCCCTTATCTTTCTACGTTGCTTACTTCTCTAGAACAAATATCAATTATTCACCGATATTCTGCAAAATTTATCATTGTACATCCGGTTTAATTATGTCATTTCCATTTCAAAAAGTTAGACGTGGAACGGAATCTGCAACACTGAATTAATGAGCCGTATCATTCTTGTATCGCATACACTGCTTTGTTTTATTATATGAACCAGCGCACGACAAAACCTACAATAAGATCTGTGTGACCAGCAATGACTCAGATCAGCCTGAACGGCCACCCAGTATAGCAAATATTCTTATTTATCCCTCTTTGGATAGCCCGTTGACTATAGAAGGCACAGCGAAGACTCTGATCAGAATGCATGGATGCGCAGTCTGATCTGAGCCTTCGGAGGTCGCATGCGTCCTATTGTAGGTTTTGTCGTGCGCTGGCTAAATTATGACAAGTTAATGAACTGCTTCGTACTAGTCTCATGAAGCAGAACAACACTTCATTACTGATTTGTGAATGCTATAATTTAAGATAATGTAGCTGAGGGTTAAAATCCTTTGGCCAGTTAAATTACTATGTTCCATTAAAGTGGCTTGGAAGGCCAAGGCCTCATCTTACGTTACTAACAGCAGCTCATGTCTGTCATAATGGTTACATTAACAGTAATAATCTAAAAGGTTACCTTTGAAAACAACACACACACACACACACACACACACACACACACACACACACACACACACACACAACGATAAGCGGAGTGTAGATTTTAAGTCTCTTCGTATACAGCAATGTAGTTAGCATTATCAGTGTGAGACTGCTTGCGTGTTTTGCCCATTTCTGTTTTTTATTGGTTTATTTGGTATGTGACCACCTCATTGGGGAAGAAGGAGCTGGTTTTGTTGGTTAAAAGTTAAGCGCCAGGGTCCAGTTGTTCAAAGCATCGTTAGCTTAACGAGCTCGTTAGTGGTGAACATGTTAACTGTTCTAGTAAGTACAATATCTAATTCACATGTATATTTGCTGACAAATGTGAGTAGCTTTTGCAAATGCAAAAGCTACTCACATTTTCTCAGCAAAAATATTTGCATATATGCCATATTTCATGATCAAAGTTTTGACGGTACGTTAACTAATGATATCGTTAGGTTTGAACAACTGAACCCAGGTTTCGATCGAATAAAACCAGTTGAAACCCCAGCAGTTGTTTTTGTTGGCGGTTTCAAGGCCCTTCCTGAGTTGCAGTTCGTTTATTCTTTTTATGCCGGTCATTGCGGTTGTGTCGTTGTGTCTTGTCATTGTTTGGTCCGCATCTCTTCTACTTTCGATGCCTCGGGAAGCTGTGCCTAGAGATCTTTGCAGGGTAACTTCAGTTACAATCGACTCTCGTTATCTCGAAGTCCAAGAGACTCTCTAAAATACTTCGAGATATCCGTACCTCGACATATCAGATTTGACGAATTGTGAAACAAATAAATCGCACAACCACATTTCACAAATGAATATGTAACTGGACTCCTGAAGTAAGAGATATATTGAAAAAAAATAATAAAAGTTGAAAAGAGGAGCTATTGCTCCTTAGGAGCAATTTCCCCTCTTTTCCACAGTATTTTATTACCTGTTGTTACATTTCCATGCTAAAGCAGGGACCAGATCTTCACTTCGAGATAAGCGGGTATTCGAGATAAGTCGAGATAACGAGAGACGACTGTATGTTGTAACGTGTGTGCTGTTCATCGTAGCATGCTTACTCTTCCCCTTCTCGGCAAATATAAAAAAAAAACTCTTAGAACAAACTGTGTTATAAGCAGATTAATGTCTATTTTATTTTCATTTCTATCAAGAAATTCCATAAAGCTTAATAAAAGCAAACATTAACTCCTTCGGTGCCAAATTTCAGACGACATTTGTCGTCTGTTTTTGTTTTTCTTTTTTTAACAAACTATCGCTTGAAAAGAGGTTTATACCGTAAAGTTGAAAGACTGAATGTCAAACAGCGTAGATCCAGCTGAGACGGCTCATATGTGTGTGCTCATTTGAGCCGTCTCATCTGAATCTATGCTGTTTGCAAAAGCCTATTATTATCACCTGTGGCAGTGAAAGTTAAAGAATCGCATTTTTATTCGATTTTAACCTGTTACATTGAAAATTTATTAAACTTTAGTATACCCTTGTACCGTATCTCTATGTAAACATGAACAAAATTTGCGCCGGTACTTAGACGTTAAGTCTAAATATTTTGTCTTGTTTACATTAAGTGATTTTGCTTTGGCATTAGCTACTACCGAACGAGCAAATGGTAGGTATTCCATAACTGGTGTCGTTTTGTCAAACTGTTTCCAATAATGGAATCAGAAGGGATGAAAGAATCTGATGGCATTAGACCGAGGTCTGAGGGAATCCTGATTTCTCGTCCGGAATAACTAGAAATCCTCGTCGTCTAGTAAATAAACTTACAAGCTAGGTGAGTGACCTCGGCACCTACAAACAAACCATACGTCTTAAGCTTTACTTGTTATGCAAAGAACGTGTCATTAATTGTGAATGAAAGGAAAATAGAACTGAGAATATTAATAACGAAAGGGCAATACCAGAAATAATTGATATTGAATATAATCGTGAATCCAGACAACATTCAAACTCTCTCAAGACACATCTAGACAGAAACACAAATTACTGTATTGGTTTTTTGCAGACACGACGCCGGCTCTTTATGAATAAGTGCCAACAATTAATGAATTGAATGATGGTATTTGTATTCTTAAGTTTTTGATAAAACATACAAAATTGCTAGACGGTATTTGATTGATTTGTTGATGGAACAAGTCAGAAATTGTAAGTATTAATATTCGGGATTTAATGAATAAATAAGCCATATACTACAACCGAAACTGCATACTTTTCTTGTATTGATAACGCAATTCTCAATTTATATAAAATCATTACAATGATAGAATAACAATATAGAATAACGGCTGGCATTAATTCAGTAATGAGCAGGAATATGCAGAGGTGTACATTATTTGCCGATGATTTTGGCGATTTTTCAGAATTCTGCAATTTTTAAACCCAATTTGAAATTGTTTCTATTTCTGTTAAATTTTTGCCATAAATAAATCTGTCAATACATTTTATGTCTGATTCTTCTTAATTGTTTCTGTATTATATGGTAAAAAATATCTGAGATTACATTACTCTAGATAAAATGGGTAAACACTTATTATTTGTTTGTGGTCGGGCCCAACGTGGTCATGTTTTTCGTCAGCGCCTTACTGTCTGTGTGCAAGCATCATGATTTGCTTGTATTCTGGCTTCAAATCACCATTAACTCTTTCGGCGCCAAATTTCAGGCGACATTTGTCGTCTGTTTTTTGTTGGTTTCTTTTTCAACAAACTACCAATTGGAAATAAGTTTATATGTAAAGTTGAAAGACTGAATGTAAAACAGCGTAGATCCAGATGAGACGGTCATTATGAGTCATCTCATCTGGATCTACGCTGTTTGCAAATGCCTATTATCATCGACAGTGAAAGAATTAAGCCATTTGCTTTGTTTCATCACAGTGTTTGTGATTATATGTATCTCACTGTGACATTTCTCCAAAGAGACAGAGGATCCGTATGCGGACTGAACATTTGTTTTAAATTAGGAACTGTATCAGAATTCAGGCTGAGGTTTCGCGCGAATAAAACTGGTTTAAGCCACCCAGGATGTTTTGAAGGCGGTTGCTCTGTCGCAGTTCTGCTTTGTGCGTCGGTTGTTTCATGTGTATCGTTTGCTTTGTCATTGTTTGTTCCTCATTTCTTCTTCTTTTGGTCGCTAAGGATTGCAGTGTTTCTTGATTGTAACATATCCAGGTATCTTCACTTATGTTATTTGCAAGTAAACAAACATTGCAAGTACTAAGAAGAAGCCCTCGCCGAAGCGCTTCTAAGGAGTACCCACAACACTGTTTTCGTGGAGAAATAAAAAAAACAACAACATGTCTTATTGTTGAAAATGTATCTTATCTACTGATTTGGCTCAACAGTAGTATACATTTCACGTTGGTGTTCTTTGGAACTGGCGGGCTTAAGCTAGCTATAAGGGATCCTTATCCTTATCCCCACCGCTTAAATAGTGGTAAAAACAGATACAGTCGAACCTCGTTATCTCGAACTCGCTTATTTCGAATTACCGCTTATCTCGAAGTGAAAATCTGGTCCCTGTTTTAACATGAAACTATGACAACAGGTAACACAATAATGTGGAAAAGAGGAGAAATTGCTCCACAGGAGCAATTGCTCCTCTTTTCCACATTATTTTATATATATATTTCTAACTTCAGGAGTCAAATTACATATTCATTTGTTAAATGTGGTTGGTTCAATTTATTGTTTTCCTCACTCTCTCAACTCTGATATGTCGAAATACGGATATCTCGAAGTATTTCAGTGAGTCCCTTGGAATTAGAGATAACTGGAATCGACTGTATATGTTCGGTCCGCGTGGAGAAGGTCGTATCATTCATCAATGCATCATTTGGGGCAACAAATAAATCACAGATAAAGCCTATAATGAAACAAAGAAGGGGGCTCAACAGAAACACAGTGTTGACACTTGGAGATCCCTTGTGTGTCGAACAATACTACTGGAATACTAGACCAAAGAAAACCACAAGTAGAAACCTATGCTAGGTGGCTTTTGATTCCCTGCTGAAAGTCAGTAAATATTAAAACTCGTATTTCCACAACGTATTGCCTGTCTAGCTGAAAGTAATGTAAACACGTTAGCCGATGGCAATTTAGAAATAACATTAAAGCTTCATGTGAAGCTAATAATCTTGTAACACGCTTAATGCAATGAACAACAAAGAAACAAAATGCAAATGCGTTGTAATTATGTCATAGATCTTTCGATACTTGGCTGTAACAACCAGAAAAGAAATTGTTTTTAACCGATTATTGTCGTATTGGTCATGAGTAAATTCAGTAAAACCGCGTCTGCTAGTTTCGATTAGCTGACACATTATCCTCTGCTTTTAAATAAATGATAACTATAGAGCTTTCCCTTTAATTTCTTTTTTCACAGAACAAAAGACGACTTGCACTTTAAACGTATTTTGTCCCACGATGGATCTTGATGAATTTGATATGCAAGCCAGCTCTGTATACCCGCGTTCACTTGAGCGCACATTATAAATTCACGACGTCATTTATAGTCATGTGACTTCCGGTTGATTCATACGAGATTGGGGTGGTGACCTGAGTGTACTAATGTCATGCAGAAATACTGAGAATTTTATGACAATAATGTCATGCACATTTGTTTTTCAAAATAAAATGAAGCATATAGCAAAACGTTTTTGAGCAAGAGGCACATGCTATCACGTGACCAACAAATTTCTATAATTTCCCGCTTAAAGGTTTCTAACTACTATTTCATAAGAGCTGAATTCAGAAATATAACCATTTAATTCAATACATTTCTTGTCTCCCTTGTAATACATTTGCTGCATAGCATATTTTGGTATCGCGACATGTTTTAAGATCATGATGCATAAAGTAAGTCCAGTAGTACGCCTATATTGCAAATGCTCCACATCGTCGAAACCGCAAAAGTTACTCCAGGTCGCGAATCTTGAAAAGGGGTGGCATATTTTTCTTGAATAAAATCAGAATACGATAAGTTATGAAACTGTCTAATATTTATTTGAAGAAAAGTTTATATTCTACATAAGTTTCAAATTTTAGCCCAATAGGTGTCCATTTTGTACCATTAATTGCTTGTCAAAGTTTATTCCCGGAATATACTCCCGGTTCCAGGACTTTACTCTCGGCTTTTATAGTCTCCTGTTATAACCTACTTGTGTCTGAAGTGAATGTATGAAAATCTCCTCATTAAGTTTTTTTTTCGTTAAATCCTACCCTCTTAACCATAATGTAATTAATTTAGTGATGAATACATATATGCAAAAGAATGTATCAGATTGATTTAGGTTAGTAGGGTAAAACATGATGAAATATCCAAAAAATGAGTAGAGGAAGTGATTGTTCCCATAGCCTCGTTGTTAAATATCCCAACCAGTACATGTATTCAACATAAAGTTTTCGTGGAAAGCACATGAAAAATAGAAAATAAAACCGCAGGGACTAAAGAAGAAACATTTAGATCTGATACAGCCTGATTTTGTGACTGCTACGAGGACTTCCAAAATCGTCCTCTCAGTAGGCAAGTAGCCTTTATAAACTGCAAGAGGTCCTTTAACTTCCCTACAACTAGTTTGGGTGAGCTTAAACTGCCTGCTCGTAATTGATCTTATTCTAGATTATATATTCTGGACTTTGGGTATCAGGGAACTTGTTTTGGGTGAGGGCCAGGTATGATTTGGACCATATTTGGCTCCCACTTAGAAGTTCGCCAAATAGCCTTTTTTCAAGCTCACTCCAAGTGCTTAGATTAAAAACGACAAATGGTAATGGATGTCCCTGCATATTGTTTAGAAGTTATTGCAATTTCCAATTTCATATAATTTGCATACAGATGTAGTAAATATATTTGGGTAGGAATATATTTGACTTAGTAATTCATTACAAAGTAAATTAATGTATAAGCAAGATAATAAACAGATACCATTGTGGTACTGGCATAGAACACCAGTCCACAGGCATTAAGATTAGCAGTGAGTAAGAAATAATAGGGAGGTAACTCTTAGAAGTAGGCTGAAACATAACGATATGGGGTAGGGATAATCATTGCTATCTTGTCTTTGGCATAAGAAGTGGATATGATACATATGCGGCAAATTATGACTAATATCTATGTGCAGTTAAAATCATTAGTGTTTCATGATAAAATAGTTGAATTGGGTAAAGCATGGGAAGATAACTCTGATATAACTCTTGATATTTCTGCATTCTACGATACTACATCAGCAATTAATTACATTAAGGTACACTTAAACAAATGAGTTTGCCTTTAGTATTTTAGAAAGGTACGTGCTATTGATAATAAATGATCTTATGCTACTTGGTACTGATGTATTTGACGTAGAAAAGATCTACCTGATATCATTGCACAATTTCATTAAAAATATAGGGGGGTTGGGGAAATTTTCTACGCGTATTTGAAATTAAAGCTGAGAAAAAATTGCATTAAATGGTAATATGATATGATGTACTAACAGGTTATTAAATAAAGGAAGCAGTTTTGAAATCAACAGAGGCAGAAAAACAGCATGGGGAGATAACTCACAGGTCTTGATGCAAATCTATTACTGAAAATGCGGACTGTTTCTTCCGAAAAGTTTTAACGTAGGTGTCGTCCCATGTTTGTACACAGCTGACTTGTTTTTACTAAATATTTGCGTCTATAAGACAAGAGTTTACATAAAGAATTAAGTGTGTACGCGCATTAGATTAGGTTGTAGGCCCAGTTAGATGATGGAATTTGACAAAATCGTTCTGATTTAACTATTTAGAGCCAATTTTGATCCTTACCATCCAAACAAAGTGCTCCAGGTATCAGATATAGTATGGGTATTTGATAGCTTTACGTGTCTTGTATCAATAACACCCACCAGAACCAGTAATTAGAGATTTTGAAAAAAAATGTTGAAACCGGTGGCGAAATATGGGCTAAATCATATCAATTCTAAAAAGGTGGCAACTCTGTTATCCAAATTTAACTGAATGGCTTTAGCTTACATAAATGTTGAAGGGAAAACATAAATAAGTGAAACACTACAAAACATTTAACAAAAAGTACCACAATGAAAATACCGCCTTGGAACGGTAAGTCATAAATCGAGTCCTGGTTGCGTGTCTTGCTTCCAAAGGATCCCAATTTTCAGAATATATCATCAATACACATGGTGTTAAGTGCCATGTAGTGACCTTACATGATGTTTTTAAAGAAACTTTACATTCAAGCAGCAAAATCAGCAGTGTTGTTTAAACTGTGGACATGCATGCTATGTTCTACACAGGTGGCAAACAGCTAATTGTTTCACATGTTGAACATGTGCTTGTAAGCGTGATTAAACTGTGTGGACGCATAGGCTGCTTTCCTAATACTTCAATTATTCCATAAGCGGCGTATTTATTCATTAAAACATTTTGTATTATATCAATCATTCCTCTATATTACGAATCCTCTAAGGTTTCGTTTTACTTTATTTTACAATATCATAGACATTGATTTTTGCCAAAAGCGGCTCATTACAAGAATGGTACAGATTGTGTTGTATGGTTGCTACATGCAATAACATATATCAAAAGCATTTACGGTACTATCAAACCGAACAATCTCGAAGCAGTCCAGGCTTAACAAGTATTTTCTTATCATTGACAAGTGAATCAATAACTCAAATTATTTGTAGTATCATCCATATATTATGAAAATAATCTTTCAAAGAGAAAATGAAAAAAGTTCTACAACTCGTACAAACGAACATGAATGTAACAGTACCACTATCTGCACACGCACTTATCGTTATTATTTGTTGGTAACGGACACGCCAAGGCACCGAGAGTATGGTTCCCCAAAACTTTATCCAAAATAAAAAGTTTAACAGCATATACATGCAAAGACATATAATGATAGAAATAGTAAATCACAGCCTTGGAACTATCAGTAAAATTTTTACTCTTTGTGTGTGTGTGTGTGTGTGTGTGTGTGTGTGTGTGTGTGTGTGAGATGGGGGGGGGGGGGAAGGGGGGGTGAGGGGTCTTAAATCGATTTTACGTGGCCACAACCCTCGTCCCTAGTTCTGTCGTGGTATACACAAGACATTTGTTCAGTTCCCGTGCAGGGTTTCTAACTCATTAATGCAACATCTCCGAGAACATAAAAAAAAAAAAAAAAAAAAAAAAAAAAAAAAAATACAGACATGAAGCAACGATGAGGACTCGACAGCAAGAAATAACTGAAATGCTGAAGCAAAAAGAAAAAAAAATAAATAAATAAAAAAAAATAAAAATAAAAAAAATAAAATAAAAATAAATAAATAAATAAAACAGTTGGACTCCGATGGGTCCGACCTAAGCCAGAGCAACCGACCTTCTTAAAAGTCTTTAGGCCTGATCCGCCATAAAGTCTGAGGCCCGGCCTGCAACGAAAGAGGGGAGCAAAGTTATTAACCGTGTTAACTACCATGCATGCAGTCTGTCGTATTACATTCATGTTGTATCCAATCTTTATATATCGAAGAATGATTTTACGAAATTGAGTGCTAAAAGTATTACAAGCATACATTTTTCTGAATTTATATACTAAGTTATCATAAAATTCAGGTTCCGATTGGCCTTGTTGCAGAAGAGATTTGATTCCAACAATGAACTTTGAAAACTAAATCGAAATGACTTCTATAAATATTTAGAAAAGGCCTTGCGGAGTTTACGGAACCGATAACCCTGATTTAAAAGTTTCGCAGTTAATAACGCATTTCGTGTGTTGAAGTCAGTAACCTGACTAGACACTCTGGCAAACCGAATTAGTTGCGATATATAAACACCGTAGGACGCTCGACGAGGAACAGTCCCACCAAGTAAGGAAAATTTACAATCCCAAAATCACAATCATCGCGTTTTTCATAAATTGTGCATGAAATATAAATCCATCTGAAATAGACAAATGCAAATCCAAAAACGGAGCTTTAGTTTCGGAAGAATTTGCTTTATTTAATTGAAGCTCTGATGGTTAAATTTGACTGACCAAACTATCGAAGTACTTATTGTCGACATTAAATAAAGCATCCAAATATCTACAGACGTCGATCTGAAAGCTTCAATAACCGCAGATTGCTTTTCTTCAGAAAGAGACATCATGAAGTCTGTCTCATAAAAGAACAAGATCAAATAAACCACAAGCGGTGCGCAGTTCTTACCCATCGGAATACCCACAATTTGTCTATACTATGTTAAGATACGTCGAAGTGGGCATAGCATTTCCTACAATAAAGCTTGTATGCCCAGCAAAGACTCAGATCAGCTCGCGCATCCATATAATTTGATCAGCTCTTCAAATACTTTGCGGTTAGCCAAGGATCTAAAGCGTCCTCAGGCAGACGGCGAAGACTCAGATCCACGCAGGTTGATCTAATTCTTCGTTTGGCGCACATGGAATCTTGCAGAAAATGCTGTTCCCATGCTCAAATTTTGCTACTAATACGCTGTCTCGCGCAGGTGTCAGTCCAATATATTGCTCTTAAGAAAGCCAATATAACCAAAAATATAAGTGAAACAACCAAGGAAATGCCACAATTAGGAAGCACAGCCTTCAAAAGGTACCAAATGAAGGAGAGATATTTTTATCAAACCACCGACGCACAGAAAAAGAAGAACTGCAGCAGAGAAACCGAATTGAAACTTTCAGGTGGAAAGATACTGTGGAACATGTATATTATAAGAAGGTCATATAGATAAATAATATAAGCATTGGGGATACCCAGAAAAGGTCATAATCACGAAAAACGGCCCTTCCAAGGCAACGAACAAGGTTTGAAAGTCATGAAACGATCTCACAGAACAACACACTGACAAAAATAGAACGAACAGGAACCGCAACAGAAGTACTGCTTTGGCACTGTCAATAGTAAAAATGGTGGCGAATATGTACAGGAAATGCCTAAATCACAGAACATAGCTTACCTATGACACCAAGAGGAAGACTAAACATCCCGTGACAGACAGCACACATGCCACAAACGCGTAAGAACAAAGCAGCTGGCTCCCTCTTCGCGGTCTAAGAAAGGATTCACCAAACCAAACACAAAGTTAACACAACGATCTGGAAAAAAAACATGAAAAGCCCCGCTACGAACAGACACAAGGCTACACAAAGATAACACCAGAATCACTGACTTTGAATAAACAGCAGGGTAGTAATACTACCCTGGGCGGAGTTGGTTAAATCGATTTTACTGATTTAAGCCTGCGCGCAAATGTTGTAAAAACACATAATGAATATTCGGGTGGCATAAAAGCACCACCCCTTCCCCACGCCTCCAGTCCCCCCTCCCCCCGACTACCTCAATCGGAATGTCATAACAAAACAATAACATGTAAATCAAACTTGATTTACTCATTGCGACGAAACAATGACGGACCGTGGCAATCAGCTTACGTAGAAACTGGCAGCAAGAGCTAAGCAAACTTACTAGTTGAAAAACGCAACGCCCGAACAAAGGCATCAACATCAACCCTCTAATGAACGGTTTAGGTCGGTACCGTCGTGCAATTACCATTTATGCCGAGTGGATCTTCTACCTGAACTGTTTGGACCGGTCCATTTCCGGTTTAAGGGGTGTCTGGTCAGTTTTTCTTTCTATTATTACCATGTTTTTTTGAAATGCCTGTATTTAATGCAAACAGTGTAGACCCTGATCAGACGTCGCGTTCTGGAGCGTCTGATCTGGCTATACACTGTTTGCCAATGTCCCATTATGGGACGCTAGGCACAAATGGGTTAAAGAGGAAAGCATAGCTATCAAACTGTTTTAGACCTTAAAAGGTAAGAGAAAAGTCCAGGGAGTGCCGCAATCACAAACAGCAGCCCTTCCCAGACCCAAAGAGGAAGAGGAAACCGACAAATCTAAACAAGCACAAGCCGAACAAACGTACGAAAAGCACTAAGATTAGCTCTCTCTTCCCCAAGCGAGATAATCGCAATACTGAAAGGACAGAAAAAAACACAAGAACAAAATGACACACGGAAAGACATACAACAAATCGACTCGTAGAATAAACCACAACGCAACAAAGAGTAAGACTAACACCAGGACCACCGCCTCAGAGCGGTCTGTAGAGCAAATCACCGGGGTGGGGGGGGGGGGGGGTGGGGGGGGGTTAAAGCACTTTTACAGCTAGCTAACTTCACCCTGGGTCCCGATGCTACTGTTAATACAGAAATACATAAAAATTTGGTTCGCATAAAGGCTCCCAACTTAGTCAATGCATCAAAGCGAAAACATAAAAATCAAATTAATCTCTATAATGAACAAAGACGAGTACTCATGGCTAATTCTACTGTATGCCAGAGTAAATGAAAACCAATAGTTGAACCACGGCGGGCCAAGCCAAATACATATCGTCACGCCCCAACCCACTGGTTAAAGTTTTACAAAGAGGCCGTCATTGGGTCTGAGGCCCGAACCGCCGTCGTGCAATTAAAGAGTGAAGCATAGCCATCAACAATGGTTGGGTTGACAACTAGGCATGCAGTCCGCCGCATAATATCCAGGCTATAGCCAATTCTTTTATAACGGTTAATAAGTTTTCTGAATTGCTCCGGAAAGTTATATTTACCACAATTTTTCTAAATCTGTACACTAAGTTACCGTAAAATTCGGGTTCCGATATACCTTGTTGCAGATGTGTTTTCAGACTGACGCTATATTTTTCTAACAAGGCACTGTGTCTGCGATAAAATTTCGAAAACGCCTTACGAAGTTTAAAATAACGATAGCCCTGCCTAAGAAGTTTAGCAGTAAGGGCTTTATTACGTAGTTAAAGTCATTAAGATTTGAAGAAGCTCTGGCGAATCTTATAAGTTGAGATATGTATACCCCATATGAGGTACGCGGTGGACATCGCCATCCAGAAAATGGAAATTGACTATATCAAAATCAAAATCGTCCCGTTTATCATAAATTTTGGTGGAAACTGTACCATTAGATATACATAGATTCAAATCCAAAAAAGGTGCCTCGGTATCGGAAGAATTCGCTCTATCTAATTGGAGTTCTGTAGGGTATATCCGGTCCACCATTTGGTCAAAGTAAATATTGTCAATATTTAAACCTGGTTTTATGCGCGCTCAACCCTCGCCCATCATCCTAATGCAGCAAATAATTGTTTGGGTTACCTAATTCATCAGTAGACCAACAAAGAAAACATATAAATTACTTTATCAACACTTTGATGAAACACAGATGAGGGCACGACTACAAACCGAAAGTCAGAGTAAAAGAGAACCTCTACTAGTATAGTGGTGAATAGCGGTAATCTCGTATGGTCAGGCACACAAAAGTTTAGTATTGAGCTGTTACTGAGTCTGAGGCTAGACACTCTCCTCCCTATAATTGATATGATTTAATAAATCTGTTTGCAGGGTGCATAATTCCCTCTCCTAACACCGACTGAAGCGGAACTCGATTTTTCAAGAAACAAGATTTGGTCCATGATGCGAAGGCACAAAAAATTAACTATAATATTTTGATGAAGTACGGTGATACTTTGTACGACCGCCACACGCCACTTCAAGAGGAACTAAAATAGCAGAAATATTCGCGGGCTTAAATCCAGATATAATAAATTTAATGATTCGAGATCTTTATTTGCACTTTTTATCAATGTTGTATTCGAAATGCAGTTTCAAACATGCCTCAGTATCTCTAAAGCGGCTGGGCATTATAATACAACCCTTAAAGGTTTTATATAATTAATAAATCCGCTAAATACAAAAAAACAAAAAACAAAAAAAAACAACAAACAAACAAAAAAAAACAAAAAAAAAACAAACAAAAAAAAACACACAAAAAAAAACAAACAAAACAAAACAAAATAAAAACAAACAATTAAACAAACAAAAAACAACAACAACATGATTTAAGGGGAGTTAATACAGTTTCAAGAGTTCGTCAAAACTGTTGGCTCCTTTCATAAAGGAGGTCTCTAAAATGAAATAATATGCTCTTCATTCAGGGCAAACGCTTTCCTTTTTCAAAACGGGCTGGTGTATAGAAAATCAAACGGGAAGTCACAAATGTTGCCTGCACTGCAAAAAACATGGCGGGGAATCTACCAAGTGTATCCAGTCTCCTTAAGTGCTAATCGAATGTTTTCTATTTTAAGAGCCCAAATATTTGAGAACATATATGTTGACATTCAGGAACAGAGAAGAAGCCTATCCGCGCAAGTTGGCCAGGGCCTTCTCTATTCAGCAACCTATCCTATTTTATTCAATGATTGATTCTGTAAGGAGAAAACATTATACTCTTATTGTAGCACTACAATGTGCTAGCACACATCACGAAAACATACCTATATAATTTTGACCCCCCTAAACCCCACTTTTATATAGTAAAACTGGGGTTTACAGGGGTATATATTATTTTTCTTATTTCTGCTCGTAAACATAGATTGTGGATACTCGTTAGAACCGCCTAGCCGAGGCGGTTCTAACGAGTACCACAATCTATGTTTTGAGCAGAAACATGAAAAATATCAGAATTTTTATCTGAAAACATTCAGTTTTTGGTGGTGAAATTTTCCATATATTTGAATAGGCGTGTTTTCTTAATGTTCGTGTTGGGTCTGTGTAAATGATAATTAAAAGCTTTATGATTAGAAGCCGTTAAATAAATGTATATTTGCGACATTTTGTAGTTATTGTCTAGATGCTACATAATGAGAATACTCTGTGAGACTCAGTATTTGATTATAACAGCCACTGCGTGCTATCTATTCTATTAAGGAGAAAATTTGAACTAGGGGAATACAAAATGTTATTTCGCCGCGACTGTCTGTCTGGACTAATAAATATAGCGTGTTCACTGTCGGTGCACTCCTATAACACATACAGGGAATAGCTCAAGTAGCTCTAGCAAATGGTCAGGCTTGTTAACAACATGCTCAATAGTTCACATACGTTTATTTTTTTAAACGAGGCATCTTTAGAGAGGTCTGTAATATGATTACCTCTGGTACCATCCGTCTGCTTAAATGTCCTGTTCAGTTAATGCCATAATTTATTGATTGGATACATTTTGTAGATAGTCAACATTTTTCCGAGGGAATTATTTTTGTGATTTCCTGTTTAATGTCCAACACGCCTCGTCTGAGAAGCGGAGCAAATTCTGCCGAGATTAACCATTGTAATCGGGAGACCCCTAAAAGGCAATTGGCAAACAGTACAGACACAGATGAGATGCCAGAGAATGCGGCATCTGAACAGGGTCTTCACTGTTTGCAAATAGTTCAAGCAATTTTACTTGTAGGAATATCCAAATCACATAGCCTGAAATACCTACAATCAAAATTAGACTCTTCCAATATATAGTGTGGGGAGTTTATTCAGTCTACAACGGGTTAGATTCCTTTACAGAAGAGTGGCATAATATTTTAACAGCTTCCCGTGAAATTGTATCGATTCCCGTGATGACACATTTTCGATAAAATATATCTAGGCCTAATTTTATCAGAACCTCTCGACAAGTTTGTAATTGACCAAAATATGTTTTTACATAATATTCCATAAACGTTTTTAGAGTGTTTAATTGCATATATTTTGATGGGTAATAATTAAGAGAACCTAATAGTAGTGCATGGACTTAATTTAGCAATAAAGCGTGCCAAATGTTGTCAGTAGAACACACAAAGCTTGTCTTGATTTGCTTTAATGCTAACTTCAAACTTGACGATATGAATTTATGCTCGTTCACAATAGACTTCTAAAGTGACCAAGAATGATACAATTTATTTGATTGTTATTTGCGTATGTACTGACAGATAAAAATGTTTCTAATCATAGCAGGAAACATTGCTAAAATATTAGTGCAACCTTTTTCTCCAGACTATGGGTACTATGGTTTGATGTGTAAGAGGCGTGAACAGTGCTCTACTGTTTATAATGTTCATGAACATACTCAGAAAACCTGTGTCTGATATTTTCTATTATTTGATGAGTTTCTTGCTTCCAAAGGATCTCTCCTTCCACAATCTATTTGTCTTCCCAATAGTTGTCGTTAATTGCTGTGTGGTGGCCGTAAACCGTCTACCCTTTCTTTACCGTAGTGTAGTGTACTTATGTTAATCTTTTTTTTTTTACTTTTATTTCACTACTGTAGCTGGTGTTGTGCCGTGTGGCGGCAAAAAGTCTCCCCGTATATCGTCATAGTGCAGATAACTTTTTATTTCCTTTGGGATCATTGAGCCCATCCTTAAGCCGGCGCTAGAGGGCGTATGCAGCCTCGCAAACTACAGTGTTGCATATCAAGAGACTCAATGAAACCCAGTCTCCGATTTTCGTGATTTTGTTTGTTTTTTGTTTCCAAAGACAATCTTTTTTTATTTAATTTTATTTCAAGTTATGAACAGTATTAAACATTACGTTTCTATTCATGATAGGAGTTAATAAAGATTATTTCGCTTAACTTTATCGTTGTTTTATCACCCAAATCTCTAGGGTGGTTTATTCAGCTGGTTATAGTAGTCTCAAAAACATAAACTTTCAGCAACTCCATTTTACTACCAATTGATGTGTCTGAAAATAACAGCTGGATGAATGGTCAACAAAGTAGTCCATGATCAGAGGCTGCGTTCGACCAATTGTTAGAAATGTGGTAGATATATATTAAGCATCCACAATGCACTGTGTAGCACAAGCCAATAGTATGTTCTGAAACCAAAATGCTAGTGAAGTAAATAGGTGAACTCAGGAACTAATGCAAGTAGATCTACATCTAGCCACCAACGCCAGACAGACATATACAATAAGCCACACGATGAACAGATAGCAAGCAGAGTAGGCAACACTTTCCCAAAAATGGTTGCAGCTCTGTTACTCAAACCCGACCAAACACATTCAAAAAAGGTAAGAGAAAAGTCCAGGGAGTGCCACAATCACAAACCGCAGCCCTTCCCAGACACCAAGGAAGAGAAAACAGACAAAACCAAACAAGCGCAAATCGAACAGACATACGAAAAGCACTAAGATTTGCTCTTTCTTCTCCAAACTTACATTATTGTCAAAAACCAAAAAAAAAAAAAAAAAAAAAGAACATAGGAAAGTGAAATACTACCAAACAATTAACAAAAAGTACCACAATGAAAGTACCGGGCCGGGTGGGGGCCGGGGTGCATAGGCTAGCTTGAGGGATCTCAACCGTCGCCCTAAACTTCCTTAGTAGAAAAATATATATACCTGCTCGGTTCGCGTGGAGGCAGGCAATCTTTTTGACGTTTATTTTAAACCTTACTTACTTGATAACATTTGTTGCAGGCAAGTGCTTTCTTAATTGTTTATTCTCTCATTACCTATTAACCAATCAAACACGTATCTACAGATTTAAGCTTTTGCTAACTTTATACATCCACGTGCATAGTAATATATTTCCCCATTTACTTCAAACCCTCGTAAAATGTGATAGATAAATTAAAAATTTTACTTATTTTCAGGCACATTTTAATATACATTTGCATTTCAAATGGGATACACAGTCTATGTCAGAACTACTGACTAGGATTATTTTTTCAGATGAATTTAAAAGAACAACATGTGCAACTGCTCAAACCCACAATGAATTTCCACTACGAAATGTTACTGCCAAACAATTATAAATTGTCACGTTCGTGCCAAAGAAAGAAGTGAAACAAAAACTTGTTAATGAACGCCATTTGTCTTAAGGCTATAGTAATATATGCGATATAACTGGCTTATTACCTGCTAGTTCTGATATATTAGTTAATTTACTGTCAAATTAGTTTAAGCATGCGTATTATATAATAACTAATATATTGGCGTTTTAGCACCCTCTCCAGTTTGGACAATCCATTGTTGGTGGCTATAACAAGTATTGAGCCTCGCTGCCTCGGAAAGTCTCTGAATCATGATCGTAGCCTCTCAAAGGTAACTTAATCAATACATTTTGTGTCATTGTGATCTTGTTTCGTTACTGTGTATCTTTACGAATTTTTTATCTCATAACATATTGTTATGATGGGATGACTTCAATTTTCCCATCGTTAACTTTCCTTTCCTGAGCAGTAATATCCCTTCTGCACCAGCATACGGCGTTTACGTTTCACAGTTAATCCGTTATGCCAGAACTTGTTCAAATTATCAGGACTTCATGGAGCGTGGGAAAGTGCTCACTCAAAAGTTGTTGAGCCAGGGGTATCAAAAAAACCAAACTGGTAGCAATACTTAAGAAGTTCTATGGGAGACATCATGATCTAGTCAATCCCTACAATGTGGCAGTTTCCAGAATTGTTTCTGATGTTTTTGCCAGTGACGCGCCATAAGTAGACTTCCCAAATCCCGGACATACGCTTCTACCGATATTTCCTTCGTTCAGGCCCATGGGCATGGTGGGCGAAGCTTGCTTACCAAGTAATGCTTACTATCCGCGGACGCCTGATTACACCCTTTGTTCTGGGGTCCATGTCTGTTGGTCTGAACATTCTGATTCGTCATTCGTTTATGGATTTATGATTTTGAATTACGGCTTTGGTACCATGACCGCAACTACTTATAGCTTTCTGTTTATTTGTTTATGTGACCCCTGTTTGTTCCTGAAGAAGATTGCCTTAATATATGATCTCTCTTTCATTGTGTGTGTGTGTGTGTGTGTGTGTGTGTGTGTGTGTGTGTGTGTGTGTCCAGTCCTTACTGCAGTTGGGGAAATAAATCATTATCATAAATTTGTCACTGTCATCTTTCGACTCCTACAAACTTTAAACTGAGGATCTGCTGTAGTTCATTACCTGTGTTTAACAAACACTTACTCCGAAAGCAATCTATCAAAACCAGCTTGCTCCAACGTAGATCAGTTTTTCTAACAAACGAACAAGTTTGTCTGTTATCGTTATATCAATTCCTCATAGTCAAATTATTGTGTAGATGTCTATGACTTGTGACAATCAATAAGGTACGCAATAGCTTGTATTTCGAATAAAGTAGACTCATGCAGCTTTTTATCCTGTGCATGCATTACCTACCTCTTAACTTTATAGTGATACTGCAAAATGCATAAAATGTGAATGCGCAGTTAAAATGCCCTAAAAAGACTGCATTAATTCGCAAGCTAATCTAAGTATACGCATTATACACATACAGTAAGGTACCTTCATTCTCCTTGCAAACAATACTGATAGTCAATTTCGTGAGAGCAGTCTCCGGTGCTCAGATCGAATTAACGCTGATCACTAATAAGTTCTCGTTGCCTTTGTTATTCGAGATGCAATCAATGTCCTTGTGATACAACGCATACATTTCACAAGGACAAAAGTAGTTGCGGTCATGGTAAGTAAGCAAAAACAATGACGACAAGAAGTATTTATTGTTGGCTAATCAATATCACCTAAAGGAGTACAATGAAAGCATTATGTAAGTACGATTTTGTTTATTTCAAGAAGGATGTAACATTTTGACATTGTAAATTTGGACCGGCGTTAGCAGGGGAATGAACTTCAAAATTGTTTGCTGCCTCCCAAACGAATGTCTTCCCTAAAAGAAGAACTCACTCCCCTTTTAGGTTTAGGGAAACTCTGTTGAAATAGTAATTGTCCCCTCGTCTTAAAAGGGGTCTACTCTAAGAGGAAAGAATTTGCCCCCACCCCACCCAATAGGAGCAAATGTTTTACTTTCCGAGTGAACAAGGAACTCAGAAACGGATACAATCCGTGCCATATTAAGCCCCTAACACCAAAGGGGAAAACAGACAAATACTATAAAGCAGCCACAGAACGAACAAACGGCAATAAGTTGGCAACTCTTTCCCAAAAAAGGTGGGAAGTCTTTTGCCCAAACTTAACTGAATATATAATCAACTTACAAGGCCTGTCGGAACATGAATTTTATGGTGGTTTAATGTATAAATTTAGAAAAAAATGTAGAAAACCTGCATTTTTCTGATCATTTTAGTAAAATTGCCGTTTGTGACCACTTTGTCTACCTCTTTAATTGCACGCTGGTGGGTCGGGGTTCAGACATTATGATGGCCACTTTTTGAAAGATGGTCTGGGCGTGAACTGTTTATGTATTTTTCTCGGCTCACCGGGATCCGCTGGTGGTTTTCTTTGGCGCAAGTATTCCAGTGGTGATGTTTGTCAACTCAGGGATCTCCAAATGTCTTAACATTTTCTTTCGGTCTTTGGACTCCTCATCTTTGCTTCAATATAGGCCTGTTACTTTGAAAGAAACTGTACTTTTGACTTTCTGCTTGAAGAGTTTTGGTTGTAGTGCCGTCGCTTTAAGTGCATCCTTCTTTCCCTTTGGTGTTTTGAACGGAAGCTGTTAGGTAATTGTATCGATTCCTGATCATTGCCTTCTTTTCTATTTATCTTTGATATATCTGTTGCCCGTAATGATTCATGGATGAGTTAGAAGACCTGCACATGGACCGAACAAATATATGCTTTTACCACTATGAAAGCTGAGGGCGAGGGTTGGGTTCCAGTAAAGCTAGCTTAAGCACCCCCCCCTCACCCCCCCCCCCCGCCCCCGCCCACCAACGCCCCAACCAGTCTTTCATTGCTGACCGTTCATAATTATTAAAAGAAATATATTAGAAAGTACCACAATGAAAGTACCGCCTTGGAACTGGCGAGCTAAAGCTAGCTTTACGAGATCCCAATCCTCGCCCTCAGTTTCCATGGTGATAAAAACATATATTTGTTTGGTCCGTGTGGCGGTCTTCTGACTCATCTGTTGATCGTTACGGGTAAAAAATAAATCACAGATAACGTCTATAATGAAGCAAATATGAGGAGTTAACAGTCAGAAACAACGTGTTGAGACATTTGTAGATCCCTGGGTTGTCAAACAACACCACTGGAATATTGGAGCAAAAGAAAACAACCTGCTGAACCCCGGTGAGCCGCGAAACAGACATAAAAAGTTCCGGCCTAGACCATCGAATTAACAATTTTTAAGTCCGGGCCATCAAAGAGTCTGAATCCCGACCCACCGGCATGCAATTAAAGATTAAGCAAGGTGGTCAACCGTGATTGGATTAACCTCTAAGCAAGTAGACTGTTTTATGACATCAATGTTATACCCCTTTCCTTTATAATTTTGTCAATTTTACTAAAGTACAATCAAACACGTATCTACAGAGATTTTGGGGCAGAAAGCAAACATGAAGTCATAAAAGTTGTCACCTTAGTAACAAATTGCGGAACATCTACCAAGTGTATCTATATCGACAATGCAAAGCTCACTACTAGGCTTTACAACAAACGGGGTGATTTTAAATTTCCCACAATTAATTTTCCGTTTCTGAGCAACAATCAGCTCCGGCCTAAAGACTGTTAGGTCATTCAGTTGGTGCCTGATGCTCTGGTTCTGGTCGGGTCAACCGAAGTCCAATTGTTGGTTTTCTTTTGCTTCAACATTTCAGTTATTTTTTTCTGTCGAGTCCTGATCGTTGTTCATCTCTGTATTCGTTCGTTTTTTATGTTCTCGGAGATATTGCACTGATGAGTTAGCAATGTATACCAAGGTAGAAGCAAGGGTTGTGGCCACGTAAAAAAGGTAAGAGAAAAGTTCAGGGAGTGCCACAATCACAAACCGCAGCTCTTCCCAGACCCCAACAGGAAGAGGAAACCGATAAATCTAAACAAGCACAAACCGAACAAACGGACGAAAAGCACTAAGATTAGCTCTCTCTTCCCCAAGCGAGGTAATCGCAATACTAAAAGGACTGAAAAACACAAGAACAAAATGACACACGGAAAGACATACAACAAATCGCCCCATAGAAAAAAGGTGCCTCGATATCGGAAGAATTTGCTCTATTTAACTGGAGTTCTGTAGGGTATATCCGGTCCACCATTTGGTCAAATTAAATATTTTCAATATTTAATAAATTGTCAAGGTATCTTGAAGTTGAATTGAAAGCCTCAATAATGTCAGCCTGATTTTCACGTGAGAGATTCATGAAATCTCTCTCATAACAAAAAAGAAACAAATCTACAGCAAGAGGAGCACAATTAGTTTCCATCGGAATACCAATAGTTTGTCTATAAAGTGTAGTTCCAAATCTAATAAAAATATTATCCAAAAGATAAACAAGGGCATCACAGACTTTTTGATACGACCATAAATTGTGATTATTATACACATCAGATGTGAAAAAAGCACATTCTTCGTTGCAAGCCAAATATTGGGTATTCTCCCGAATAAACTTTCGGTTAATTAAATCAATACGTTTATCTTTTATAAGATGATGAGGTAACGTAGTATACAGTGTAGAAACATCATATGTAGACAATTTAGAAGCCTGAAAGTTTTTAGATTTAAATTTATTGAGAAGATCATTAGAATTTTTAATTGACCAAAAATAGTTAATTCCGTCCCTTTCGTAAACAGTATCATAGTATCTAATCCAATGTTTTTTAACAGCAGTAAGGCACAAAGTTAGCAGTTTGGACATAACAGTAGTCGTACAAGAACTAGAATTAGCAATGAAATGTGCTTTATAAGGTCGTTTATGAAGTTTCGGTAACCAATATAACGTAGGAAGTCTGTCTTGCTTTTCTTTAATACTCACTGCAAACTTAGCAGTAATATCCATAGAATGGGTATTGACAATAGATCTCTCGTCAGTAAAAATCCGTTCATATGTTTTGGTACTACCAAGTTCTTGTTTTAGAGTATTGATATAATAAAGTCGTCACACAACAACAACATTATTAGCAGCATTATCAGCTGGATCCAAAAACATACTTCCTATGAAATTCTTGGATACCTTGTTTCAAATATCGAAAAGATAATCTAGGCTTAGGAAGGAGAAGATCAAGGTTATTAGAGTAAAATAATCTATAAAAAAAATCAATGATCTTAAAAATCTTTAATTTCCAATTATTTAAAGCATTAGACTCAACATGCTCTCGTTTAAACCAACGCGTACAATAATCATTTAAAGCACTTGCAATTGTTTCCCGACATTTATCAATGTGGGCTGGGAATCTATATTTAGTCCTTTTGAAATAACTGAACGGATTCGTGAATCAGTTATAATCTTCAAGTTACAAGTGACAATATGACCCGCTGGTTGATAACAAAATTTAGAATCTTTACAATCTCAAAAATCAGGGGAACAAGTTTCAATATCAAGATAAGAAACTAATTTATTGAAATTAAGTATAATATTACGGATAGGTTTGTTATATTTATAACAAATAATAGGAGATTCCGTGTTTTCGAAATATGAAGGTATAGCTGATATAACATTATTATCTCGAAATATACTAGGTAAATCTATGAATTCAATACCTTTATTAATGAATGGAATTTTGATGAAGTGTCTAATGTGGTTAATGTCAGAATCAATGTAAGGACGAAGAGCATGTTGAGTATAACATCTAGTAAGGAGAACTGCTTCATACAAATTATGTTTTCTATCATAAAATTTATTCACCTCATCATCTAACTTACGTAATGAAGAAGCAGACAATGAAGCTAGTTTAGAAAGCATTTGATGACGTCCAGAATTTAAGAGAATATTTAAATCAAAGAGATAAAACAGTTTTATGTTTTGTTTAAAATTGCCATTTTTGCGCTTACCATGGGATCGTTTATTACGTTTTTTAATATCTAAAAGGGAAAAAGCATCGAAATCCGGCATTTTAGAAATATTTCCTTCATGGTAAATATTATCATTAAATTCAAGTGGAAAAGGGGTTTGTAAACGTTTAATCCATTTAAGTTCAAGTTCATGTCTTAAAATATTTTTTAATCTTTCGGTAGAATTGGACTTGTGTATAATATTTTCAACAGGTTGAACTAAAACTTTACTAGATGATCATGAATTACCAGTACTCCGGAAATGTTGATAAAGAAGCGTATCAATTTTCTTTGCTTTTTTGATTTTAAGCAAATGTTCCATAAACCTTGTTTTAAGGGCCCGTTTGGTCTGTCCAACATACTGCATTCCTCAGCCTCCTTCGCTGCAAGTGAGAACATATATAACATCCTCTGATTTTCAGTGTAAATCAGAGTTGTTTACAACTGAAAATTGTCTATGATTAACTGAGGAAATTATAGTTGACCGACAAATTAAATGATTGCAGCAGGTGCAACTCTTGGCATTGCACTTAGAAATATTAGGGTACATACTGTTCCTTTTATACGGATTCTTATATTTTAGAAGTATAGGAGAATCAATTGGAGAAAGTCTAATTCTAAGGTGATTACTGAAAATATTATAATTGGAAGCGCCTTATAAATTTATAGATGATACAGAGTAAAGTTTCAAATGTGAAACGTTAACAGTAGGTAACAGAGAGTTAAATCTAGCAGTAGAACGGGGAATCTGTAAAGAAGAAGCAGAATGTAGCCTAATAGGAGAAATAGTAATTTTTAATCTGTTAGTGATACTCATATAGTTGTATAGGAAGTAATACCATTAGATAAAAAGCAGTATTCGTACCGGCTATTATAGACATAAGTAGCGATGCAAACAGGCGGTAGGACCGATGCATACAGAGTATAGCAACAACCGACTATACATAACTAAGTCAAATACAAGTCCAAAGAAACGTAAAGTAAGAAATTGCTATAAACGGGATACGAATACCGATAAATATATAACCTTCAATGAGGTATAAATTAGAATCATGAGGAAGAGGAATACGAAAGGTGATTGTAAAGTGCAAACTCTGGCACTTGAAATAATAACACCATTAAATGAAAACTGATTAAATTAAACTGATTTACGTAAGCCCCCAGTAAGGTTCTTTACTGACCGTTCTAAAGCAGTGCTTTCTGCTGTGGTTTACTATTTCTTTCATTGTATGGCTTTGCATGTATGTCCTGATAAAAAGTTTTATTTTGGATTGCCGTTTGGCCAATTGTTCGGGAAAGAAACTGTCCTTTTGACTTTCTGCTTTTGATTGTAATGCCGTTGTTTAAAGTGCGTACTTCTTTCCTTTGGTTTTAGGTAATTGTATCGATATCTAATCATTCCCTTCCTTTCTATTTATTATTATTATTATTAAAGATTGAAATTTGTAGTTTTTGTATTTATTTTACATTCTAATGAGATACTAAATTCTTTATAAATGTAACAATGCTTAAAATGATATCTTAACCCATACTGTATCCTTAATACGATAGCCCACAAAAATGCTGTGCGAGTGTGAGAAATGTTTGATGTTAGTATTAACCAGGAAATGTTAAGATACAATAGGTTAGTACCTACATCAAAGTTTATTTTATGTAGAGCTAAAGTGTTACATGTTTGGTTTAGAAACTATGCATTCTATAAAAATAGTAGACACGATGTTTCGGATAAGCCACAATTACATTACAATCAACAACGACACCAAAGGGAACAGTAAACAAACTATGACAGACAGTGTTTATGGTAGAAACCAATAAAAAGCTAACTAACAATAAAAACAAATCGTACACGAAAGAACATATAAAAAGCCGAGAGCGAGCAGCCCTAGGGCCCCACTAAGAAGGAACCACACCAGAATTAGTGCATTAGAACGTTTAACAGTAAACGCTACTTGTGTGGGGTGCAGTTAAATCGATTTCCCTGGCATCAAATCTTCACCCTATATTCAAATGTTGGTCGTTTCATATATAGGCTCTCTATCTGAACCAGAGAAATAAAAGCATCACAGAAAAATGTATAAATAATATTCGGATAAGGCCTTGTGTAAAATACCTTAGACAATGCATGAGGTAAACAATCCACAAGTTGAACCGAGGAGGGCTAGAACAAAGAGATAATATAAGACATAATACAAGGTTTAGTTTGGCACCATTACAGAGTCTGAGACGACCCACCGACGTGCAATTAAATAGGACGCAGAGCTTGCAACAATGATTGGCTAAAAAACAGACATGCAGTGTGCCGCATAACATCCACGTTATATCTCAATCTTAATCTACCGTATTTACCCTAAGTATCCAGACATCTCAACTCCTTATCATACTTTATTCAAAATTTGAACAAGTACAATTTACTACCCGATGTTGTGTCTAAACATTTCTGGATGAGTGGCAAACAGTGCAGACCCTGATGTGACGCCGCGTTTTAATTTGGTCTACACTGTTTGTTCAGGGTTGTGTGTCCGAATGCATATGGTAAATACGGTATATATGATCTGTGATGACTCATTTTCCATAACAGAACTTTGTAAGCGACCTATTTATGAATCGTTATTTAATCATGCATGACTTGTCTTAAAACGAAACGTCAATACAATGCTTTATATATTACAGGTTTTGTCTTCAGCAGTTTATCATTGACAATCAAATTGTGCTGAATCATATTAATCTGCTGTCGACGATTGAAGGTGGTATGAAAGTCGTCTAACCACAATTCGACTAAATGAACTTCCCTGCACTATATACTGGAAGAGTCCAATGTCAATTTTAAGAATGCCAGTTTATGTGATTTAGATGTTCTTAAAGAAAAAGGGGCTAAACTGTTTTTACAAAGAGTATATCAGATTTACTGAAATAAATATCTAAAAGCCCGCCTTGGAAAAATAGAACACAAAAGTGAACAAAAATCAAAGAGTAGGTTTTATTAAGTCTTTTCATACACAGCAATGTAGTTTGCGAGGCTGCATACGCCCCCAGCACGGCTAAAGCGGTATTCAATATTCAAAGTAACCAGAATGGGATTGTTGATCCCTGAGGAAACAAAAATATAACCTGCAATATGCTGAAGTACGAGGAGACAATTTAGGGCCGCCACACGCCACTTAACATCAAATACAGAGAAGTAAAAGAAAACTCTAAAAGGTTGCCTTTGGAAACAAAGACCACACAAACGAACGAAAATCGGAGACTCGATTTTATTAAGTCTCTTAATATACAACAATTTAATTTGCGAGGCTGCATAGGCTCCCTAACACCGGCTTAAGCGGTATTTGATTTTCAACGAAACCAGAATGGGTTCAATGATCCCAAAAGAAATAATATATAATCTGTACTATGATGAAGTACGGGGAGACGTTTTACGGCCGCCACATGACACTTAACACCGGCTACAGAGAAGTAAAATTAAAATCTAAAAGTTTGACTTTCGAAAGTTATATTTAATTAAAATGTAACGCGTGTGCCAAATTTGTTGGAGTGACATTACGATGCTCTCATGAAGATCGACCTCTTGTTTATAATTTCTTTTTGCATCAGCATTTAGGGAAATTGACACACTTTCTGGGGAGTCAAATCTGTCACAATGGCTTTTGAGTCCCTTCTGAAAAGGGATCTGCCCCAGAATGAAAGAATTTGCTCCCCGTGGGAGAGCAAATCCTTTTACAGTCGTCGCTTTCCAGAACGGCGTTTGTATTTAGGAAAGTACACAGTAAATAACAGCAGCTGTTCCCTGCAAAACTGGCAAATATATCCAGAACCCTTCAAGGTGAAGTTTTGTACAAGTAAAACCATTTAAAGGGGAATAAGTTTACTTTTAGAAGGGAAACCTAAATTCAAATTGTTTTGTATCCTTCTGAAAAGGGGTCTACTATATAAGGAAAGAATTTGCACCTTATATGAAGAATGAATTGTCTCATTCCAAAGCGTTGATTCTGTTGGGGTATGTGTTTCTGACTACATACTGTCGGTAAATGTCCATGTATTTTTTGTGTCTCCTGTCTCCCATTTCTTGCATGTATTTTCAGTGTTTCGAATGTGCATTTTCATTGTGGCCTTTACTTAGTTTGGCTAAAAGATCGACGACTCTGGGATATATTGATTTGTTAATAATTGTACAATATATCAATACCGCTCAAATACAGGCCAACGACGTATTAGCATGCTCATTTCAATAACGTTGTTGATGGTTCATGTTAATGTCTCTCTGGAAATTATCATTAGTATCAAGAACTATCAGAGAAAGAATGCATTCTGCTATAAGTATTCCAAAAGTGCAGCAATAATATAAAATACAGAATCAAACATATTCCTTTGTCATATGAATACGAAGTTTGGCAAATGTAATCATAGCTGTAGATAAGACACTCGTTTGGTCCCAACAATTAATATTTTCTCGCCGAGCTTCCTTTTATGAGTATCAACCATACATAAAACAGACTTTATCAGGGTACCCCTCTCAGCTATAGGAACGATAGCTTACTGTTTTAGCTTACTGTTTTAGTCTTCCCTGTTGAGTTTTGAGCAAGGAACCCCAGTATGTAATTGTGCTTTTCTTTTAAATAATTATTCCAAATGGATTACTAATTGCTAATTTGTTGGAATCAATTTCAAATTCGTTTACCAGAATTAATTATCCGTACCCACCAATTGACAATTTGTTCGCACGAATATTTACGCTCTATAATTGTTCAGAACAATTTGTTCCCAGGAATTACTTCTCTTTTCTAGTTGGCTGGAATAAAGACATTGTAATGAAGGCAGATCAACAATACAAATGGATGAGTTTAAGCTCTTCAACACCCACCAAATGGCGGGTATTGGCGAGCTTAAACTCATCCATTTTCAGAAAACACACAAAAAGATACCCGGATAGCTAGAAGTGAATATATCCAGGAAATACCACAATCACAAATCACAGTCTTTCCTAAGCATGAAAGAGGTAGCGACGAGAAACAAACAATGACAAAACACATAGAAACCACCGGTATAAGAATAAAGCAGAAGTGCAACAGAGAAACCGCCTTATAAAAGTCGCATGCGGCTATGACCTAGGTCTACACAGATTGCTCAAAATAAAAATCTAAAAGGTTGCCTGTGGAATCTAGAACACATTACAGATAGAAAATGAAAGTCTCATCTTTTGAGACTCTTCATAATTAGTAATGAAGTTTGCAACATTGCTTACTCCCTCTTGCATATACATGAGTACAACTCCATTTGTAAAGATACAACAATGGGCCCTACCAATAATCCTAAAGGAAATGAAAATACAATCTTCACTATGGTAAAGTACAGGGAGACGTTCTACGGCCGCCACATGGCATAAGCATTCTCAAGTCCAGTTGTCCTAATACTAAGGCTAGATACGGTAAATTATTTTTAACTTAATACTATGGTCCGCAATAACTTTTTGAATAAATACGAAATGCTCAGTTTTAGAACACTTTGCGCATCCACACAATATTATCAGAACAGATTCCCTTCGTTGGTACGCTTTTGTAGTATAGACTAATGAGCAGCAACGTAATATAACGTACCTTCGAAATGTGCGCCCAGCAAAGATTCAGTTCAGCCTGCGCATTCGCGCAGTCTGATCAGAATCTTCACTGGAAACAGTTTAGATAGCCAAGAAGGCAAAGTTTCTTCATGTGGACAACGAAGAAACTGCCTGGATGCGCAAGCTGATTTGAGTCTTTGTCGAGCGCATATTTCAGAAGGTGCATTTTCTCACGTTGAGACTCTAATATTTTTGTTAGCGAATGCTGAAATAAGCCTATGCTAAAATTCATTTGCCGCGAAGACATTTATTCGCTTTGTGCGCCCCATATGCACAAAAGGTGTTGGATACAACTACCAGAGTATCCGTCATTTTTAAGAAGTGGGCGGGGAGGGATAAATGTTTATTTCTGTTTGCTTTATTGCACACCAAAACAGTAAGGCATATGCTCAGAAAGGACCACAATCATAGAATATAGTCTACCAATGGCACAAAGAGGAAGAATAAATAAACAACACACGCTGCAAAGTAAATTAGTGAGCTCAGGAATTGATACAATCAGATCCACATGAAGTCCCCAACAACAAAGGGAAAAAAACTACGAAAAACGAAGTAAGCAGCTCCCTGTTTACTGACGAGGCGATCACAATGTCAGAAAAGACTAACCAAGTACAAGAAGAAGACAAAAATAAAATAAAATAAATAAATAAATAAATAAAATAAAATAAATAAGACTAAACACGAAACCTAGCCTAGCAGCGAGCAGCTGGAAGGCTCCGCAAAAAAACGAACGACACTAGAACCACCACACTGTCTCAGTATGGCCAATAGTAAAACCTACAGAGTAGGCAGATTCAAATGACTTTACTGATTTAAAATCTTCATCCACGGTTCAAATGCTGTTAAAATACAAAATAAGCGTTCGGTGTGCTTGTAACACTGTAACTCAATCAGTGAAACATCTGAGGAAAAAAAAAACAACGTCAAATTTACCCATTTAAGCCTAGCGGCCCATAAATGGGACATAGGAAAACAGTGCAGACCCAGATCAGACGCCACATAATGCGGCGTCTGATAAGGATATTCACTGTTTGCTTAAAGATACAGCCATTTCTGTCAAAATGATAAAAATAAAATTCATCTGTCACCCCTAAAATGACAAGTGGGCTCCTCCATTTGATAAGGATAGAAAAATCAACTAGGCATAAATGGGTTAAATCGCTGTAATGAAACAAGAATGGGGATTCGTCGGAAACATCTTAGACTCTGACAGCAAGAGCTGAAGAAATGCACTAGGTGATTAACACAGGGCCCGAACAAAGCCCCTTCTGGAAAAGGTCTATTCTAATATTCTAACAGGAAAAAATGTGTATCCATTCACATTAAATATCTCCTTCTCTTTTTGCAAAATGAGAATCACTTAAATTACGAAAGCTTCCTATTTTCTTTAAGACCAATTAAATATCAGTTAACAACCCAGAAGCACGCAAGTCATCATTGAAGAAACAATAAATGGGTCGCAACGTTAGAAAACGTACCTTCTAACATATGCGCCCAACGAAGACTCAACTCAGCCTGCGCATCCGCGCAGTCTGACTAGAGTCTTCGTTGTCCACATGAAGGAACCTTGCTTTATTGTCCATACAAAATGCACCTGATGAAGGTTCTGATCAGACTGTGAGAATGTGCAGACTGATCTGAATCTTCGCAAGGCGCACATGTCCGAAGTACGTTTTCGGCCGTTGCGGCTCAAATATCCTTGTGTGAGAGACGCAATATCTGTAATGGCTTAAGCGAAGATGTCAGCATCTTCGCAGTTACAGTAATTAAGCAATAAGGTGCTCGCAGACTTACTTTTACGTTGGGGTAATCAATGACGTTGTGAAATGTGGATTATAAACTGTGTTAGCGAGTTAGTTATGTTTTCTAGCTACAATCAGCAAAGACTGTTTTGTCAAAAGGTTTGCTGAGGATTTTGGCGACATATGATATTGATGTCTCTTAGTAAGCTTGTGTAGAAAATGACAGTCAGTGTCATAATGTGATAGCATCTCTGGCGTTGAGTAGACATAGAATGTTTAAGGGGACTTGATACACACTGTGGATTTTCCGCCATTTTTTTTTACAAGAAAGGCAACGTTTGTCACTTCCTGTTTGCTTTCCTGCAAGCCAATCTTCCACTAAGTTTTCACTGCCATAGGCGATGATAATAAGCTTTTGTAAACAGCGTAGTCATAATGAGCCGTCTCATCAGGATCTACGCTGTTTGACATTCAATCTTTTAACTTTACATATTAACTTATTTCCAACTGATAGTTTTAAAAAAGCAGACGACATATGTCGTCTGAAATTTGGCACCGAAAGAGTTAATATTGTCTACACTAAAAGGTAAGATTTGCTCCAAAGGGGTGGCAGGTGTGTGTGTGGGGGGGGGGGGGGGGGAGTGGGGAGGGGGGCGGGGAAGCACATTCTTTTATTTTAGTATAGATACATTTATAGAAAGGAGCTAAATGAATTTTGAAGATGTTTAGAAGGGAACTAAAATAATCGTGAAGACGTTGTCTCCCCTTAAAGTAAATCTATTTTCCGTAAGTTTCAAGATGGACGTAAAACCTGTTTTCATAGTGTTAAGTGTCAGAATCGTTCAGAATCTATCATTTAGCCTACATGTGCCCGGATGTCTTCAATGGATTGTGCCATCATGCAAGTTTGAATCGGTCATTAGCTATTGAATGGGACGTTAAATAAAAAATGCTCTTTTCGTAGGAATCACCTCAAATGCGTATGTTATTGTAAACAGCTAGTATCATGGTAACAATTGCAAACCAAAATCGGACACCCACTTTGCAATTTAAGCCTACATTTTATATAGATATATCTTCTGGCATTCTAAGCATCGATGGGTTAACAGACGGCACAATAAAATATTGGTTTCTAAATTAGAGTTGAGATTTCATTTGAAGAATTGATGGGATTTACTGAAGAATTGATGGGTTAAATACAATTTAATATATTACATGGGTAGCGCTGCAAAGAGCATGGACCTCTGACGTTAAGATAAACAGTCTTCCTATATTTCGAGTGTTGTTCTGGTTTCCATAATTTTCCTTTACCATTGTATTTGGTATTTTACCTAAAGGCAAAGAAGTAGCAGCTGTGTGTAGGCATGCCTTATTAGAAGCAATATTTAATTCATTTAGGAAGTATAGGTAAAGTATTTAGAACAAAAATGATTCAGACTGGGGGAGTTTTTTTAAGTAACAAAATGTTTATGAGTATCTTTGTATTACATTATAATCTCTGCGGTCCTTTGTTTTACAAATAAACCTTGCGTGTAATGAATTAAGTATTGAAATTAAGGACAGAGAGTAAAATATTCATGAAACCAACAGAACTAAATCAACTTGGTTTTAACCCAGGCAGAACATTTGAACCTAGGGTAAAGATATTGTCCATATTGTTCATGTAATGGTCCTTATATTGTTCGTCCTTGTGAGGCCTTGTGGCTGCGCTATGCTGGGCGTTTTGTTGTTGTGTTTGGTGGGTTCTGGCTGGTTTTTTAATCACTTCATGCAGGAAGCAGTAGATGTTTGATTTTCGATTTTCTTTTCGTTTTTTTTTTCCAAGTGTACTGCTAGTATTTGCCATATAGTTTGGTTACTCTATCTCTTAGTGTCACTGAAGTCTACTTCATGGAACTACTTTACTGTTAACTATTTCATTACTACGTTCCAAAATAAGGCTTTGCAAGCAGTGTAAATCCCGCTGAGACGGTTTTTATCGTCCCCATTACGAAAACACGCCAATTCAAATATATAGAAAATTTTACCTCTAAAACCTGAAAATTTTCAGATAAAAAACGCTGATATTTTCATATTTCTGCTCAAAACATAGATTGTGGGTACTCGTTGGAACCGCCTCGGCGAGGCGGTTCTAACGAGTACCCACAATCTATGTTTTGAGCAGAAATAAGAAAAATAATGTATATCCCTATGAACCTCCGTTTCACTGTATAAACGTGGAGTTTAAGGGGGTCAAAATAATATAGGTGTGTTTTCCAGATGATTTTATCTGGACCTTCAATGCAAATTAATATTCTCCTTATCTGCAATCATGGCGAAGTACTATTTTGATATTTTAATAGCCCAGCTTGCATCTCATAAAAGGGACCAATACAAACGGCGTAAACGCCGATCAGACGCTGCGATATGTGGCGTCTGATCGGTGTCTATACTGTTTGCTGTGACATTAGCATTTTTGTAACACTGAAAGAAATTGAGTCAGCTTCTATCTTACACCATTTACATGTATACCATATTTAACCTATAATTTCGGACAGATAGTCTTGTGCAAACAGAGCAGGCACAGATCAGACGCAACAGAACGCAGCATTTTATCACGGTCTACACAGTTTGTCATTCATTCGCATTTTTGACACGTCAACAAGTAACAAAATGGACGTGTTAAATCATTTGATCTGAAGCACAGTAAGTAGTTAAGGTGTCTAAATATTCAGAGTAAATACGGTAATGGACTTTTCCGACATACATCAAGTAAGCAGTCGTTGAATATGTCAGCCATAAATGGTAAAGCGAAGTCATCATTAAAGTAAAAGAGCAGCAACACGCTCATAGACTTATGGTACTCAATAATCGATGCAGACATAAAACACTAAAATGTGCTGTCTTGCTTTGGTTAAAGAATATATCGGTATTTAAAGAGCTGCTTTACTGATGGCGCATCGCTATTTAAGTAATCTACATCGGATGTAAAACAATTTGTACACAGTTGTTTCTGTGTTTGCGATATAATATTTATTCCTGTGAGGGCATTCTTATCAGTATCACTATGCTTTTCTTGTTTCTGACGAAGGATATGAAGAAGGTATGTATGTCTTCTACTCTTGGGAGGAGTGATCACTATGTCTTTTTACTAGCTTAATTTCTCAGAACACTGCATCATTATGTGTCTTTGACTACTATGACTTAAATCAATTACTAATTCCGTAAGCTAACTGTACACCTTTAAAAAGAGATCGCCAGCGTAGATTAAATGGAAGGGATATGTTGAAATATATGTTGATATGGTTGACCTTATGATGTTTAAACAGAGTTTTAGATATACCGCAGAAATTGCCAATGACTGTACTACTACATTAAGATAGTTATTCTGTGTTACGCAGGTCCACAGACTCGATACTGTACACTTTCAGAAATGTTGACATGTTTAACAAGAGGAAAGTAAAGTTATAAGCATCATGATTATGTTTACATAGTTTGTAAATTACAGTGGATATTGTAAAACGATTTTGCCCTTTCTGGATACGACCGGATAAACCTGTTCATCGTCATTCTGGAGCCGGAATTGAGGACCGAAGCACGGATATTAACACTTACATATGACTGAAATAGCCGGACTATTCATGCAAATTAGGTGGGTTGGCCAAACTGAATTTGATTTCAGACCACGCTTGACTTCTAATCCACTGCATGAATTGCGATATAACGTCCGAGTCAACAATATTTCGGTGGTTCAGAGACATGCCTCCAAATTTGTGGGACTTATACGCGACCCGAACACATGAATTCGGGTCCTGCATAGTTACTAGCAGCTCTGTCATGGAGGCTTTAGCCAGCCATCTATTTCGCGGGACCCGATGGGCGGGGGCCATGTTTTCCGAATAACGAAAACTAGTGTATGCCGATGACAGGTACAACGACAACATACTATCATTAGCTACCTGTGTCGAAGTTTTTTTTTTAAGATTATCACGTGTAAAAAGAGCGTCAAGGTTATGTCTTATCTAAAAATCTACGTGAAAGTGTACCTTATGCACAAAACGAATCATGCTTAGCTTGTAAATAGACGGAGATTGGATAGAAATAAAATTCGAAGTGGAGACAAAATTAAAAATGGCCGCGATCGCAAATTTTGTAGGCTGGCGTCATAAGTCTCGTGATTCAACCCCTTGCAATTGGAATACTTGGCGTCATTGGCTGTTTTGTTGCTATTATCGGCACGGCCGCCGTGTCAATAGTCTCTACCAAATCACGGAACGCTTATTGTTTTTCAGGATAAGCACCGAACCACCCAAGCGCTTGTTGGACCATCACATTTTCGGTCACACACGTCTCTGGTCACATCGGTAATCTATAGTAGTGCGTATGCACTCCGAACCGCGGTTCGGGGATCGCAGTTCCAGTTGGACGCACTTATTTACCAATAAAATATCAAAATTGTGGGACAACGTTACATATGAGCCAGCGCACGACAAAACCTACAATAAACTTGTGAAACCAGCGAAGACTCAGGTCAGCCTGCGCATCCACGCAGTCTGATCAGAGTCTTCGCTGATCGCATATGCATTCTTCATCATTCATGCTATTCAAAGAGGAATAAACAAGAACTTTTACCATATTGGGTAGATGTGTAGACTGATGTGAGTCTTTGCTGGTCACATAGGTCTTATTGTAGGTTTTCTCGTGTGCTAGCTCATATATAGACTTTAATATGACATACTACCTATTAAATAATATCTAATAATAGGTTACTATCCCGTATGCGCTTTTATAATACTAAAAATGTGGGACAAAACAGCATAAAAAGGTATAACGACTACTGCGAAAAATATGTTTATTCACAAGTTTTTTGAAGAAAAAAATATATATAAGGATACCGACATAATTATGGAAAACAGCGCTCCAAAACACTGGAAAAAATGGGTTTACACAAAGTAACACGTTGATGACAGAACAAAATAAAAAGACCCTACAACAGAAATACCGGTATTTCCGATTTTCTAATCTGTAATGTGTTCTTTGTTTCCAAAGGCAATCTTTTTGACGTTTATTTGTACGGCTCCAGTTTGTGATATTTCTGGACAACTGCTGTATCAAAGGTTGCTTGCATAAAAACGCTTCAAAAGTCTACATGAGCACCCTATAAAAATATAATTTGTATGTTTCAGAATCCATCTAGTTTTGACAAAGATTTAGCAATTTCTTGACTTTGGCATTTGTTCTAACTGATTTTTGTATTAATTGACAAATATAATATTGGCTGGAAAAGACTTTTGAAGGAAGGTCTGTTGAAACAAAAAAGCGTAGATATCCAAGAATAGCAACAATCACAGATCATAGCCTACTAATGAAACCCAAATTTTATAGCGACTTGGTCGAAAATGATTCAAAAGGATGCTGATTTTGGGGGATAATTGTAAAAACTTGTCATGAACGTCATGTGGCAAACTGCATGTAGGATTTTAACCCAGTTATGATTGATTTGATAACTTTGCTTCCCTCTTTAATAGCACGACAGCTAGTCGGGCCGCAGACTGAATGGCGACTCTTCCCTTAGTCTGTTTCAGAACCATTACGAAAACATGCCTATTCAAATATAATGAAAATTTTACCACCAAAAAATTAAGAAAATAAGATAAAAACATTCTTATATTTTTCAGATTTCTGCTCAAAACATAGATTGTGGGTACTCGTTAGAACCGCCTCGATGAGGCGGTTCTAACGAGTACCCACAATCTGTGTTTTTGAGCAGAAAGAAGAAAATTAATGTATACCCCTGTAAACCCCAATTTTACTATATAAAACTGGGTTTGAGGGGTCACATTTATATAGGCATGTTTTCGTGATGGCTGGCACCTGACTTTTTCTGTCTGTGGTCAGGACCATCGTGGTCCAACTTGTGGTTTTGTTTTGCTGTGATTTCAGATTGCCATTGAGTCCTTAACCTTTTTTTTTTATTGCAGTTTTGTAATAATTTTTGTTTTACTGTGATGTTTCACTGATAAGGTAAAGGACCCTACGCGGGCCGAAAACATATTTGTAACGTTGGACTGCATACTAATTAAGGACAAGATTGCGATTGTGCAAATCTAATTTAAGCCCCACAACAGTTGTTTTAGTGACCGTACCAAAGTGATTTTCTGTTGCAGTTCTTTTTGTTTGCATGTCGATTATTTCAATTGCGTTATTGTGCATTGGTTTAAATAAAGTTTATTTGTTTCCTTTGATCGATTACAGAGAAATAATTCACTAGTGTTCTAAGGCTTGCGCGTAAAAAAAAACGAGTAAGCGACGCGAACGAGTTTTTTACACGAAAGCCTTAGAACACGCGTGAATTATTTCCCCGTAATCGATCAAAACAAACAAATAAACTGTTTATTACATTTTCATTTATGTTTTACCTTTGAATTTTCACATTCAGCCGTTATGATTTCCTACCAAAATAGTTCCAGTCATTGCATGAATTTCAGGAGGCGTGTTTAACTTTGAAAAATCAGTCGCCATCTTGTTTTCACTTGAAAGCAAAAATCATCCTGTGCTTGAAATACAGACACAACAATGTCACGAAAGTTGAACTGGATTATCAAGAAAATCATATTTTATATTTGCGTTGCAGGTCTTTCCTCAAAAACGTCAACTGGACGTGAAAATTGCAGTCAGATCTCCATGATTTTATCAAATTTAACGCGAAACGTCAACTATTGTTATTGTTGTTACCAACAACGTCAGCAACATCGCCTAGCAATTATGACGTCTAAACGTTCGAAATGAAATAGTTCACTCGGTGAATTATCGATTATGATTCACTGAGAAATCTCAGTAAATCACTGCTGAAAATGTACTAAATATATTTTATTTCATAAACTCATAATACAATTTTTATATATAAATGCACCATTTTACAAAGAGTTTACAAATAGGGATTTCATTGGGTATTGTCACTGTTTGTTCCTCATTTCTTCTTTTCATGCCTTATGAAGGTTGTGCTTCGTGATTGTAACCTTTCCTGCCTAGCTTCATTTACAGTTTTGTTATGAAAAACACATTACACTGTCTGTGCTAAAGGAAGTTGAACTAGAAGTATTGATGCATTCAGTTCTCCTCCGTAGTTAAATGAAATGTTAACCCTTCTCTTGCTAAACACGACATGCCATGTCTGAGCAAACAGTGTAGATCCAGATCAGTTGGCTTCTGATCTGGATCTGCACTGTTTGTCATTAAATATGTGTTCTATCAAAAACTCGGATCAAGTAATCTGATTGGCTCGAAATTAGAAATGGGTGTGGCATCTTAATTTATTGAGCATGACAAGGGTTAGAACAAATGATAATGTGCCGGGCACAATATTTTCTACGGGACTGCATGTGCACCCAGCAAAGACTCAGATCAGTCTTGGATTGCGGATCAGAGTCTTTGCTGTCCCACTGAAGACGATCCTTGACTACCCACACAGTGCCCTGCGAAGTAACTGATCAGACTGCGTGGATAAGCAGGCAAATCAAAGCCTTCGCTGGGCGAACATGCAATCCTGTAAGAAATACTGTGGCCCGGCTCAAATCATTTTTATCAAACCGGAACGTCACCTTAACAAAGCACATGGTTTTGATAAAGAGGTCGAACCGTTTGATTTCGCAATACATTTTGGAACTATATCTTCAGAATGATTACATAAGAGATGCTTTTAAACCTTCTGGTTTTAGATGGATATGTTTCTTCATGCTTATTCTGCGGGTTATATATCTTTACTTAATCGTTTTCTTAGAATATTCAATCACATAACTGATTTTGATATTCGTATAAACGTTTAATAGCTGTACACCCTACGGGATATATATTACCAATTTATTTTGTTAGAACATGCAAGTCATATCAATGATATTAAAATTCGGAATAAAATGTTTTCAGCTTAATACCCTAGGCAGGATAATCGTTATTGTAAAATTCGTATGGTCTTTAGAAGCTGAAAGTGTATGGCAACATATAAATTGTTTATTCATTTTAAAATATTATAATTTCAGAAGTAAAATGTTAGAAGAAATAGAAATACTCATATCTTCTTTAGTAGTACAAGAGCGGGACGGGCACCCGTTTGAATGATATCATTGTTCTAAATCTATATGAGATCCCGATCACAGGCCCTCCATACTCCTTCTGATTTGATTACCCACTTCCCCATGTAGTCTTAAATCTGACCTTTCTAAGGCGTTTTTTTTACAAGTTATTTCATTGTTTTTTTGTTGTTTTTTTTTTTCCATTGCATAAGTATTCGGACACACCTTATTTCTACTTTCGGTGCTTTGTGTGTGTGTGTGTGTGTGTGTGTGTGTGTGTGTGTGTGTGTGTGTGTTTACTTAAAAAATCATTTTTACTTATCCTGTATATTTGGACACTATAACACCTTACCGTACTTCTCCTTGAGTTTGAACCAGAATATTTAAACATATCAACAGGTTGTAAAATGTTTGCTCATGCATGTGTCTAAAGAGTGCTGGGTGAGTAGTAAGTAGTGCAGATACTAATCAGATACGGGGTCTGGTCTGAACACAGGATCAGATCTGACTGTCCGAATAATTAGCGTTAATACGATAGAATAATTTATTTCATTCTGATGTGGAGATCGCTGATGAAGTTCCGTTCACAATGAACCTTTGTATGACTGTAAGAAGAAGAAAATGCCGCAAAGCCAAAATGTGTGCTCTATAAATCTTAATAAAGCGATTATATGTACCACATTAACTTTCGAAATTGAATTTCCATATTCATTGATATAATTATCAGCGCTTCAGGTGATTTAGTCTGGAGAAGTAATATTAGATTGTCGAATAAATCACTCAATTAGTGACAATAATGTCAGAAGAGCCAATTAGACTTTGACTTGAAGCGAAGTCTATTTGCATTAAAAGGAGATGTATGAAATGACATAGAATGGTTATACGGTGGGTCTGTCCAATGCCAGAAATCAGGTACAAACTAACGGAATACTAGTAAAAAGGTTTTTAGTTCCAACAGCCTTCATCTTGAATGTGCTTTTATTGTTTCTATGTTCATTCTGTTATCAAGGCAATGTTGTTTTGCGATGGTGCTTTATGGTTTGAAGCCCCACGTTTCCTCTAACATTTCTTGAGAATGGCCGTGGGACTTTGTTTGTGATTGTGGCCTTTCTTGGTAATCTCCATTTTCGTTTTCAGAAACAGTCGTCAGCTGTATATTAGAGAAGCGAGCCCGAATAAATTGTGATCCTTAACTCTTTCGGTGCCAAATTACAGTCGACATTTGTCGTCTCCTTTTCTTTTTTAGCAAACCATCGCTTGAAAAGAAGTTTATACGTAAAGTTGAAAGACTAAATGTCAAACAGCGCAGATCCAGATGAGACGGCTCATATGAACCGTCTCATCTGGATCTATGCTGTTTGCAAAAGCCTATTATTATCGCCTGTGGCAGTGAAAGAGTTAAAGAGATTGAATACACTTGGTAGATTTTCCGCCATTTTCTACGGGAAACAACATTACGAAAACAAGCCTATTCAAATATACTGAACATTTTAACCACCAAAAAATGAAAATTTTCAGATAAAAATTCGGATATTTCTCATACTTCTGGTCAAAACATAGATTGTAGGTACTCGTTAGAACCGCCTCGGTGAGGCGGTTCTAACGAGTACCCACAATCTATGTTTTTGGGCAGAAATAAGAAAAATGATGTATTACCCTGTAAACCCCAGTTTTACAATATAAAAGTGGGGTTTAAGGGGGTCAATATTATATAGGCATGTTTTCTTGATGTATTATGACGTCCTGTTGGCGTTCTTGTACAAGAAGTGCCTTCTGAAAGAGGCTATTTTCTTAAAGGATAAAAATTGATACCAAGGGGAGCAAATTCTTTCTATTTAGGGTAGCCCCTTATAGAACCTTTTTCAGAAGGGACTCAAGATATCATTCAATGGAATTGCCTCCCTTGAAAGTGTATTTTTTCGCCTTAAAAATGTCACAACACCCCCTTGATGCTCTCAAATGATTTCGTGTCTCTGTATTATGCGATATGTGTAATCAATATATTTTTCTTGGTAAATTGAATATGATCACGCAGTCTGGCAGAAGGCACTCTTAAACGAATATTGACAGGATGTTGAAATTCTTAAAGTACAAAATCATGATAATTCTATCGTATAACAATAGTCTCTTTGATTTCATTCAATATTCCGATGAGGTAGAATTCTTTCATGAGACTGGGCGGGTGTTCTGGATTTTCTGAGCTTGTGTATTTTGCAGACGGAATTATACGAGCCTGTGTATTTTGCAGATGCTCGAAAACGTCTTTTCACGTGACTCGTCGTACATTTTTTTGCTCTTTGGTATTGAAGAGAAATGAGCCGCATCATGAGAAAACGTACCTTATTGCAAATGCTCCCCACGAAGACCCAATTTCTGAATCAGAGTCTTCGATGTACGCATCGGGAAACTTTGCATAGTTGGATACCCAAAATGCGCCCAGTGAAGATTCTGATCAGATTCCTCGAATGCACATGCTGATCTGAATCATCGTTGGATGCACGTGTCCGAAGGAACGTTTTCGGACGTTGTGGTTCAATTTTGTTGAATAACATCATTACATTTGTTAAACCATGTTAATGGACCTGAGAGAGGAAATTTAAACTAATTAATCAAAGCACTGACAGCACTGATGGCTCGATTGTCTTGGAGTTTAGGCTAGGAAAATGGTCATGAATAGGAACATAAGACTGTCTCACTTAACCCTTAACTTTCTGTTATTTAAGCAAACAACGCAGACGCTAATCAGATGCCTTATTGACACAGCGTCGGATCTAGGTATGCACTTTTTGCCAATGTTCATCCAGGTTTTTCAGATAACCCTTTTTTTTTTACACGTCAATCTGGCGTCACCGCGACAAAAAAGGGCGGCTATAAATAACCGTTATCTGGATTCGTACAAACGCGCGGTTTGATTTCCTTGGTGAATGATCATCACGTGGACGATCCAAATGTCCTCGTGTACAATGGACCGCAAACATGCTTTATGAATAGAAGGCTATATCGATATCTATATCAGAATTTCATTTTACCTTGTAGAACATTAGACCTCTTCAGTTAATCCGTTATGACATAGGTTGTTCTTTATGTCAAGATTTACTGGAAAGGGTTTCTGTGTTTACTTCAAAGCTTGCTTTAAAGGCAGCAGACCAAGCAATAGACATAGCCACATTACAGAGACGGCTTAAAGTAATAATGGAAATACCCAAGTAAGGCCTAAAACGACATCACTAGTTTTTTTTTTTTTTTTTTTTTTTTTTTGTTTTGTTTTTTGTTTGCTCTGACATTCAGTTGTAGTCTAGATCTTTCAGTTTCTATCATAGTAATGAGAAGATAATTTATATGTTTTCTCTGTTGATCCACTGGTGAGTTATAAAATCCCAACGCGGATCAAACAATTATGTGTAGCTGGAGCTGTATCAGACGAGGGCCATTACGAAAACACGCCTATTCAAATATATTAATTTTACAATCCAAAAAAGAAAAACTTTCAGATAAATTATTCTGATATTTTTCATATTTCTGCTCAAAATATAGATTGTGGGTACTCGTTAGAAATGCCTCGGCGAGGCGGTTCTAACGAGTACACACAAAGCTATGTTTCTTAGCAAAATAAGAAAAATACGAGTAATGTATACCCCTGTAAACCCCAGTTTTACTATATAAAAGTGGGATTTAAGGGGAATAAATTTATATAGGTATGTTTTCGTGATGTGAGCGCTTGTAAAACCAGGATAAAGCTTCTAAACAGTTGTACTGTTGACTTTAAATCTAAAACTGCTAAACCTTCAAAAGTAAGTTTATCAGTATCATGCCCTTCATTACTTTAACCGTTTCATCTCTGACATTACGAAAACACGCCTATATAATTTTGACCCCCTTAAACCCCACTTTTATATAGTAAAACTGGGTTTACAGGGGTATACATTATTTTTCTTGTTTTTGCTCGAAAACATAGATTGTGGGTACTCGTTAGAACCGCCTCGACGAGCAGAAATATGAAAAATATCAGAGTTTTTCATCTGAAAATTTTCAGTTTTTGGAGATGAAATTTTCTATATATTTGAATAGGCGAGTTATCGTAATGGTTCTAAAATGGACTCTTCTGTTCTTTAAGTTGGGCAAGTCCGTTGATGAAAATCGAGGTTTTAATCTAAAACAAAATAAAAAAAAATGAATAGCCAGTTGTGTAGATCCTGATGAGATGGCTCCTTACGAGCCGTCTCATCTGGATCTTCACTGTTTGCCCAGGTATCTGTTTTGGTCTTATGGGCTGAAAGGGTTAAGACACTTTCTATTTTTATCGGCCATACTTTGAATGCATTTCTGAATTATCGGAACCCAAATTTTATGGCATTTACTTTAATAAACAGATTCTAAAAGAAATATGTCTGATTTTTCCGAACAATTTTAAAATATATCTATATAAAAGGGCAGAATATAATGTAGATGGTATGCGACAGGGCTCAGTTGTTAAAAAATAACGATGTAGTTAACGTATAGTTAAAACTTTGATCAATAAATATTGCATATCATTACGAAAACACGCCTATTCAAATATATAGAAACTTTCACCTCCAATAACTGAAACATTTCAGATATAAAAAATCTGATATTTTTCATATGTCTGCTCAAAACATAGATTGTGGGTACTCGTTAGAACCGCCTCGGCGAGGCGGTTCTAACGAGTACCCACAATTAATGTTTTGAGCAGAAATAAGAAAAATAATGTATATCCCTGTAAACCCCAGTTTTACTATATAGAAGTGGGGTTTAAGGGGGTCAAAATTATATAGGTAGGTTTTCGTGATGTACAGTAATATTTTTGCTGAAAAAAATGTGAGTAGTTTTTGCATTTGCAAAAGCTACTCACATTATTTCAGCAAAATACATGTGAATTAGATATTGTACTAACTAGAACACTTAACATTTTGACCACTAACGAGCTCGTTTAGCTAATGAAGCTTTGAACAACTGGGCCCAAATAAAGGTTAAAATGTTGCCATCCTTATTTACACAACGGTGGGTCGGGCCAGCTCATCTGATGTAGACAGTTTGTGTTTGAGCTTACTCCTCTGGGTAAGGCACATCGTTGTCTTACAAGTGGTTTTGATACCTTTAACGTTTACTTTGTAGTCAAGTTTTATCAAGTTACTTATTATTTTTCTGTGGTGATAGACAGATGAGTCAGTGAAAAGCCCCTCGGACCAAACGATTGTGGAACTGAAACTGTATATGTATTTAGCGTGAGGTTTGATGCCAGTGATAGCAAGTTGAAGCCCCATATAGCTGTACTAATGACTATTTCAAGGCAGTAGTTATTTTTCAGTTATTTTTTCTATAAAGTGCCGTTTTTGTAATGTCGTTTTATGTCATTTAACACTTATCCAGGACCTTAAGAGGGCTGCGTTCCGTGATTGTAGCCTTCACTGGGTATCTCACGATTTAAATATTCTTCATAAACGAGACTATAGAATGTACCAATGAACTAATGTACTAATGGAAGACTGAAATAAAAGTCTAAAAGATTGAAACCCTGGGTATATCATAATGATCCGAAGCTGCGCATTTGTCTTGATAGGGCTCATATGATATTGGTCCATGATATTGAAACAAATGGTTTAAATAACATTTAAACGTTATTTCTACCATGTTAATCGATAACAGAATGGAATTTTTAACCTTGAAAGGATTAAATATCGGTAAACACTTTATTAAATGTTCACTGATTTATAGCTTCGGGAATGGATCAGGACATTAAGGAGAACGGAATCACTTTCAGGGGCAATAACTCTATCAAAGTATATGTTGACTCCGTTCTGAAATGGGATCTACTCTTAAAGGGAAGAATTTGCTCCCTTTGGGAAAAAACTATCCTTTTAGAATAGATTCCTTCTCAGAAAGGGGAATAGTGTGCAAGAAAAGAAGTGAGAGAAGTTGTTTCTGTTGTAAACACTTGCGGTGTAAAATAAGATCCTTAATAATATCATTTCAGAATGCATGCGGGTACAAAAAAAATGTACCAAGGGTATCCACTCCTTTTAACTAGTCAGTGTTTAACATCTCGAACACCATGCGTTTCTGTACACAGTAGGTGCCTTGTAGCGTTAAAATATGCGAACCCCAACAGTAAACAATCAACTACAGCGCTACAGAATTCGTTTCCTACATACCGTAGTCGATCTAACTACCTCACACACCCCTATAAGCGCACTGTCAAGCCATTTCGTAGACTTCAAATTGCGGTCCGTGTAGTATTATCTACTTCTTTATGGTAGCATTTGTTGTAGGTACCCATTTGAATTGCATCTATGCTTTTATAAACTTGTCGAGGAAATTCAAATGAGTACCCACAATATATGCTTTTGTAAAGAAATTCAGAACACATATCACATAAGGATCATTAAACACGCCCCTCAGGTAGTCCTCTGCTCCTGTACCTTGAAAGTGTGCCCTAATTAGGAAGATAAGTTACTACATTTTTTCAGTTATTTTGAAAACCTGAAGCGCACAGTGCGGTAATTAGACCGAATACGGTATGTCATGCGGAAATTTCTTTAATGGGACTGGATACACTTGGTAAAACTTCCGCATTTTGTACCAGAGAGATAACTATGTTTTCCTTAAATAACACCAGTACCGCTGAAACTCATTACGAAAACACACCTATTCAAACATATTGACAATTTTACAAACAAAAAAGGAAAAAATTCAGATAAAAAATTCTGATATTTTTCAAAACATAGATTGTGGGTACTCGTTAGAACCGCATCGGCGAGGAGGTTCTAACGAGTACCCACAATCTATGTTTTTTGGCAAAATAGAAAAAATAATGTATACCCCTGTAAACCCCAGTTTTACTATATAAAAGTGGGGTTTAAGGGGGTCAAAATTATATAGGCGTATTTTCGTGATGGAAGCACAGTATCTGTATTTAAATGTATCAACAGCTCACCACATAATCTCTACAAAAAGCTATGACAAATGGGACAACTTTGATCATCATATTGTAACTTTTTCGAGCTACATTCTATTTGTTTTAACTGTTGATTCATTTGCAAGAGCAATTAATCAAGTCAGTGGCATTTTCTAAAATTTATCGACATTTTTCTGAGTTAATGTCCAAATATAACGTTCGTTGTTTAAAAGCGCTTCTGCAAGACGGTCTGTTGGAATTTGAATCTTACGGTGATTTAGTCTAAAAATTCAGAACGATTGTTGGACAAATTGATTTTTCGGAACCATTATAAGCAGATCGTCTTTCGCTACAAAATGATATATTACAACATAGATGTTCTGCATTAAACTGCTCATATGGTTGTTAGCCCAGTTGTGGCTCACTTTGCTTCCCTCTTTAATTGCACGACGGTGGGTCGGTCCTCAGACTAAATGACGGCTTCCTTCTCAAACTGTTGCAGAAGCTTGGCGCCTGACTGTCAGTGTCAATGGTCGGGTCCGTCGTGGTCCTGTTTGTAGATATCTTGCGGAACAGTTAAAACAGATTGTCATTCACAACTAAATGATTGGTTACAACACCGATGTTCTGCATTAAACTGTTAATATGGTTGTTAACCCAGTTAGGGTTGATTTTGCTTCCCTCTTTAATTGCACGACGATGGGTCGGTCCTCAGACTAAATAACGGCTTCCTTCTCAGTCTGTTGCAGAAGGTTGGCAGCTGACTATCAATGTCTATAGTCATGTTCATCGTGGTACTGTTTGTAGACATCTTGCATTTAGGCTTCAGATTGCGATTGCGGCTCTTGTTTCATCATAGCGTTTGTGACTGTGTGTTTCACTGTGATGTTCCATAGTCAAGGTAGAGGAACCTAATATGGACTGAACATATATTTGAAACTGGGAGCTGCATCAGAATAATTAATAATTAAGAGAGAGGTCACGCGCAATTAAAACTGTGTCCCCTCCTCCCAACCTCCCCTCCCCTCCCCAAAGGTATTTGTTTTCTATTGACCGTTCCAAGGCGGTTCCTGGATATGTTAACTTACATACGAGTATTTAATCAAAGGACTGATAGTCCTAAGAGTCTGCTAGCTTGTAAAGTATTGATGGAGTGCTATGTATCTTGTATGCAAACACAATACATGCAAAGAAGATAGATGGCATTCCAATGCTACCAATACTACACCATAAGATGGAGCTCTATGGAATATATCAAGCATCTGGGCATTGTACTTCCTGAAAAGAAGACTTTCTTTAAAACCTCTATTAAATGTACGTCAAGCGAAGACTGCATATGGGTTGAATGAGAAAGTCCCTAAATCAAGGAAAGGATACTCCACTGAGGATATGATTTTTTTTTCACTTTCCAGTGATAATGCTGGTTGTCAAGTGAAAAATAAGATCACATGGCTCTAAATAGTCATGATATGTCTTGGAATTCTTTTTTGCATACTTGTATAATTTATCTCCTGCATACAGAATTTCATTCATGTTGTTAACATTCCACATGTTGGTACAGATCCTTTTCTGTACAGCGTTCACCAAAAATACTAAACAACATGGTAGGCATTGACGCCCTCTTGAATCAGGACTAAATGTCTCATCTCCTTGATGGATACTTCCTTGCAATAATACAGAATGCATTTTCTTGTAGATTTATATGATTTGATGGACCTGGATTTTGCTCTATATCCATATTTTCACACTTGCTTACAACCAGTGGCTTCATCCAATATTAAATTTACATTCAGAGACAAGGCTTTGTGAGAAAATTTACTATTCCTTGAAAAACAACCAACATGAACACTCTGTACTACATGCTTTCACTATCAATTTCTCAAAATCAGTCAGATGGAAATGCATTCTACTTGTTTTAATGTATAAATAAGAATGGGTCTTTACTGAGGCATCTGTGTGAAACAGATATACATAAATAATCTAACCATGTACTGACAAACTCAATACAATTATTTCTCTTCTGTTTTGTTTCTTTCTTCACAAAAAAAAATCCATTTTATTATCTGCATATATAGGCCAATGCAGTGATTGGAGTAATGGACCTCTTTATTTTCCAATGAAGTTTATCACCTGATTATTCCAAATGAGTGTATCTCCAGCAGCAATTTCCAATTTCTAGAATTATTAAAGTTCAACTCTAGATATGCTCCAGTTCATACAAATTCAACACCTGATGTAGCTCCACGATTATTTTAGTGCAATTTTATAAATTTACTCTATCTTTATCAACTTGTTATTAAAACAAAAGCAGATTAAATAAATTTGAAATGGCTATGTTCAGTCCAGATTAGCTGTAATAACTGATTGTCATTTACTAGTGCTTCACCTAAGCATCAACAGATTAGCTCGACCAGCTATGCCTATCCTTTTCAAGAGATTTTCAGATGTCCAAAAAGGAAGGGTCATAAACCTGTAAATGGGCCAGCAGTCGTAAAACAACTCCGTGTCACTGAGGTGTGAATAAAGTTATTTCATGTAGAAGGAATGAATTAAGTGTCTGATTTCTTGCTATATTCAATATCGAATAAGTAGATTCTGATTATGTAAATACTGATACCTTTCTTTTCGTTCAGCTTCCGTTGCTAAGCACAACATCAAAGCTGGCGAGCGGTCCTACTAATCACCCCATGCCACCCCACGGCACCCCATGGCAGCCCACGGCATCAAACTATATGGATATTTATCATAAAATATGTTATAGATGGACAAGTATACTTTTGCAATACTCGTCTTCATCTTAATAAACAGAGATTTATATGGATGATAATGACTTGTGTTTGATTTAAAATATTATGTCTAAAACTCTCGTAATTTTTTGCACCCCATGGCATCAAAATATATGTATATTTACCATAAAATATGTGTTTTAGACGCCAGTAAAAGTTTTGTAATACTTGTCTCTATCTAAATAAACAGAGTATTTATACTGATGACTTGTGTTTGAACTTGAATATAAAATGTAATTTTAAGTTAAAACTTATTTTTGATAGACTATCAACTTACACCACTGGTCTCTTTGCTATATTTTAGCGTCAGTTTGAATCTTGGTGTTTAGGCGCCCCGAGATAATTGCTTGAAGTAAGGTTAATGTCTTAAACTATCACAAAAACAAATTTGGATACATAAAAAAAAATACTACCCTGTGTAATTTCAGCATTCAGTTAATAAATACAATGAAATAATTTAGTGCCGTGGGGTGCATTGGGATGCCGTGGGGTGTCATGGGGTGATTAGTAGGACCCGTGCCGAGTTAAAGCCTTGACAAAAGTAGCGCGTGTATTACTACACCGAATTTTGAAGTCTATGTTTCAAATTGCATTATCTAAATCGATTTCAGTTACAGTTATGTTAGCGAAATAAAAAAGCCATACAAAATTCCGCTGCTTCACATTCAGTTCACCGTAATAGTGTCGCATTGCGTCTGATTAAGAAGTAGTGCGCGTATAAATATACGCATAAATAGCTGTGATGAGAATCCGCTCGTAAAACCCCATGCGATTGCAAAGAGCCTGCTAGCTGTCGCTAGCAGACTCAAAAATGTATATTAAACGGGTTTTATTAGTCAAGGAGGAATGGCCATCATTTTACATGCTCCAGATGATTTTTATTTATAAAAAGTAGACAACAGGTGGGGTTTAGATAAAACCCTCAGAAAAAAGACGTAAGATCTTTGAACTCCTTTGTTGTGAAGAACTATTTAGGATACTTTAAACCCATTTCGAAATACTATACAGTATACTGCGCACAGTTGTATTAATTTTATACTGCAGGTTTTTATTTCTTTTATTAATTTGCTTCCGTTAGAAACTGTGTTTGTTATAATAAAACATTCTCGTCCTTTTGGACTATTGATCTCCTATAGTATATCCATACCGAGTTTCGTTTCAAGCTCTGCAAACAAGGTATGGGACATGTCCGGTTATAAATTGTCCAATGTAAAACAGACTCAGTCAACTCGACTGCAATTTTCTTCCTGTTGTTTTGTATTGTATCTCCAAAGCATTCCTCGTTTGGAATATTTTGGTATTTAATCCGCATCATCGTGTACATATATAATACTTATATTGAGATTGCTTGTTACCATGAAAATTCAAACCCTATTTTCATACTAAAAGATAACATATCTGTTATGTCTCTATGACATGCCGTTTATCTGTCAGATAAATACTAACAGAGTAGGATTTTAAATTCTTAGAAACACAAATTTAATTTCTTGTTTACGAGATTCCGCAATACAGTTTCATGACCCTTGGGAAATCATTTGAAGCTACAAACCAGGTCGTATAATTTATCACCAGTTTCAAATATTTGATAAAATCAAATAATGCTAATCTAGAACGCATGATCGTTTAGATAATTGTAGCAAAGGTATATTGCTTTTCATATGTTTGATCGATTTGCGCTTGTTTGGATTTGTCGGTTTCCTCTTCCTCTTGATGTCTGGGAAGGGCTGCGGTTTGTGATTGTGGCACTCCCTGGACTTTTCTTTTACCTTTTTTGCGTTCCCATTATGGCACTTGCTGTTATAACAACGTCGTTTCAACAACGATTCAACGTCCCTTATCATCACGAAAACATGCCTATATAATTTTGACCCCCTTAAACCCCACTTTTATACAGTAAAACTGGGGTTTAGAGGGGTACACATTATTTTTCTTATTTCTGCTCAAAAACATAGATTGTGGGTACTCGTTAGAACCGCCTCGGCGAGGCGGTTCTAACGTGTGCGCACAATTTTTGTTTTGAGCAGAAATATGAAAAATATCAGAGATTTTTATCTGAAAATTTTCAGTTTTTGGAGGTGAAATTTTCTATATATTTGAATAGGCATGTTTTTGTAATGTGTTAAAGACAACGCTGAATCAACGTTGACACGATATGTCTACTTGTACATGATTGTTTGATTGATAAGATAATTGTATAAAGATACCTGGCATTCTCCGAATGGCATAGAACGTTAATACAATGTCGTTCTAATGTTAATTCAATGTCACTGACGTTGAATCAAGGTTGCCGCGACAATGTTTCAACGTAATGTCACCGCTGGTTTGAATTGCAAGATAATAAATTTATTTATTTATTTATTTAAACAATGTTTAAAGAGGATGACACAATTAGCTATAAATAACTATTCTACTTTGCGGTCCTCTAACTAAAATTTATATACATATATACAACAAGACTTAACTAATAGCTAAGAAATTCATGGGATAAAAGTAGCCTGTAGCGAAGTGAATGCTTATATAAAGTTTTTGTCAAATAAAAAGTGCTAATAGGTATGTGCAAGTGATTTAAAACCAAACATGGCACTTAATTATATAAAAGACAAATCTGTACGTTATCACAGTTTTTGTAAGTGCTTTAAGATTTGACGAGCGCATAAAACCAATATCTAAAACAATTATGCTAGGTCATAAAAGCTCTCAGTTCAGTTACCATAAAGGCTTCAGCGATAATTTTACACATGGTATATCATTTTAAATTAAAAGACATTTTATAAGGGTTAAAATGTTGCTTTAAGAGACTGCATAAAGGTAGAGAGTGACCCCGATGTTTTTACTGTTTGAGGTCGAACGGTCCATAGTCTTGGTGCGGAACACGAAAAAGAGCCATCAAAAAGTGCTGTCCGTGCTTTCGGCACATAAAGTGAGCCATTTTCTGATGAACTCAGGTTAAGAGTGTGTACCTCGGATACTGGTTTTAGAAGTTGTGTTATATATTCAGGGGATAAATTATTTATTGCTCGGTATGTCAAGACAGCCTTATTTTATTTAAGTCTGACCGGAATTGACAGCCATCCCAGCTGACTGAACATATCTACTGATGGGGTATCGTAATCTGCTCGCAGGATGATTCGAGCAGCGCGTTTTTGCAGTTTGGATATGCGTTCAATATTAGTTGCAGAGGCTGACCCCCAGGTAACAGAGCCGTAATCAATATAAGGAAGAATATACCCCTGATAGTAAACTTTTTGAATATGTGTCGGTACATACGTTGCTAACTGGCGTAATAGAGATATTTTAGATGAGATAAGGGAGCATAAGTGGTCTATATGGGCAGACCAAGAAAGGTGTTCATCGATATAAACACCAAGGAGTTTCTGTTTACTAACGGATTGAATGTTGACATCGTCAGCAATAATATTTAGAGGTCGAGAGTCGTTCAAGCGCTTTCTAGCGCCAACTAGCATGCAAGTTGTTTTGGTCATGTGAACATTCATTTTGTTTATCTTTCCCCATGTTTTTGTGTTACCGAATTCTCTTTGCAGATCTTCTTCAATAGCATCTATGTCATTACCATGCGTGTGAATCGTCGTGTCATCTGCATACAAATCAGAGGAGCACGTTTTGATATGAAGCGGAAGATCGTTGATAAAAATGAGAAATAAGGTCGGGCCCAATATTGAGCCCTGAGGGCACACCAGATTGTACGGTGGTGAAATCCGTAAACCCTTTATCACTCTCGATTACTTGTTGTCGAGAACATAAATATGATTTGAACCACTGTATGGCAGAAGGGTTAAGTTTGTATAATGCAAGTTTATTCAGCAAGATGGAGTGGTCAACTAGATCAAAAGCCTTCCGAAAATCGATAAAAAGGGCTCCAACCAAGCCACCCTTATCAATACATGTCATCCAGTCATTAATGAGTTTGACTAAAGCTGTTTGGCAACTATGTTTTGGCCTGAACCCGGATTGATTGTCATGTAGAAGTTTATATTTATTCAAATATGCCATAAGATGTTTGTTCACGTGCTTTTCAAAAATTTTAGATACAGTGGACAGGATAGAAATTGGCCTATAGTCAGAAGACAATGTTTAGATTTTCAATTCACATATTTCGTTTTACATTATTTGCATAAAAAGGTAAAATCGTGCAATTGTTCTATGTTTGTATGCTTTCAAAGTGAAATAAAAAAAATACGATGCTTAACGTTATTGATGCGCCACGTAAAAGTAACCCTTGTATCATCCGCTTATTCTGATCTGTATCTCATCACAAAAACACGCCTATTCAAATATATTGAAAATTTCTCCACCAAAAACTGAAAATTTTCAGATAAAAATTCTGCTTTTTCATATTTCTGCTCAAAACATAGATTGTGGGTAGTCGTTAGTACCGTCTCGTTGAGGCGGTTCTAATGAGTAGCCGCAATCTATGGTTTTGAGCAGGAATATGAAAAATAATGTATACGCCTGTAAGCCCCAGTGTTACTATATGAAAGTGGGGTTTAAAGGGGCCAAAATTATATAGGTATGTTTTCGTGATGTATTCGTCGATATACTCGTATACTCAGGTATTTATTAATTCTGTACTGGGACGGTGGTGAATCCACGCAGACAATTCTGTGCCTTTCCAATCATCCCCGTGTGTTATAAGTTCTTTTTTTTTTCGCTGCGCGTTATACGGTTTCAAGTTCCGGCCATATGTTTTGCCATCAATATTTTACAAAGGAGTTTTGATTTTTAAACAAATGGAGTACTGTACTGATACATTGTAGTCTGATCATTGGCATCTAGAATTAAGTGGCAATGTTCTGTTTGACAGGAAGTATAGTGCGAATGAAATTGTTTAACCTATTACATTAACATTTTAGTGCTGTATAGAACTCTTATTCGGCCTGATAGGTTTCATATATCCCTGTTTAATTGCCTGGAGTGACCAAACATCAAACTAAACATATAAGAGAGCAATTTAAACTCAGTGTTTTGCCTCCCTTTTCAAACGGAGACCATCCCAGCAGAAGAGAATATGGTTTTTAAGTATCTGAATTCCGTCTCAAACGAGCCTGCTCTTAAAGGGAATTTTCTTCTTCTTGGGAGCAATGTGCTTTTTACGGTGAGCCACAGTCCGCTAATAGGTATATTTCAGGTCAAAATATAAGTGAAGTACTTTCTTGTTCGTCTGTCATTACTGACAATGACCAATCCTAATCAACTGTGTGATGTGTTATTATTTGTGTGTTCTAAGATGGCTGATGAGACCAATCTTAGCTCTAAACTGCCTGTTGCATATAGAACAAGAGAGGTCTGAGGAAGAAAGCTCTGTTGGTGATGCCTTAGCTCTGGCTTTCCGCTGTGCACGTTTCTGCTCGGCTTCGCTGATTCTTTTTGCTTCGTATTCACGAGCTCCCCTTTTTATGAGGTCTCGCCACAAGTGAAGTACTAAGGAAATGCCAGAGACACGTGACACAGCCTTCCAGAGGCAGCAAAAGAAGAGGAGTTGAGGAAAGAATAATGCCAAAAAAAAACAACAAAAAAAAAAACAAAAAAAAAAAACGCCACATATGAAACCACCGTCGCACAAACAAAATATAACAAGAAAAGTGATTTCAGAGAAAACAGATGCCCCCACCCCCCTACACACACACACACCACTACCGCTGTGACCTTGAAAATTAGGTGAAGGTCACCAAAACGTAATCAATTATTTGCCATGTCCCGATGACATAGCCACGTTAATTTAGTAAGAATCAGACCATAGATTCAAAAGCAGACAAGAAAGTGTCACAGATTTTTTTTTTTTTTTTTTTTTTTAGTCAAGGTCCGCGCAGTCTGACAAGTATCTTCGCAGGGCATTCTGTGAGTAGCTAGGATTATAAAACATCTTGAAGCGGCCAGCGAACAATGATCTGACTGTGCAGGTGTGCAGGCTGATCTGAGTATTGGCTTGGAGCGCATGCAATCTTGTAGGAAATGCTCTGTCCCGATTTTTATAGGTTTCTGCGGTAAAAGTATGACAATGTACTTTTAGTTCAAAGTGTGTCAAACCATCAGTTGCAGTCCATCAAGAAATTGTCCATTGCCCAGCTAGCATTCTACATAAATCTACAGTAGGCCGTTATCGGCCCGTCAGCTACCCTGACGGGCCGATAACAGCCCGCTAGAGATTTATGTAGAATGCTAATTGGGTGAACATGGATATTTAAATAACATAAAAAACGAATAGCTTAAGTCACGATCAGCCTGTGCAGGCGCGTATTCTGATAATGGCCTTCTTTGTGAGACGGTATATTCTGCATTATTCATAATTTCTGTAAGCAGACAACGAAGAGTCTGAGTAGAATGTGCAAATGGACAGGATGATCTGGGCTTTGGTGTTCGTTTATTAATTGATTGCACTTTCCCACGTTGTGGCTCTATTATTCTCCTTGTTAATGCGTTTCCCCGGAGTCCAACAATCGAGACACGGTATTTTGAAGCTACAGACTGGTTAAAATGTCTATAAATTAGACATAGATATTTTCAACCAAATCTTCTTACGATAAGAAGCAGACAGAGCTTCGGGACAACTTCTAGTTGGCTGGTCTGGCATTACTGCGACTAATTGAGAGACTTAGTAGACAATAACTAGCGTTGCTTTCCTTAATTAAATAACCTTATTGGATTGGCATTATCTTTGTATATATATTGAAGTTTGCCTAATAAAAATTAAAACAAAACAAAGCAAAATGAAAATACAGAAAGTAAAGAAATATATTAAGAAAATAAAAATAAACAACATCACGAAAACATGCCTTTATAATTTTGATCTCCTTTAACTCCACTTTTATATAGTAAAACTGGGGTTTACGTTATTTTTCTTATTTCTGCTCAGGAACATAGATTGCGGGTACTCATTAGAACTGCCTCACCAAGGCGGTTCTAACAAGAACTCACAATCTATGTTTTGAGCAGAAATATGAAAATATCAGCTTTTTGTATCTGAAAATTTTCAGTTTTTGTAGATGAAATTTTCTATATATTTGAATAGGCGTGTTTTCGTAATGAATAAATACACGGCAAGAAGAAGAATTTGATTTAATAAAATTTAAAATGTGCAATCTGAACATTTTGTCATTACGAAAAAACGCCTATTCAGATATATTGAAAATTTCACAACCAAAAAATGACAGTTTTCAGATTAAAATTCTGATATTTTTCATATTTCTGCTCAAAACATAGATTGTGGGTACTCGTTAGAACGGTCTCACCGAGACGGTTCTAACGAGTACTCACAATATACGTTTTTGAGCAGAAATAAGAAAAATAATGTATATCCCTGTAAACCCCAGTTTTACTATACAAAAGTGGGGTTTAAGGTGGTCAAAATCATATAGGTATGTTTTCGATGCTTGATTGTTAGGAATTCATATGCTGCCTGACAACGATACATCTTCAAATTATCATGAGGTATTACAATTGTCATACCGTGGGTATTTATGTCACTGCAGGAATGGAAGAACGTGAAAAATAGTTTGTATCAAGTGTATATTTTATTAGAAAGTAAAACAATGTGACAGGTACACGTTCTGTTTAAAGGAAATACTTACATTTATGCAGTACGTCATACAGAATAGTCACGAAACACAGCCTTTCTAAGACATCGAAGGCAGAAGAACCGAGACTGAGGGAAAATAATAACACCCAAAATACAGCACAACTGCAGTAACCGACGTATGAGCAGAGACGAACTACAACAGTGGAACCACCTTAGAGGGACCGTCATAAAAATTATTGGAATAAAAGTCAAAACGGATTGCCTTTGGAAACAAAGAACACACAACATCACGAAAATCGGTGACTCGGTTTGATTGAGTCTCTTCATATGCAACACTGTAGTTTGTGAGGCTGCATACGCCCCTAGCGCCGGCTTAATTAAACGGTATTCTATTTTCAAAATAACCAGGATGGGCTCAATGATCCCAAAGGAAATAAAATATAACCTGCACTATGATGATGTACGGGGAGACTTTTTACGGCCGCCATACGGCACAACACCGGCTACAGTAGAAGACTGAAAAAGGCGAGGGTGGGTTAAATCATTTCTTACTCGATCGAAACCTCGCCCTTAATTCTGACGCAGATGTAAATTATAAATATGTGTTTGTTGCATATATAAAGGGTAATGGTCCTCATAAAATCACAGTCTATACCACGAAGCAAAGGCGAGGACGCAAAGGCAATATGAATCCAGGGTAAAAAAAAAAAAAAAAAAAAAGAACACCAGTAAGACCACTATTGGTCCCACCATAGATTCACAGAGTCTTCTCTGCGATCTGACAAATATTGACCTAATATTCATTTCTAAAATATTGGAATAAATCTGCCTTTTAGGGGAGACTTTTTCCTAAGTATATTTCTGAAGGTATGGTTTCCAGAATAACTCTGGAAACCATACCTTCAGAAATAAACTTAGGAAAATGGCTTCATTTAGTCGGAGATCAGATCCACCGTCATGCAATGAAGGGACGTTGTACACCGTGTAGATTTTACGTCATGTCAGGGGAAACAACAAAAACCAGCAAAAAATGACTTTCTGTTGGCGTTTTAGTTTCCTTTTGAAAAGGTGTCTGCTCTGAAAGGCAAGAATTCGCCCCTACTGGGAGCAAAATCCTTTTACAATAGATCTCTATGTAGAGGGGCCATAAAATCATTTAACGGCGTGAGTTCCCCTTAGAGAGGAAAAACAAAGCAATTAATCTTATTAGGTAAATAACCATGCATGGCATTGTACATACAATTCTTAAAACTGAAGTGATAACTTTTCATGTTCAAGATTTCAACCACCACGCAGTCTAACACATAAGCAATATGGTCAGACATAATTAAGCAAAGTAGTATAGTGATGACTTTGTTTGTTTGTGTTGAGGTTTTACGGCCCAGTCAACCCAATGGGGTCATGTCGAGCGCGGTCAGTTTACCTAACCACACTTTACTGGGCAGGCTTAGTCCTCTAAGCGGATTATAGTGATGACGACGAAGTACCTGTGCATATGTTTTTTGAAGCATGAAAGACGTTTCCCATTCCTGTTGAAAAAGCACAATACATGGTTGTTTCATGATGATAATGTAAGCATGGTGAAATATTTCAAGAAGTTGATTGCATTAAATAGATGGATGGATGTTTATGTTCGTAACGAAAAGATAAATGAATGGTGTTATCTTAATCAACCACTTGTTGGACATTCCGATTTGTATTTAATTAATGGTTCGAAAATGATAAAACTCTTGAATAATGTATATTGGAGGCTTTTATATATAAATGGCTTCCTAGAGATGCTTTCAATAACGTGTAACTAGAAGACTGCCAGATAAATTCCTGTATTTTATTGTGTTAGTGTTACGTACGTCTTAGCTTGATTCAATTTACCCTCCTGCAACATCTAATTGGTCTTTTTGGAAGCTTGCGGGAGATTCTCATCACACCAGTTCACCTAACAAGATTTATCTTTAGGCTCAAGCTGCCAGAAAACTACTTAATGTGCAATATTATGCCTTTCGGGGAGTATTATACATATAATTAGTTTAAAAGTAACAAGGAGAATAAGCCATTTTATTGTAAAATCTACCCAAATCAATATATTGCGTAATCGCAGGGTTTCTTTGTTATTGTACACAGTTATACGGTATAACGAAAAAAAGGTTGTATGATAACAAGGAACAGCCAAACTGTAAGAATAACATGATTTGCAATGTGTTGTCGTTAAGGAAGGCGGCTCTTGGGAGGCGGCTTTGTCAAAACACTTCTTGTCTCCCTTCTGAAAATAGGTCGTCTCTTGAAAGAGAGAATTTGCTCCCTTTGGAGCAAATTCTTTGCTTTTAGATACAATCCTTTATCATTTGGGGATTGGTGTGCAGAAATCAAACAGTAAATCAGAAATATTGTCTGCTGTGTAAAATATCGGACAGATTAATAAGTGTGCCAAGTCCCCTTAATGTATCGGAACAAGATGTCGTACAAAAATTTGTACGTCTTTCCGAATCTGGATAAAAAAAAAAAGAAAAGGAGCCGTGAACGAGTCATCACGAAAACACGCCTACATCACGAAACATGCCTATATCATTTTGACCCCCTTAAACCCCACTTTTATATAGAAAAACTAGGGTGCCTCGGTGAGGCGGTTCTAACGAGTACCCACAATCTATGTTTTGAGCAGAAATATGAAAAAAATTAACAGATTTTTTGTCTAAAAATTTTGTGAAAATTTCAATATATATTTGAATAGGCGTGTTTTCGTAATGTATAATTTTGATCCCCTTAAACCTCACTTTTATATAGTACGTAGAACTGGGGTTTACAGGGGTATACATTATTTTTCTTATCTTGCTAAAAAATTATATCAAAAGGTACTCGTTAGAACCGCCTCGCCGAGGCGGTTCTAACGAGTACACACACTCTATGTTTTGAGTAGAAATATGAAACTATCAGAATTTTTATCTGAAAGTTTTCCTTTTTTGGGTTCCTAAATTTTCAATATAATTGAATAGGTGTGTTTTCGTAATGCAACAGTAAAGTAAATAAGTGAACTCAGTAAAACTATTTGGGAAACTAGATCTGGTTTTATATCCGTTATATCATTGATCTTTATTCTGGTTGAGTTCCAGCGACACATGGGCCGCGCCAAAAGAAAATGTATTTTCGAACATGCGCAAAATGCATAGATTCAGATTTATCTCAGGCATGCGCAAAGTCTCATCCGGGCATTGGTAATTTTATAGTGTCCACTGACTCTGGTAGCGGACAGCAAAGGCCCTGATCAGACTGCGCGGATGCGCAGGCTGATTTGGGCCTTCGCTGTCCGCATATGCCCGAAGACAAATGGCGCGGCACACATAGTTGTTCGTTATGCGAAAGGGGCCCTAATTTATCAGTAGATCAGCACAGAATAACAAAAATATGAATTAACAAAATATGAATGAACTTCTTAATACAATTATAACGCAATACCCAGATTTAGCCCTTATCATGTGCCTTGAAAGGACTGTGTTCTGTGAATGTGACATTCTCTGGTTATTTCTAAAGGGTGTTAAGAAAGTTCGTTCCACATTTCAAATGGTAATTTTAATATGTAAACAAGCAGCTAGCACTGAACAATTTACACAGTCAATATCCAGAGGGTCCACCTTTATTCTTTATAACATTGTGAATTCTCTTGGGCATAGAGTGTATGAGAGAAGCGACATGTTGTGAAGGTATGGTCCTCCAGGCGTGCTGCAAATGTCGGCGTAACTGCGCCATAGTCGAGGGGCGGGGGTCTTTGTAAGCCTCGCGGTCCAGTATACTCCAAAGGTTCTCAATGCAATTAAGATCAGGCGAATTGCCAGGCCACATGTCTTTCTTGATAAAGTTCGGAAGCTTCTCGGTGCACCAGTTCTGTGTTGCTGCCGCCGTATGTGGGGTAGCCCCATCATGCATAAACACCGCCTGTCCGGAGTAGGGTACCAGTCTCCGTTGATCGATTCTCCCGTTAGATCTTGTACGCATCAGTGCTGGTTTAAGTTCTCTCTGTAGAATATTGTCCACATAATAATTTGATGTAACAGTTTTTCCGGTGGGAACAATACAGAGATGTGACAATCCATTTACACCCATGGCTCCCCATATCATAACCTTTGAACTCGACTTGACACAACTAACGTCAGGTACATTATCTGATTGAGACCCCCACACAGTGTCATCCTTGCGATTTGGAACATGGAACAAATATTTGGTAGATTCATCACTGAAGATGTAATTTTCCCAGTCCTGGGCAGATAAATGCTTGTGCTCCTTGGCAAAAGCCATCCTTTTGCTCCGCTGTGCCTTGGTCAGTAACTGATTTCGGGGCCGTTTAAAGGATTTCCATTTCTTCACCTTACGAATGTAGTTAAACACTGTAACATGGCTGATATTATGACCAGTGTTATTAAGCTCTTTGCTCAGCTTCCTAGTGGATCGCCCTCTCTTATACTTGATGCTCTCGATGGTCTTCTCTACCCCTCCCCTCACTTTCGTCGGACGTCCGGTTCGGCGGTTATCGGCCAGTCCCGTTTGTTCATCCCGCCGTTGTCGCCACTTTCGCACCCAGCGCTGACTCTTATGCAAGTATTTCGACACATATCGAATGTCAAATCCAGCATCTAATAAAGCCAAAGCCTGTGCTCTTTCTTGCTCAGGAGACAGTTTTGTAACACCACCGGTTTTGGATAAAACAGCCAGCATTGCGAATCGTCTGCAGCGAACAGTTGTTTACAAAATCCAATAGCAACACAAAAGAGTCACGCACAAGGGAAACAACTGCATTAGTTTATAGCACATAAGTATAACTGCAACTGCTGTAAATTTGATGGCGATTGGAAAACCGTAATCAATTGAAATATACCGTTAAAATGTGGAACGAACTTTCTTAACACCCTTTATCTTATTTTTATTTAAAACAACATATTTTTTTTTTAGATTTCACAAACCAAACATAATTAACTGTCAAACATTAGTCAGATAAAATATATGTATTCACCATATCGGCCGCGAAATGATGTCTTCGGGCATATGCGGACAGCGAAGGCCCAGATCAGCCTGCGCATCCGCGCAGTCTGATCAGTGCCTTCGCTGTCCGCAAACCGAATCATTCATTACGAAAACACGCCTATTCAAATATATTGAAAACTTTATCTCCAAAAAACTGAACATTTTCAGATAAAAATCTCCGATATTTTTCATATTTCTGCTCAAAACATAGATTGTGGGTACTCGTTAGAACCGCATCGGCGAGGCGGATCTAACGAGTACCCACAATCTATGTTTTTTGGCAAACTAGAAAAAAATGATGTATACCCCTGTAAACCCCAGTTTTACTATATAAAAGTGGGGTTTAAGGGGGTCAAAATCATGTAGGCGTGTTTTCGTGATGGAAGCACTGTTTCTGTATTTAAATGTATCAACAACTCACGACATAATCTCTACTAAAAACTACGACAAATGTGACAACTTTGATCATTATATTGTTAACTTTTTTGGGCTACATCTACACAATCTATGTTTTGAGCAGAAATAAGAAAAATAATGTATACCCCTGTAAACCCCAGTTTTACGAAATAAAAATGGGGTTTAAGGGGGTCAAAATTATATAGGCATGTAAACGTGATGGGACACATTATAATATATCAATGGAGAGTAAATATCCGGATGAGACTTTGCGAATGCTCGGGAGGATTCAGAATCTGTGCATTTTGCGCATGTTCAAAGACACATTTTCGCTTGACACGGCCCATATATAAGACACGGCGACGTAAGCTTGTAAAAGCAACTCGTTTTGCTACAGTCTGTTTTCTTAACATTTTGTTATTTCATAATCCTGAAGTTATTTTATAGTCCTGATAAGGAGTTATTGTTAGGATAGTGATACACTGGGAGACACCTCCTTCGAATTGTTTTTATCCTTTGTTTTGAAAAAAAAATAGTTCTCGTCTATAAAGAAAATATTTGTTCGCAGAAAAGCATTTGTCTTCTGAGGACAAATGTCTTTTTATAGTGTGTTTGATATGGGATTTTACGGCCAAATCAACAGCCTTAAGGTCATTTCATACCAGACACTTAATCTACGCATACTTTTTCCTGAGAAAGCTTTGTCCTCTAAGCTGTTAATTAATACTTGTGCAATACTTTCGCCAGAAACTGGCAACTGCGCTTCTTGAATCGGCGGAAGGGACAGAATTACTGTAGAAATGGTTTCATGATCAATCTCCACGACAGTTGTGTGGCCGAGCTGAGATTCGGATTTTCGACCCTGGATCTACAGACAGACGCGCTACCGACTGCGTAATGGAGCTCGGTTCCTGTTGTATAGAATACACTTTTTTTTCTGAAGGCGGTTTTTCTGCAGTAAAGCACACGGGAAGTAACAAAAGTTGTCTCCCTTGGCGGAAATTGCGAACTACATGTATCTGCCAAGTGTATCCTATTTCCTTAAGATGTCCGACGATTCAGGGTAATTACGATATCAACGACATTTTAATGCAGTGCCATTGCAATGTCCGTCCAGTTATGACACTTACTCTCTGAAGAGCGATTAGTAGGTAACAACATTCATAGCTTCAGACCTGGCACTTTTTCAACCAAATACCCACTAATATACCTTATTGCTCCACGAAAATATATGTTGTGGTAGTCATTAGAAGTGCCTCGCCGAGGCATTTCTAATGAGTACCACAACATATGTTTTTGTTTTCTTGTGTTGATAAATTAGGGAATGATTTAAATGCATCCCCACTTATTTTGTCGAAAACTTAGGGAATTATTTAAATAGATCCGCTTTTATCTGGAACTATGATCGATATTGGTTAAAGAGGCCAATAGAAATAATGTCGTTTATGTGTTATTCTGACCATCACGAGCCAATGTGCAACTATGAAGGAACATTATGGTACCCAGATACATGTAAGTATATTTTAACTTCTGCATTTAAACATTAGCAAACAATCATCAGAATTGCTTCGCCGAGGCGCTTCTAATGAGAAGCGCCTCGGCGAAGCGCTTCTAATGAGTACATACAACATTAGTTTTCATGCAGAAATAAGTAAAATGTTAATACTTAGTGTGTGAAAAAAGCTTATCTATTTCTATGGATGCTAGAAAGTAAACAATTCACATAATTTCAGAGATTTGGAGAAGATACTAATAAGACTGCTCTAGCTACAGACCTGCCCTGGCCTTCCCTGGGGAGTTTTTAACTCGGTGATCTGTAACTGCCTAGGGAAACCACAAAGCAAGTGAAGCACAAAAGCAATATTTCAACTGATAAACGTTGTAGCATCTATAGGTCTGAATAGACATCAAATAAATTCTGATGGTAAGTCATATTGACAGCATTTCAATAAAATTACTTCCATTTGATAATTTTGTATTAAGGACATTGAACATGTTTGACATTAAGACACGGAGTTCAGTTCAATAATGTAGGATAGGAGCCGCAACATGAGAAAACGTACCTTCTGATATGCGCGCTTAATGAATACTCAAATCAACCTGTATATCCATGAAGTCTGATCAGAGTCTTCATTGTCCGCATGAAGCATTTTACATCCTTGACTATCCAAAATCTCAGCTAGCATTCTACATAAATCTATAGCGGGCCTTTATCGGCCCGTCAGGGTAGCTGACGGGCCGATAACAGCCCGCTATAGATTTATGTAGAATGCTTACTGGGATGCCCCCAGAGAGTATACTTATCAGACTATGCGAATGCGCAGGCTGATTTGGATCTTTGATGGACGCATATGTTCGAAGATACGTTTACTGACGTTGCGGTTCACATAAACTTGAAAGTGAACACGTACCGATATAAATTTGACCTGCCTAATGTGAAAACGAACTTGATAGTGATCACGTAACGATATAAATTTTACCAGCCTCACGTGAAAATGATTTTGATAGTGATCACGTATCGATATAAATTTGACATGCCTAATGTGAAAACGAACTTGATAGTGATCACGTATCGATATAAATTTGACATGCCTAATGTGACAACGAACTTGATAGTGATCACGTACCGATATAAATTTGACCCGCGTCATGTGATAAAAGAACTTCGAGGCATTTTCTGACAGCGCCTTCGCTATCTGCTTATAGATTCACTGAATACTGTAGAATATATCGATGTAAAATTAACCCATTTAAGCCTAGCGTCCCATAAAAGGGACAATGGCAAACAGTGTAGACCCAGAGCAGAACGCGGCGTCTGATCAGGGTCTACACTGTGTACATCAAGACTAGACATTTCTACAAAACATTATACGAGCTAACCAAACACCATTTATATATGAAATGGACCCGTCCAAAGAGTTATGGTAGAAGAGTCCACTCGGCATAAATGTGTTAAGTTCCCCAACAGATTGTGTGGCTTTCCTAAAAGAATGTTTACTGATCGCAAATGCCCCGAAGCCTTTTCTAATGGCACTGCTCATTATCAATGTGAACCAGGTCAGTTCGAGAACCGGATCAGTTTAAGACCCGTGTCAATTTATAAACCGAGTCAGTTGATGGGCCGAGTTACTAAGTTTACGAGCCGTGTCAGGTAAAAGTAGCACAAACCATGCACCAAGACAGCAGATCAAGATCATCACGAAAACATGCCTATAAAATGTTGACCCCATTAAACCCCACTTTTATATAGTAAAACTGGGGTTTACAGGGGTATACATTATTTTCCTTTTTCTGCTTAGAAACATAGACTGTGGGTACTCGTTAGAACCGCCTCGCTGAGGCGGTTCTAACGAGTTCCCACATTCTATGTTTTGAGCAGATATATGAAAAATATCAGATTTTTTTTATCTGAAAATTTCAATTTTTTTGGTGGTAAAATTTTCAGTATATTTGAATAGGCTTGTTTTCGTAATGAATGAGCGCATATGCAAAGTCGTCTGACGAGCATCTTTGTATATCGCCTGTAGATTATACATTCTAAATGTTTTCTTTTTTTCTTCTTTTCATTTTTACTTTTGTTGTTTCATCGATGTGAACAAAAGTAAATCAGTGTAGCAAGCTATCCTTATCAGAAACGCTCCGTTACTTTGCTGATGGTTTCACTGAAATTTCAGGAAGAGTAAAAAAGTTGAATGACAAAGTTATGGTGTTATACCTGGTGAAGAGTACATGTTGAAAGACGAACAAAAAGTCAGTGCTTTCATATATTTACAGAAACAGATGTCAATGACATTATTGCCGTAATACCGTATTTACCCTAAATACACGGACATTGTAACTCATTACCATACAAATAATAAACTTCGAATAAATCCATGTCATACGAAAACTCGCCTTTTTAAATATATTGAAACTTTTACAGCGTAAAAAGGAAAAAATTCAGATAAAAAAAATCTGATATTTTTTTTATATTCCTGCTCAAAAACATAGATTGTGGGTACTCTTTAGAAGCGCCTTGGCGAGGCAGTTGTAACGAGTACCCACAATCTTTGTTTGTTTTTAGCAAAATAAGAAAAATAATGTATACCCCTGTAAACCCCAGTTTTACTATATAAAAGTGGGGTTCAAGGGGGTCAAACTTATATAGGTATATTTTCGTAATGGTCATCTAAAAGTGTTGCTTCAATGCCGAAAAGTTCAGATTCAGATCAAGTTGTTTTTTTTTTCCTGAAAATTATTCCTGGAAATCAAATCCGTGTAATTAACTTTAAAGGGCCAAAATGAAAATTCCCTAGCCACGTAGACTTCAAACACTGTCTATATGAAATTGCTGGGGGTACACAGGAAGTTTGTAAAAGATGGTACAAAGGAGTCAAACGCATTAAATTACTAGACATTAAAAAAATCTTTAAAATTGTAGATAAACGTCTTTCATGCTATTTTAATAACCCACGTAAACCAAAATGTTTTATTCCACCTAAAGCAAGCGATCTAGGACTTCTACAGGAGATTTGTACTTGCCCCAGCACATAAATAGATTTTTCAACGACGAAAAATCAAATAAAATAGTACAGAAATCTAGGAAGTCATACATTCAAAGAACAAAATCTACCAAAGACAACAAACCTATTTTGGTCAAATAAAAGCATGTTTTTGATAGTTATATCTAGCTATATCCGATGGTCCAGTTTGTCGACACATGCTTTTTCCATGCCTAACACTATCTTGTCACACACCTGTAATAAAGAGAAATTTCCTGATCAAGGATGAGTTTGCTTCCCTCTTGAAGTGCACGACGGCATACAGGGCCGTAGGCGCAAGCCTAAACCTTTTTCAAGACGGTTTGTGCACAACCTTACTCTTTGTGGTCACATTAAACGTGGTTTTACTATTGAGTTTCTTTTGCTCTGACTTCCTGTTTGTAGTCGAGCTATCATCTTTGTTCCATTATAGCGTTGAAAGTTTATTAATATGTTTTCTGTATATACTGATGAGTTAGGGATTTACGCGACCGATATACAATTTTGTGTAGCTAAAACAGTACTGGTTTGAAGAACGAAGTTTAGTGCACGTAAAACCAGGACCCAGTTGTTCAATGCTAAAGACACCGTTAGCTAACGATTCGTTAAAATTTACATCGAGTGATACGCATATATACTGAAATTCTTTGCTGAAAAAATATGAGTAGCTTTTGCAGCAAAGCTACTCACATTTTTTCAGCAAAAAATATCAGAATATTGTATATTGAATCCGCTAAAACAGTTAACGAAATGACCCTTAACGAGCTCGTTAAGCTAACGACACTTTGAAGAACTGGGTCCAGCTTTTTGTTTTGTTGATGCTCTTTTTAAGAAGAAGAAAACGTCTTATCTGAACATTCTGATTCGTCATTCGTTTATGATTTATGAGTTTTGATTATGGCTTGGGTACAATTACCACAACTACTCGTACGCGTTGGCTGTTTTAGCCATAGACGTGGTCTTGAGTACATGTACCCACATATTCCGAAGGGTCAGTTGCCACAATACATAAATGGAGTTAACAAATATAACTTCTTCGGTTTGCCCTTGCTTCGGTAACTCTGTCACCTTTGGCTCAGCTGTTCTTGTCTCGTGCAAGTACTTACACTCCTAAATAACGCAGACTGGCAAATGTAATGTGATTGATTATATTCGAGTTGTCAGACAAAGTGGCGACTCGGTTCATATTTAATTTCGATAAGAAATGAACTGGATGTAAACGAATAAACTGTTCTTTTTCCTTCTGCAGGAAGCTGGAATATTTACGAGCATGTCCAGTAATAAGATTACTAGATAAATCTTACTTTTCATATCTTAAGACAGGCCATTAACACAAAAATACTCATTCTAGATACATCAGCTGTGGCAGTAATTGGCTTCACTGAAGTAAAAAAAGGAAGAAAATGACCATTCCATACAAAAAAAAAATCATTGAAAGAAACCCTCAGGAACAACGCTAAAGTTATTAACTGTGATCTGAAACGACCGTTTCACGTGGAAATGAGTGTACTCAGGGAGAAACGACCTTTCCACACCTAAGATGGAAAAAAGACGATTCCGCGCAAAACATGCCTTTACACATGTGAAGCAATAAATTCAGCTTATACACTCTAAAAAAGGTAAGAGAAAAGTCCAGGGAGTGCCACAATCACTAACCGTAGCCTTTCCCAGACACCAAGAGGAAGAAGGAAACCGACAAATCCAAACAAGCACAAATCGAAAAAACATACAAAAAGCATTAAGATCAGCTCTCTCTTCCCCAAGCGAGGTAATCGCTATGCTAAAAGGATTGAAAAACACAGAACAATATGACACAAGGTAAGGCATAAAACAAATCGCCTCATAGAATAAACCACAAAGCAACAAAGAGTAAGACTAACACCGGGACCGCCGCCTTAGAACGGTCAGTACAGCTAACCAACTTCACCCTGGGTCCCGATGCTTCTGATCATCAGCGTTTATTTCTCGTCCGGAGGAAGCCAGTCTGGGCTACCTCTGTTTACTTGTCGCTTATGTTTGCGAATATTATTCATGTTGAACGATATATACCATTTGAAAATAAATAAAATTTGTTAAGGCTGACCTACGAAATAAAGAACATAAAACCGCAAATCAAAGTTTCGAACTTTATCGAGAGTCTTTATATAATAGTAATGTAGTTTCTAGGACACATATGACCCCTAGCACCGGCTTAAGTAGAACTAGATTTTCCAAGATACCAGAAACGGATCTATGATCCAAAGGAAAATGAAAATATAAACTAGAGTATAAAAAAAAGTCCAAGGAGACCTTTTGCGGTGTAACGGCTGCCATTAGAAGGAGATCTGTTACGAAAACGGCACACTCCATCTGAAAAGATTTAAAACCGAGGCACCATTTAGTCCTCGATCCGATCTACCGTTGTGCAACAAAAGAGGATTGAGAAATTCTCAACCTTGATTGGGTTAAGCACTACAAATGCATTCAGTCGTAAAAAAAAATATTTTGTGTCAATTGAGTCGCCTAATGAAATAAAAATCTATCTTATGAACTGTACAACAAGGAGAATCACAGATAAAACATTAATTGCTGAATTCTAGAATATGGGATTCGTTGCTTTGTGGTTTATTTTATGGGGCGATTTGTTTTATGTCTTACCTTGTGTTATTTTGTTCTTGTATTTTTCAGTCCTTTTAGTATTGCGATTACCTCGTTTGGGGAAGAGAGAGCTAATCTTAGTGCTTTTCGTACGTTTGTTTGATTTGCGCTTGTTTGGTTTTGTCTGTTTCCTCTTCTTCTTGGTGTCTGGGAAGGGCTGCGGTTTGTGATTGTGGCACTCCCTGGACTTTTCTCTTATCTTTTTTTTCGATATCATAACCGTCTTTTGGAACCCGAATTAATGACAACATTAACTCAGACGGATTATTGGTGAACTGATGTTTTGGAACAATTAAGAAATACAAACTGACTTGAATGTAATGCGCCGAACAGCATTCATAGTTGTTAAGCCACTTATGGTTAATAAATTTGCTTCCCTCGTAAATTGTATGACAGTAAATGGGCTTCAGACTGAATGGCGGTTTTTTATTCAATTAGTTTCAGCAGATTGACCATCGTACTGTACCAACTTGTGGTTTATTTTACTCCGACTTCAGACTGCCATTGAGCGCCATTACGAAAGCACGCCTATTCAAATACATTGGAAAATTTTACAACAAAAAAAGGAAAATTTTCAGATAAAAAATCTGATATTTTTCATATATCTGCTCAAAACAGATTGTGGGTACTCGTTAGAACCGCCTCAGCGAGGCGGTTCTAACGAATACCCACAATCTATGTTTTTAGCAAAAAAAAAAAGAAAAGAAAAGTAAAGCATACCCCTGTAAAATCAAGTTTTACTATATAAAAGTTGGGTTTAAGGGGGTCATAATTATATAGGTATGTTTCGTGATGCTCTGCTTTGTTTCACTGCGTTTAGTGTTTGTTTGTGTTTCACTGTTATATTCCACTAATGGGGTAGACGTGGACCAAACACATATTTGTACTGCATCAGTATTAAGGTCAAGGTTTTGATCAAGTAAAACTAGTTTCAGCCCCAACCTCTATGCCCTTTGTAGATGTTTCTATTGACAGTTCCGTTCCAAAGCTGTTAATGTTCTTAGTTTGTATGTCGGTTAATACAACTGTGTCTTCATCTTCTTTCGGTGCCTCTGGAAGACGGTGCTTCAGGGTTTAGGCTTTACCTTGTAACAATCTGTGAATGTAAGAAAATATTTATAACTGCTCTCTGACTTTATTGTAATCGACAATCAAAGTTTAAGCTTTCAACTTCGGAAAATTCCAGTTTAATAAGAATAAGAACAGCAAGAACAAGATCTTCGAATTCCAAAAACGGTCAGACAATTTTTGCACTTCTTCTGACTCATTTAAGTGTAGCTTTTTTCCCAGAACTGTCCCTCTGTGGAATTCTTTACCAGCTTCTGTAGCGAGTTGTCTCCCCTGAAAATGTATCAATACCCCTTAAGTTTATTTCTTGGAACGTTTTTATTTCATTAGTTCAGTAAGTTTGCAACGGCCTGTAGTTCATCTGAAATACAATGGTAGTCTTATTAGGTCTGTTAAATCTTTTAAACCTCCATGTATTGTTTGCAGCTAAATGCAACAACCTAAATCTTAACAAGAGTACATGATTACCATTTTAATCCTCCCTTTGAGTAACAGGATTAATGTCTTAATAAACAAAAACCTTGTAGAGAGTTCTCACGTTTGGAACACAAGCACCACGGTATCGACAAAAATCATTATTATTTGAATTCTATCAGAGCAACAAGCCACGGAGTGAGGAAATGTATGTCATGTGCGCCAAGCTTAGCAATGTAAATGAAGTTAACTGGTAATGGCCACAACCCCGAGGCCCGAGCGAAGAGAGGAGGAAAGAACCAATTACAAAACAGAACAGTACATGTGTAATGTAACCGACATAACTGACACACGAACAGAGAACTGCAACAGAGGAACCACCTTGGTACGATCAATAGAGAAACAAACTGGAAGTGGGACTGACATCAAATCTCACCCTTATCTTCCGGACCAAATAAATGTAACTAGTGACGTTTCTGTCCAGCGAATGCTTAGGTCAACCTGCACTGTGATCACATTATTCGTTGTCCTTCTGAAAAAGGCTTAGGTACAACATAAATGTAATACGACAGACTGCATGCATGGTAGTTAACCCAATCACGGTTAATAACGTTGTTTCTCTCTTTAGTTGCACACCGGCGGGTCAGGCCTCAGACTCTTTGACGGCTCCGGCCTAAAGTCTTTTAAAGAAGTCGGTTGGTGCTTGACGCTCTGGCTCTGATTGGGCCCACCGGGTTCCTGCTGTTGGTTTTCTTCTGTTTCAGTTTTTCCGTTATTTCTTGCTGTCGAGTCCTCATCGCTGTTTCATCTCTGTATTCGTTTGATTTTTATGTTCTCGGAGATGTTGCACTGATAAGTTAGGAACTTTTCACGCGGACTGAACAAATGTCTTGTGTATACCAGGGCAGAACTAAGGGCGAGGGTTGTGGCCACGTAAAATCGATTTAAGCCCCATCCCCACCCCCACCCCAGAAAAATTTACTGACAGTTCCAAGGCGGTACTTCTGCTGTGGTTTACTATTTCTGTCACTGTATGTCCTTGCATGTATGTCCTGGTGGAATTTTTATTTTGGATAACCGTATGGCCGAGTTTTTAAGAAGAAACTGTCCTTTAGGCTTTCTGCTTGTAGTGTCTTGATTGTGGTGCAGTTGCTTTGAGTGCGTCCTTCTTTCACTTTGGTGGTCTTGGACGGAAGGTTTTTAGTAATCTTATCGATTCCTGATCATTGCCTTCCTTTGAATTTAGATCATTGGCTCTCTAGAATACACCCAGTGACATATCTATTCAGGATGCACGGACCTAACTCCTCGCTATTTACGAAAACACGCCTATTGAAATATATTGAAAATTTTACAACCAAAAAGATAAAGATAAAACAAAATCTGATATTTTTCATGTTTCTGCTCAAAACATAAATTGTGGGTATACGTTGGAACGCCTCCCCCCCCCCTCGCCCCCTCCCCCACCGCCATCCCCCGCCGCGGCGGTTCTAACTAGTACCCACAATCTATGTTTTTGGGCAGAAATAAGAAAAATAATGTATACCCTTGTATACCCCAGTTTTACTATATAAAAGTGGGGTTTAAGGGGATCAAAATTGTATAGGCGTGTTTTCGTGATTGATCGCAAATTGTAAAGGTACATTTGTCACGTTTTTGGCTCATAGTTCTCTAATATTCATTTCTCTCAAGTTTTCTTTTTGAAAAATATTGAGAACGCCAGTAGCACCGTGATCAATGATCCATACTTAAAGGCGGAAAAGCACGTGTACAACAGGAGGATTAGAGTAATGTCTATAGTAAAGCTTTTATGTAATTGAATCATTTTGTAGCAACGGGAGCCGGGTAATTACAGTAAATATGACCAAGTGTTGGTAGCGCTTGTTTTGTGACGGATGTATTGCTAAAATTCATTTTTTTACTTCTACTAACACATAATATAAGCAGTAATGAGAGAACATTTATCTCAGTAGCTCTATATATGCATATACATATATTTACATATATATATTCATCACGAAAACATGCCTATTCAAATATGCTGAAAAGTTAATCACCGAAAAATTGATAATTTTCAGACAAAAAAAATAAAATATTTTTCATATTTCTGCTCAAAACATATATTGTGGGTACTCGTTAGAACCGCCTCTGCGAGGCGGTTCTAACGAATACCCCCACTCTATGTTTTTGAGCAGAAATAAATAAAATAATGTATACCCCTGTAAATCCCAGTTTTACGATATAAAAGTGGGGTTTAAGGGGGTCAAAATTATATAGGCGTGTTTTCGTAATGTAATTATTTCTCTACACAAACATATGCTGTGGGTACTCATTAGAAGCGCCTTGTGGAGAAATGAGAAAATATCAGTATTTTATAGAAACCATTTCTTTATCTACAGCTCCGGGTTATTACGTTTTGATTTTACATTAGGGTATTATGTAATTTTATGACGTGCACTGGGCATACATCCAAGGGTACATTCGCACGTTGCAGTTCATACGTTTAGAGACGCACAATATTCTGTACGACTTCTATAAAAGGTAATACACAGGACTATCATAAAGGATACAATTTACTTTTTGCTAGTCTTTATATCTCATTTACAGTTTCTGGAGTCCATATTTTTACATTTAAAAACTTTCGCCGATCGTGTTTGGGATTCTCTGCCGAAAAGGCAACAGAAGCATAGATTTACTATTAACCCTTGTCATGCTGAATGAGTTAAGATGCCACACCTACTTCTTTGTCAACCAATCAGATTACTTGATGAAGGTTGTTTATACAAATTCGTATACTTAATGACAGCAGAAGCCAACTGGTCTAGATCTACACTGTTTGCAAAAGCAGGGTACATTTAGGTTCAACAGGACCAGGGATAATCAATGTACTTGCGCTGACTTACCTGTCAAAAGTACTAGCATCTCAAATTCAAGAAAATAATCCCTTCACTTTTCGGGATGTGAAAACTTCGCGTTCTATAAGGACCAGTTTTTATCCCATACTATACGGTCCTGGAGCGAACTTCCAGAGGATATACAAAACAAACCGCAACCACAGACTGAGCAAGACAAGGACAAATATTACACGCTAAGATGCAGTTCTCTTACATGGGATGCAGTTCTCTTACGAGCCTAACTTGTACTTATACAGATTTGAGTTTTTGTTTTTTTTTCTTTGCCTCTCCTTGATACACTGGCATATGAAACACTTACCTATCGTATATTCTACAAACACATAGCACAAGATAACCACTATTTGGAAAAGAAGTTGTGACAATTAATCGGAAAAGCAGGCTTGTTTTTAAACGTACAATACCATGTACAGTCGACTCTCGTTATCTCGAACTCGCTTATCTCGAATAACCGCTTATCTCGAAGTGATAATCTGGTCCCTGTTTTAACACAGAGGTCTACCAACAGTCAATAAAATATTGTGAAAAAGAGGAGAAATTGCTCCTTAGGAGCAATTTCTCCTCTTTTCCACAATATTTTCAATATATCTCTAACTTAGGAGTCAAATTACGTATTCATTCTGTTAAAGGTGGTTGTTCGATTAATTGTTTTTTCCTCAGTTCCGTAAATCTGATATGTCGAACTGCGGATATCTCGAAGTGTTTCATAGAGTCCCTTGGAGTTCGAGATAACGAGAGTCGACTGTACTTAAATGAAGACATGATAGACCATATTGTTCTATATAAGAGTTATTTAAACTGGGTAATGGAGTATTATAAAAAAAAAAAAAAAGCAGAAATAAACATAAGAAATGTGTAGGTTTATTTTCAAATTAGAACAGCAACGGTAAATGTGTAAGAAATGGTATATATGTTAAGTACTGCATCTACTATCCCTTAAAAAACATTTATCTTGCTCGCATTGCAAAAAAAAAAAAAAAAAAAAAAAAAAAAAAAGTATATTTGGTTTGATATTTAATTGAAATCAAATTAATATGAAATGTGAGAATTCATTGTGATGGCTACATAATATATGTGGAACAGAACAGCCGCCTGGCTGCCAGATTGTCATTTAACTAATCTTGGCAGAATTAATCGGATAATTGATTAATTGATCGATAAATTCCACAAAAATGACTATCGTTACCGATTTGCTAATAATCGATCATTTGATTTCTGTGTCTGTTACTTTACTGTATTTACCCTTAGTATTCAGACACCTAAACTCCTTACCATACTTTATCTAAAATTTGAACAAGTCCAATTTATTACCCAATGTTGTGTCTAAAAATAGCTGAATGAGTGGCAAACAGTGTAGACCCTGATGAGACGCCGCGTGTTGCGGCGTCTCATCTGGGTCTACACTGTTTGCTCAGGACTGCCTGGCCAAATATGTCGGTGAAGTATAACATATGGTAATAGTCATGCTCAGACAGACAGGTAAAATTATGACAAAATCTTTAGTGATTACTAATCGATTATCGATCACAATGACAGGTCTGATAACCGATTATCTTTTCAGCTCCGATTAGCAAGCTCTACATTTAACCTCTACTACTCTCTAGGCAGCATCGGCAGATGACAAATTGAAGACTTTTTGCGTATTTTCCCAGAGAATAGACTTTGACATGTCATGTAAATTGTCTTCTCAGGAGACAACTTGTATGAAATGTCAAAGTCTATTTTCTGGGGAAAATGAAAACAATTCAAACTGTCGTCTGAATAATTGTTTTACCCAGCATGCTAAGCGTTAAGCTACAATTTGCAAGATATGGTGCATTAGGCCCCACTCCCAATAAACAAACATATTTAAAGGTATAAAATGAGCTTTAGCTTTAAATTGTCACATTTTGTTCATTTGATACGGTTAGGTAAGTTTTGAAACGTTAATGGTGTCTTTATTCCACTAGGGAATTATCGTTATATTTTGTCGTGCTTCAAATTGAAAATTAAACGTAATGAAGTCCTAAAGGAATATTAGTCCTAGGATAGTAGTGAAAGGGAGTTATTTGTAAAATTTAAAGCATGCGACGCTGACATAGGCTTGAATTATTGATTAATTATAGAAAGCTTGCAATTTTATGACCCCTCTAGGATCTGAAATTTAAATGTTTGAAACTGAATAAACAATCAGACTAATGGAAATGACGACGCTGCAGAAAATAAACATAGGCTGTGCGAATCAATATCAATATCTACTTTCACCAAACATGATTTGTGGAGACGCGGCTCTATTGCACATGATGTTCGGAGAGCCGCGTCTCCACAAGCATCGCGAAAACATACCTATATAATTTTGACCCCCTTAAACCCCACTTTTATATAGTAAAACTGGGGTTTACAGGGGTATACATTTTTTTTCTTATTTCTGCTCAAAACATAGATTGTGGATACTCGTTAGAACCGCCTCGTCGAGGCGGTTCTAACGAGTACCCACAATTTATGTTTTGAGCAGAAATAGGAAAAATATCGAAGTTTTTTTATCTGAAAATTTTCAGTTTTTGGAGATGAAATTTTCAATATATTTGAATAGGCATGTTTTCATAATGCATGTATTCAGGAGTATGAGACAACAGTGTATGCCCAGGCAAAGGTGTAGAATGCGTAGTATGGTATGGATAAGCACAGGTTACTTTTTCATGTCTTAATCTATTTGTACCAAATGCATTATTCCAATTTAAAAAAAAAAACAAAAAAACTACTACTCCATTCCGTATTCGAAAGTTCTCGTGTAGTCTCTGACCAGACATCGTATGTGCCGCGTTTGATATACATCTTCACTATACATGAGGTATAAATGGGTAAAAGAACCGCGTAAAACTGGCAACCTAGTTTCCATTTATAAATATAGAACAACTGAGTATGAGCCCCCATCCCACCCCGAATTCACCCATCTCTCTCTTCCCCGCCCCCCTCCTCCCCTACACACACACACAGAGTAGTTTTTCTACTGATCGCTCCAAGGCGGGTTGCAGTTCCTTTTTTGTCTCTGAGGTTTCATATTTTGAGTTAGTTTGGTCATTACTTGATCCTAATCTCTCCTTCTTTTGAGAGAAAATTCTTCCTATAGAATAGACCCCTTTTCAGAAGGGGATTTTTGATATATAGGAAAGCAAACAGGAAGTCACAAAACCTTTATCTCTTGCCAGTAATGGCGGGAAATCTACCAGATATGTGTATTCAACTTAAGCTATTAGACTTGTTAGACATGTAAATTGAGATAATCTACTCTGGATCTTATCATCACGAAAACATGCCTATATAATTTTGACCCCCTTATATATAGTGAAACTGGGGTTTACAGGGGTATACATTATTTTTCTTATTTCTGCTCAAAAACATAGATTGTGTACTTGTTAAAACCGCCTCGCCGAGGCGGTTCTAACGAGTACCCACAACCTATGTTTTGAGCAGAAATATGAAAAAAATATCAGCGTTTTTTATCTGAAAATTTTCAGTTTTTGGAGGTGAAATTTTCTATATATTTGAATAGGCGTGTTTTCGTAATGTGACAACAAATAACGGTCCCGACCAGAGTGCACGGAAGCACAGTAAATTCTGGGTCTCAGCTATTCATATATGCAAAGAGCATGGATCTTTATTGATTCTGTAACTATGCCGATTCGGATAACTTATTCAGCAATACGCATGTACTAGCATCGACAAAGATCTCATTTCAAAGTTTTGCTTTCTCTTACTTTGTTACTCAAACTGATCAAATGCAAATAAGATACAAATTCATGGAAATGTTGGACGATTTAGACATTGATTATTCTGAAACAACACTGTTTGATCTTAAAGAAATTCCAAGTAGGTATTATATCGTGTTCTTATCTAATGCGTTACAATTAGTTCCTAAACTTCTAGCCGTTCTTTGTAATACATCCTAAGGTGAATGGATATATCTGGTAGATTTTCTTCCATTTATGACAAGGGAAACAATTCTTGTGACTTCCTATTTGCTTTCATGTACACAAATGCCCTTCTAAAAAGGGTTCTACTCTGAAAGGCAAGAATTTGTTCCCAAGGCGAGCAAAAGCTTCCCATTTAGAGTAGGCCCCTTTTTCAATAGCGGACAAAATGCTGACAGTAGCCTCTCTTGATTTTTTTTCCATACTCTTAAAATACGTTGAATTTTAAGTTACCGTTTGAATCAAGATTGAAGAAAATAAAGATGACCCTGTAGATGGACGGAAATATGAGAAAATGGGTTCAACCTGACCTGTCTCATTTCTTCTGTATCCTATTTGTGTAAAATTTTGCATGTTAAGCGTTGTATGATGTATGCCTTTATATTTACATTTTGCATACTAATTGAAATTAACGTTTTAAACAAGGGTCTACTTTGAACGAAATAACTCCCACTGGGAGTATATTCTTTCTTTTAGAATAGCACCTATCACTACCCACCAATTCGAGAGGCAATCGATAGGAGTGCGCGATTGTTTCTATTGTATCGGCATTCGTTTGAAAAGGTGGGTGAAAAGTCTCACTTAAGTGTTTCGACTCTTCTTGAGAGCTTTTATTTTCTTTCGAGTAGACCCTTTTCACAAGAAAGTACAGTAAAGCAAAAAGATCACAAAAGTAGACCCGTCCGCCCCTGGAAGAAATGGTGGAAACTGTACCTAATGTATCGCTTAAATCCTTCGGTGCCAAATTTTCAGACATTTGTCGTCTGTTTTTTTTTTGTTTTTTTTTTTAAACAAACTATGGCTTGGAAAGAAGTTTATATGTAAAGTTGAAAGACTGGAAGTCAAACAGCGTAGATCCAAATGAGACAGCTCATGAGCCGTCTCATCTGGATGTATGCTGTTTGCAAAAGCCTATTTTATCGCCTATGGTAGTGAAGTTAAAGTGTTGTCTCGTTGAGATGTATATTATCAAATTTAGTAGTAGCTGAAAATAAATTTGTCTTAAACTAATAAAATTAAAACTAAATAGGTGGTAAACACGAGCAAGAAAACTAGATTCTCTTCTCCATTGGGATTATTGTATTCAGTTTACTTAGAAAAACTGACACCTGTAACATAAAGGATTCCATGAAGATTTGAAAGAATGAAGCACTGCCATTAAGGAACAACAAAGAATGTATATATGTATGCTCACTGATATGTATTTCCTCTGCTTGCACTGTCACAATGGCGTACCTTATATTTAATTATATTTAATATACATCATGGTGTCCAGCAATGCAATGCAGCATATAAATGGATAGAAAAGACAAGTATATTGAAACGTGAGCGAGTGAATGTCATACCCGTTCCAAAATATTTCAGAACATGGGTAATAATAGCAATTATTAATAGTAGTAGTGAATTTATACAACTTTGCCGACTGTTAGTAATTTGCGCTTCAAGCCATTAAAACGTTAAATCTTCAAACATGACAAACTTTGGCGTTAAGAAAAAAAAAGCATACATTATAGATCCTTAGTTCTAGATAAGAGGGGGGATATACATAATACATTTTTTTCTTTTCATCACGAAAACACGCCTATATAATTTTGACCACCTTAAACCCCACTTTTATATAGTAAAACTGGGGTTTACATGGGTACGCATTATTTTTCTTACTTCTGCTCAAAAACATTGATTTTGGGTACTCGTTAGAACCGCCTCGCCGGGGTGGTTCTAACGAGTACCCACAATGTATGCTTTGAGCAGAGATATGAAAAATATCAAAGTTTTTTATCTAAAAATTCATAGATTGTGGGTACTCGTTAGAACCGCCTCGCCGAGGTGGTTCTAATGAGTAACTACAATCTATGTTTTGAGCAGAAATATGTAAAATATGAGAGTTTTTTTTATCGGAAAATGTTAAGTTTTGGGAGGTGAAATTTTCAATATATTTCAATAGGCTTGTTGTAACCCAGCTAGCATTCTTTATAAATCTACAGCGGGCCGTTATCGGCCCGTCAGCTACCCTGACGGGCCGATCACGGCCCGCTGTAGATTTATAAAGAATGCTTACTGGGATGTTTCTCCATGGTTTCTTGGAGACATAAAAAATAACAGACAGTACTTTTAGGTTGAAAAACGCCCTTTATCTGGAGGTATATAGACCAGATACCTAATTTATCTTATGTAGTAATTATGTAATTATATTACAGACACATTTACATATACCATTTTGAATAAGTGACCACTTAGCAAAATCTATGTCGAAAAGAATTCTATAGCTTAAAAACAGACAAGATAGACACGGCATAAATTACGTCATTCTGACGTGAGGCACATCGTCATCATGTGTCTTATCATCGTTAACACTTTGTATGCTTGGTAAAAGTGTTCAGAAGATGATAGTTAGAAATATGTTATTTTCTCTAGAAAATAGGATTTGACACTTCATGCAAATTGTCTCCTTACGAGACAATTTGCTTGAAGTGTCAGATCTTGTTTTCTAGGGAAAAAGGAAAATATCATCAGTTTGTCGTCTGCTGAATTTGCCAATAGCATAGTAAGTGTTACATTTCATTTACTTATCCCTTCATCAAAAGCTATATACGAAAAACATTAAAGTACGGATAGATTTGAGCCAAATGGATAGACGGAACGAAAAAAAAAAACATACATTAGCTTATATGCATGAGCTCGTAAAACATTTACATGAGACAAGTAATCTAGTTCATTTACTACTGTCATCTTATTTCCTTAATCCATCACCCCAATAAAACTAATGCTTGATCAAGAAAATTCTCTAGCCTATAAAGGTAAGGGGCTACTTGACTTAAATTTAATACTGGGAATGACTCAAGGCATTTTTCTTATCCAGTAAGATACAAGATACAAACATATTTATTTCACGTCGGTTTTCGAACGTACATTGTTTAACATTAGCCTGAAGATTTTTATACCGACAGAACAAAAGCCTAAAACTATACATGTAATAAAAATACCAAAATATATCACAGTTACAATGGAACAATCACAGATGATATTATAAGCAAAAACACCTTTCCTCAGAGTCAAGAAAAAAACAGTAAAACAAGTATAAATTCAGGCATAATATCAGCCATTTCCCTCTGGCTAGCTGGAGTGGGCACGAAATACGAGAGGGAAGGGCAGCAAGCAAATCTTGCACTAATTGTATTTCTCATGGAAACTCGCATCGACAAAAAACAAGAAAAAAAAAAAAAAAAAAAAAAAAACGAAATCCAACAAGCAAACATGGAGGCGGCAGTGTGGACATGCATCCTATTAGGGAGTGACCGTACCTGCTCTGCAGTCCATTAATTAATTGAACTTATATTAAACTTATGCGTGCAAACATCAACATTTAAACTGATACAAGAGAGCAAAGGTAAAACAAAACTAAACTAAACTAGACCTCTGGTCTCCCAGACAGTTAAAGCGATATAGGCTGAAAATAACCATTTGTAGCCGTCATTTACTTGATCTTCATAGCGACACATAAGGCACAATACAACCATTATCTGCATACTGTCTAGAATATTTGAGCTGAGGCACAACGTTTCCTAGAAGACTGCATGTGCGCCCGGCGAATACTCAGATCAGCCTGCGCATTTCCGCAGGCTAATCAGTCTTCGCTGTCCTGTTGAAGACGCTTTGGCTCCTTGGCTACTCTTAGAGCGCCCTACGAAGACTTTGATTAGACCATGCGGATGCGCAGACTGATCTGAGTCTTCGCTTGGCGACCATGCAATCTTGTAGGCAATGCTGTGCCCAGACTCATTTGTCTTTAAAGAATTGTAGTCGGGAAACCCCTAAAAGGGTAACTGGCAAACAGTGCAGACCCAGATCAGACGCCGCATCATGCGGTGTCTGATCATGGTCTTCACTGTTTGCAAATAGTTCAACCATTATTATCTCAGAATAACTAAACCACATGGCCTGACACCTAAAATCGAAATTAGAATCTTCCATATATATTATGGGTGAGTTTATTCAGTCTACAATGGGTTAAAGAATTGTCCATTTAATGTAATATATATTATATATTACTATACGCAATATACTTGTATGTTGAACAGACATATAGAAGTCATCAGGGGGCGATAGTTCTACCAGTTTAATGCTAATGTATACTCCTCCTAGAAAGCTTTGATCTAAAATGAACGAGTGGCGGCGGGTGCTCTTATAGGGATGTATGGGCTTTCCGAGGGCGCAGAAAATTCTTTCCTTTAACAGAAGCCTACTCTTCGAAGGGATTCAAGAACCAAAGGTGTTAATTATATTCTGTTAGGATGATGTACTTTGTAGACGCAAAAACATATTTAAAGCAAATAGATACGTTTTCAAGGGAAACAACTCTGTATAATTTACGTGATCTATAGAAAAGCAAACATGAAAAATATACATGAAGATATGAAGAAAGACACAGAAAGCATCTCCGCCCTTGTAATAATGGGAAAATCTACCTGGGCCCAGTTGTTCAAAGCATCGTTAACTTAACGAGCGCGTTAGTGGTCAAAATGTTAACTCTTCTGCTAAGTACAATATCTAATTCATAGGTATTTTTGCTGATAAAATGTGAGTAGCTTTTGCAAAGCAAAAGCTACTCACATTTTTTCAGCAAAAATATTAGCGTATATGCCATAATTAATGATCAAAGTTTTAACGATACGTTAACTAACGCCATCGTTAGTTTTGAACAACTGGTCCCAGGTGTATACTGTTCCTCTAAAACTAGTGTTATCGCTCTGTTTCATATGTATTCATTCACCTTATAATTATGCAGGCGTCGTACTACCCCGAAATTGACACCAGATAGACACACGATAAAGGAAATGTTCAATATCGTAAAAAAAATTGGGCCATTCGTGAGGGCATCCTAAGCCATCTTATGACCAGCTGTGGAGTTTCTCAGGCTCTGGAAGCAACTTCGTGAGCGGTGGCAAAATCTTTGGCATTCCAAAAACTTGCCGAAAGACATTGCAAAGGTTCATTTTCTTGTTGAATTCGTGTGTCCATGTCGCCCTTTGTAAGGCCATCGTGAGGGCATTTTGTCAAATCGTGTCATCTTCGTCTTTACTTCGTGTGATCATCGGTGCCATCGGGCATTTTTCGCCTCACGAAGACAATACAAAGGAAACAAGAAGCTGCCCGATTGTCTTAGAAAGGCAATATGACTACGTTGAGCCCTCGCAATACCGTCATGTAGCCATCATATCATAGTGCGTTATATGATGACAACGAGATTTGACCACGGTGTCGGCAAAGACAGCCGAATTTGTGTAGCTCAGGCGTTTCCCATGTGTCATGGTAACGTAAACATATAAACAGCCAGCCTCAGAACATCTTCCTCAGCCAGTCCTGAGCAATTCTACAGAGCAGAGGTGTTAGTAACTCATAATCTCCTATCAGAAATTGAATTTCCCACGGTCGGCCAAAGTTTTTATACCATCGGAAAATCATGCGACGCCTTCGTGACCTAGTTCGAACGCATCGTACTCTCAATACGACGTTGTATAGCCATAGTGTGGCATTCGTGTGGCCTGCGGGTAAACTACGTAATAAAAATTCACATCTTCGTGTTGCCTTCATGTGTGGTTCGGATGTGGCCATCATATGACCTTCTGTAGGCATCGTACTTGCTTCGGCTGATGATTGTCTGGTGACCAAGTTCGGGACCATCAAATTCAAAAGTCCGTATTCGTGTGTCCATCTGGTGTCGATTTCGGGACAATGTGACACCTACAACGGGAGAGAACATACTTGGTAGATTTTAAACTAGTTTTACAAGGGTTACAAATTTTATGGTTTCCAGTTTGCTCTCCTGCACAACATGACCATTCTGTAAAAGGTTTGAGAAGGCAGACAAAAATATTTTGAGGGAGAGGAGTTTCGACAGTGTATTCATTCCCCTTAAGAGATCTCAAAAGAGAATATTCCTCAGTTTTTGTAAAATGACAATTCACCAGTTCGTGATAACTGATACACTTCATTATAAGGCGAAATGTGATATGAGCGGGGCACAGCATTTGCTACAAGACTGCCCGTGTGCCCAGCGAAGACTCAGATCAGACTGTGCACCCGCGCAGTCTGATCAGAGCTTTCGCAGGGTACTCTGTGGGTTAACTACACTTCTGCAGCAGGACAGTAAAGACTGATCAGGTTGTGCGGATGCACGGGATGATCTGAGTCTTCACTGGGCGCACATGCAATCTTGTAGGAAATGCTGTGCCTCAGCTCATATGTGAAATATTATTTATCATTTGTTTGTTCTTTGAATGCAGCACATAATTACGTAACACGATACTATTACCAAGGTTATTGAGAACGTAAATAATTTTAAACAACTTTTGACATACATTTAGCAGCCAGCCTTTTCAATTACACTATAAAAAAAGCAACCAGATGGGGTAACAGATGAGGGGAGGTGAATCTAACCATCTTTGCAGAACTGATCTATAAAAAGTAGTCATGTAATATCGATTAGAAAGACACATATTAACTCTAAAAGTTCAAATCACAACTGCATCAGACGACATTTTGAAATGTTGTTTTGTCAGAGACAATAAGGTTTGACATTTCATGTGAGCAGACAATTCACATGAAATGTCACATCTTATTTTCTCTGAAAAAATAATACAACCATTAATTTGAAAATCACAACGACAGCAGACGACATTTTGAAACATTTTTATTATTAATGGAGAAAATACTGATCGACATTTCATTACGTACAAATACAAGTCTTATCTTCCTGATTGTCTGCATCAAATTTGCTGAGTGCTTACGGGCTATACAATTTAGCTACAACTTCGCTGAGCACTTTAACTGTAAAAGAGTTTTTTAATGTCTGCATTTTCTTTAAGTACATTTGAAGGTTACCGTAGCAGACAAACTAATGAGCGTCATTTACGACGTACAGTACAAGACTACAAGTACAGTCGACTCTCGTTATCTCGAATTCCAAGGGACTCTCTGAAATACTTCGAGATATCCGTAGTTCGACATATCAGGTTTGCAGAATTGAGGAAAAAATAATTTGATTAACCACATTTAACAAACTGATAGGTAATTGGACTTTCGAAGTTAGATATATATTGAAAATATTGTGGAAAAGAGGAGAATTTGCTCCTTAGGAGCAATTTCTCCTCTTTTCTACAATATTTTCCATCTGTTGTTAGATTTTCATGTATGGGTAGGGACCCGATTTTCACTTCGAGATAAGCGGTTATTCGAGATAAGCGAGGTCGAGATAACGAGAGTCAACTGTATGTGAATATGTTGGCCGCAACGTTAGTAAACGTACCTTCCGACATGTGCAACCAACGAAGACTCAAATCAGCCTGCGCATCCGCGCAGTCTGATCAGAGTATTTGTCGTCCACATGAAAGAACTTTGCATCTTTGGCTATCTTAAATGCGCTCAGTGAAGATTCTGACCAGTCTGCGCGCGAATGTGCAGGCTGATCTGAATCTTCGCTGGGCGCACGTGCGCGAAGGTACGTTTTCACGTAGTAGTGTTTTTGCTGACCTTTCCAGGATGATTCCTTTGTTGAGATCTTTGTTTCTGCCTCGGTTAGTGTTCCGTACCTCTTCCTCTTTTCCTGCCTAGTAGAGTAGTTCATAACGGCTAAATTAACACTTTTGTTATCGCTCTTATGAGAAGAGATATAACTTGGGAGATTTTGAAGTCGTAATCTCCATTAACTTTGATTAAAATTACTGTCATATAAAATTGGTTTATGAAGGTTACAAGATACAGAGGAGTAAAACTCGGACTGAAGTTCGAAATGTAACGCACAAAATGAAAAAAAAACAACAAAAACCAAAAAAAAACAGGGACAAAATATCAAACAGAGGTCAAGGTTTATGTGACTGTAAAGATTGCGTACAGCTCCCAGCAAACACACAACGTCGTAACAACATCGCTCCGACGTCACCACGACGACATGTTGTTACCACGTTGTGTGACGTCGTGGCGACGTCGAAGCGACGTTATTATGACGTGGTATGTTTACTGGGCTGATACACAATAACCCTTTTAATTCTGAGTTTCTGAAATGGTCACTTTTATCTTTGAAGAAGGAGAATTAGGTGAACATTACTGATGTGTTTCTTATTTTTCACTATCAGCTATGATGGATCCTAGGCATATGATTCGAGGGTTATAATTTTATGAAACTGTCGAACCTGACTGAACAAAATAAAAAAAGAGTGATTGTTCAATGTCCGTTTCACGAAAATCATATTGTAGTTAATTGAAGACCAAGTTTAAATTTTTACTCAAGTGATATTCTAATGTGCTATGGTTGAAACAGCGGACCGGTAAGCTCCTTGTCTTTGGTTTAGTTTTCATCTATACTTGAGTTCGTGTATGTGTACAAGGGTAAAACGTCTCTCTTATGATACATTTGGTCAGTTTACGGTTAACCTTAAACTGAGGCCAAATTTGAAATCTAAGAATATTTGGAGAATCCGAATTGAGCCTTTGCTTTGTTTCATCACAGTATGTTTGATTATATGTGTTTCACTGTGATTTTTCACAGGTGAGGTAGATGGTCCCTATGTGGACCGAACATATATTTGTAATTTGGAGCTGCATCAGAATCAAAGGAGAGTTTCCGCGATTCAAAGTGATTTAAGCCCGCAGTAGTTTTCCTACTGGCCGTTCCAAGGTGGTTCCTCTGTCCATTACGAAAACATACCTATATGATTTTCACCCCATTAAACCTCACTATTATATAGTAAAACTAGGGGTTTACAGAGTATGCATTATTTTTCTTATTTCTGCTCAAAAACCTAGATTGTGGGAACTCGTTAGAACCGCCTCGGTGAGGCGGTTCTAACGAGTACCCACAATCTATGTTTTGAGCAGGAATATGAAAAATATCAGAATTTTTATCTAAAACTTTCGGTTTCTGGTGGTGAAGTTTTCAATATATTTGAATAGGCGTGTTTTCATAATGGCAGTTCTTCTTTGTCGGTGCGACTGTGATTTTATATGTGGCATTTGTTTTGTTCTTATTTTGTTCCTCATCTATCCATCTTTTGGTGCCTCGGAAGGGCTGTGCTTCGTGATTGTGGCATTGCCTGGCTATCTTCACTTATCATTACGAAAACACGCCTATTCAAATATTCTGAACATTTTACCACCAAAAAATTTTCAGATAAAAAATCGGATATGTTTTTATATTTCTGCTCAAAACATATATTGTGGGTGCTTGTTAGAACCGCCTCGACGAGGCGGTTCTTACGAGTACACACACTCTATGTTTTGAGCAGAAAAGAAAAATAATGTATACCCCTGTAAACCCCAGTTTTACTATATAAAAGTGGGGTTAAAGGGGGGGGGGGACAAAATTATATAGGTATGTTTTCGTGATGTATTAATGATATATGGAAAAGTAATTAGGCTCCTGTACACTGCAGATAAAAACAACTGCTACAAGAGGGAAATAATATTGTAACTATCTCACTGTAGATATGTGTCCTAACTTGTACCTCAGTATCAATCCTGCGGAGATGATCTTATAGTTAAAAGTTGTTCCATCATGAAACAGTTTTTGTTTCCTATCACATCATTTTTGTGTATGTGTTCATTGTTCTCAACGGTCATGTCTTTTGGAATCCATTTATAAGCCGTAAAAAGTAAACATTAACCTCATTAAATACATAATATTGACAATACCTGATCATTCCATGGCAACAAAACAGAATGGTAATTAAGGCGATTGAAATATGTAACGAATACAATAGGTAAATTTACCTTAAAATACCTGTCAGATCCTTTCAAGGCCGCACTAAATGGAACCCTGAATGCAATAGATAAAAGATGAATCAGTCTTTGAAGAAAAAAGAAATAAATCAACACAAAGTTTTAACGCTTAGCACTCTAGATAAAATTTTCAGCAAAATACATCTTGAAATAGTTTTCTTTTATTTTCCCAGTAAACAGGTTTTGACATTTCATGCAAATTGTCTCCATTGGAGACATTTTGCATGAAATGTCAAATCCTGTTTTCTAGAATAAATAACAAAAATAACATCAATTTGTGGTCTGCTGAATAAGTCGAGAGAGTGTTAAAGGTTAAACTGTCTAACCGTATTTACTCTAGGAATTCGGACAGTTAGACCTGGCCAAACAGTATGGACCCAGATCAGACGCCGCAGAGTATTTGCCACTCATCCAGCGGTTTTCAGACACATAACCAAAATAGGAAAACGAGAAATATCACAATCCTGCCACTCCTATTCAAATATACTGAAACATTTTATCACAAGAAAATGAAAAGTTTTAGATAAAAAATTCTGATATTTTTCATATTTCTGCTCAAAACATAGATTGTGGTACTCGTTAGAACCGCCTCGACGAGGCGGTTCTAACGAGTACCAACAATCTATGTTTTGAGCAGAGATAAGAAAAATAATGTATACCCCTGTAAACCCCAGTATAAAAGTGGGGTTTAAGGGGGTCAAAATTATATAGGATTGTTATCGTGATGACAGCCCTACTACGGTTAGAATAACACAAAACGACATCACAGAATAGTCCATCAACCAAAACAGAACAAACAAAACGAAGATGTACTGCAACAGAAATAAGCCATACAAAGATAAAGGACGAACAATACATCATAGAGTTGAGTAGTTAATTTTATATTTCGTTTCTGTGTTGATCCACTGATGAGTTGGGGAACAATCACGAAAACACACCTATATAATTTTGACCCCCTTAAACCCCACTTTTATATAGTAAAACTGGGGTTTACAGGGGTATACATTATTTTCTTATTTCTGCTCAAAAACATAGATTGTGGGTACTCGTTAGAACCGCCTCGGCGAGGCGGTTCTAACGAGTACCCACAATCTATGTTTTGAGCAGAAATATGAAAAATATCGGAATTTTTTAACTGAAAATTTTCCGGTTTTGGTTGTAAAATTTTCAATATATTTGAATAGGCGAGTTTTCGTAATGCTTATTCAGATCGAACTATTATATGCAGCAGGAGCTTTTTCAGGGTTATGCGCGAAGTGTCCGTAAAACCAAGTTTAGGCTCCCATCACCCACCCCAGCAGTTAAACTGTCGGTCTTTCAGTTGTATATATTAGTTTCTCTTAATTTGTTCGTTTTTTGTTCTGACTTCGTTTCACGCGAGGCTAATACGTGCGTATGACTAATTCCACGAGACAAATTCTCTGCCATGGCCTTTTCTGTATTATGTTGTAATGTAACTGACAATCCTTAGTTAACTGGAGTTCCATAAAGCAAACTATCTGATAGTATTCATGTTACCGGGGAGAGGTAGTCTATTTCTCTACTTACCATAGCTATTTTACCTTGTCCTAAAAGCTAAAAAGTCCATTTTTTACACCATTAGTTGATGTGGCTTAAATCGGATGGATGAGTGACAAAAAGTGTGGACCCTGATCAGATCAGACGCGGCAAAACGCGACGTACACAGTTTTCTAAGGCCTGACTGTCCAAATGCATAGGGAAAATATGGCAATCTGAGGCGACACACTGTTGCTTGAGCTTTAGTATAGCGACAGTGATCAAAGTGACGCTGGCTGTTTAATCAGTATTAGAGTAACTGAGAAAGAACACGCTCTGAGATTGACGTACAATAATCAATGAAATTTAATGAAGTGGAGTTTCCATAGCCTGTTATTTTAGTATTGGTCTCTGTTCGGGATGCTGGCGATGAGAGAGGCCTGTTGAAATAGGACAGAAAATTGAGCTAACATTTGGAATTTTATATTCGCATGTATCAATTTGTGTCGGAGTTTTAATTTCACTGCCATAATTACTTCATAGTTACCCAGTACAATGTTACTAGAATGCTGTTTCAAAGTTTTGTCCCGATCAGTATAAACAGAGAAGATAACGAAGAAAGGAAATAAAAATAGTTTTGCTAAGTATGTTGCTTTGTCATTTGTATTTATTTATTTAGTCTTTAATTTCATTTATCTATTTATTTATGTAAGTATTTATTTTATGTATTTACTTGTCGATTTATGTTTCTTTTTTTTTATTTATTTGTCGATTTATTTATGTATTTATTTATTTATGGATATATGTATTTATTTACATGTCGATTTATTTATTTATTTTTAATTATTTACTTGTCAATTTGTCTATTTATTTATTTATTCAATTGTTGATTTATTTATGTATTATCTATTTGTTTATGTATTTATTTATTTATTAATGTTGCAACATTAATTCAGGGATCAATGAAAAATCATTTCATTTTTTATCCAGATAAAAAAGCGGGAGACTAACTGAAATTTTACAGGCTGTCAGATGCCACATTTTATGATCCTATTAATACTATATATCATTTTATTAAAGATTTGTTGGATAAAAAAAAGTCTATTTTTGAGGAATATGGGCCCTTTAAGGGAAATTGACACACTTTCAAGGGAAGCAACTCTGTCAAAAGTGATTCTGTGTGTTTCTGAAAAAGGGTCTGGTCTAAAAGGAAAGAATTTGCTCTCCCTTGGGAGCACATTCTTTCCTTTTAGAGCAGGTCCATTTTCAGAAGGGATTTGGTGTATGCAAAAAAGCAGGTATGAAGCCATAAAAGTTGTTTCCCTTCGCGAAAATGGCGGAAAATCCACAATGCGTATTCAATCCCCTTAAAATCGTGATAAAGCGATTTTATATAAGCTTAAAATGGACGCTGTTTATAATGTACTCTGACCAGTTAACCGCCTGCTACGGAGAAAATTGTATATATGTATTGCAAAGCTATTTTCTGTCTTGTGGATTCACATCGTCTTGTCTGGATCTTCTCTTTTTATCAGCACAATACAGTGAACCATTGTTACATCGACACTATTTGTTCCCAAATATTACGAAAACACGCCTAATCAAATATATTGAAAATTTCACCACCAAAAAACTGAAACTTTTCAGATAATTTTTTGATATTTTTTATATTTCTTCTCAAAGCATATATTGTGGGTACTCGTTAGAACCGCCTTGCCGAGGCGGTTCTAACGAGTACCCACAATCTATGTTTTTGAGCAGTAATAAGGAAAATCATGTTTACCCCTGTAAACCGCAGTTTTGCTATATAAAAGTGGATTTTAAGGGGTCAAAATTATATAGGTATGTTTTCGTGGTGTATGTTGCCATGATAAAAATGAATAAGCTGTTGTAAAGGAGCCTTTATGAGCATTTGATAAATTGTGGCAAAATCTGTAGGTGTCTCCATTCACGTTAAGATTTTTATTATATATGAAAAAAAATCATTTCTTTTTGTTTGTTTGTCTTTTCTACTTTTTATTTTGTACTTTTTTCTGGGGTTTACCCTAAAATTAAATTCACGGGCATGCATTGATATGTCCTTTGCATTTTCTATAGTAAATTGAAGTTTTGAATTTTCATAAGAACAAATTATTTCCTTTTTTTTTCAGCTGAATTTTAGTAATTTTTACTATTGATGATTTTGATGATTCATATTAATAAGTAAACTTTTAGAGACTTTGAACAAGACGAACTTGTTGAAAACCTGCTTCTTAACTATCTACCATATATATCACAGAACGGAAATTGGAGTCTCTGTTTTAACATTACGAAAACACGCCTATTCAAATATATAGAAAATTTCACCTCCAAAAAAAACTGAAAATTTTCAGATAAAAAGCTGATATTTTTCGTATTTCTGCTCAAAACATAGATTGAGGTACTCGTTAAAAACGCCTCGGCGAGCGTTCTTACGAGTACTATCTATGTTTTTTGAGCAGAAATAAGAAATATAATGTATACCCCTGTAAACCCCAGTTTTACTATAGAAAAGTGGGGTTTCAGAGGGTCGGAATTATATAGGTGTGTTTTCATGATGAATGACACTGTTCATTGTATATATCTTTTTTAATTTGCAGCCTTTTAACCATTGAAGCATAGAAAATATTTATAATTTTTAAGTCAATGATAAGAATTTATGATTATGTTTGTGCATAGTTATTTACGACAAAAGGTTTTGCATTAGATCATGGCAAAACTGTGTATGTACTAAAAGCCGCCAAGCAAAAATGGCTTTCCGAAACATGATAAAACAGCGCAGTAAATGTATTTTTTTTTTTTTTTTTTTTTTTGCAAAAAATAAAAGCTTACAAAACCAATTCTAAGACTTTAAGCACTGAGAAGAAAACAGGAAATGCTCCATTTATTCTGAATTCACATAAAACCGCGAAAACACCATTTTAAATATCAAAACAGGGATAATCGGGAGACTGATGAATAGGAGTGGGGTGTTGGGAGGGCAGAAATAACGAGGCAGTTCACATGATGAAATATTATGTAATAGTGACGACCTATCAATGGAGATGCATGTTCACATTACAAAGTATATGCACGTAGATAATTACGAAATGATAAATAGGCGGCTTTGTCTACTTGTAGGTAAAATGAGATGATCAGGAAGACATTTTGGCAATGACGATTCGAACTGGCAGACAAGCAAAGCCAAGATAATTATGAGAAACGGTGCTTGCGATTCTGTAACATCGGATTCGGATACAAAGGTAATTATGCCATGCCATCTGAACATTACGAAAACACGCCCATTCAAATATATAAAGAAAATTTCACCGCCAAAAACTGAAAATTTTCAGATCAAAAACTCTGAAATTTTTCATATTTCTGCTCAAAATATAGATTATGGGTACTCGTTAGAACCGCCTCGGCGAGACGGTTCTAACGAGTACCCACAATCTATATTTTTGAGTAGAAATAAGAAAAATAATGTATACCCATATAAACCCTAGTTTTACTATATAAAAGTGGGGTTTAAGGGGGGTCAAAACTATATAGGTATGCTTTCGTGATAAAGAGGAATTTTTTTGTGAATAATGAAGGCCTGGATCAACGTTTTCATTCACTGGCCCTTAACGGAATGCTTAGATATTTTATAGAATACTCTGAATCACAGAGCCTTGTGCAGATACGCACGCCCAGTCGGCACATGATATATACAACGTCATGACGTTGAATCGACGTTATTGCGATGCTGTATAATCGCCATGTGCCCGCTGGTTACGATTTTCGGTGTTTCACATATGCCTTGAAGTTAGCCGCTTTCACATGACTTAACCTGCACATTTTCCCAGTTTTCTTCTGACAGACTGTCGGTTTCTTAATCATAAGCATAGTCAAAATATATAGATCTGGCTGTAAATTATCGTTTTAACCCTAAGTACTAGGACACTTATCTCCTTACCATACTTAACGTAAACTTTGAAAATTGCTGGATGAACGTCAAATATTACTGACCCTGGCGTCTGACTTGGATCTACACTTTTTGCTCAGGCCCGTCTCTCCCAAAACGTATAACAGGCGTACTCTGTCTTATGTTAAAATTCCTTCCAATCTTTAATTGTTACTTGTTCTTACAATCTTAAATCAAACTTTGCAAATCATATTATAATAATATTTTTTTTTTTTTACATTTATGCGTTTTCTTGCTCAAGTTCTGATTGGTGGAAAAAAATTCATTAATTTCCCGAAGAAACAACATCTGACGCCCCGCCTACAATTGTACTATTACTTACCAACACCAGAGGTACGACAATACGCAGATAATCACAATCACATTAGAAAGAATTAAACTATGAAATACTTAAATTTCTTGGCTTTATTGGGCTTTTCTTTTGTATCTAAAATAAAAATAACATATATCGTGAACGTTTTTGTTTTCAATCCTCCCACTGTTAATTTAAATTCACGTCAGTCTATGCAAATTGACAGGCCGTAAAGCACGCGTTTTATCGTCTGTATTAACTGTCATGGTTTAAACACCAAACCAAATTAAAAATTTCCTTCGCGCACCGACCTGCCACTTTAAAGGCAAAAATGTAATGCGTTTAACATTTCTGAAAGCGACTCTATGAAAAATTCGAACTGAAAATTAATTAGAAGTTTTTTTCTTATTTTTTTAATTTTTTCATCGAACCATGAATTAAAAAAAAAACCTAAAGGACACTACATTGTTTCTGTATTTTCTTGCTTTCTGATTAATGGAAAAAATTCCACGTCCTTTATTTTTTTTTTTTTTTTTTTTTTTTTTTTTTCATTCATGGCTCGATGAAACGGAAAAAAAATCAAATATCAATTCTTAATTACAATTCTGCATGCGTACAGTTTTGGGTTGGAAATTTGAAAATATAACTTCCAAGTTAGCAGATAACATGTAAATAAAATCATTACAAAAATATGCCTATTCAAATATTTTGAAAATTTCACCTCCAAAAACTGAAATTTTTCTGATATTTTTCATATTTCTGCTTAAAACATAGATGTTAACACCTCAGAAGAGTTAAATACAGTCAGACCTAAACATATACCAGTTTAACCACGGATGTGATATACATCAGGTATCAACCTGCCAAGAGACCGTTTCATTAAACTTTCAATCCCCCTTTGACAGAAGGGTCCTAATGAAATTTGGTGAAAATTGAAATAACGGTTTCAGAGAACTCGTTTAAATGTTTATTATTTTAAACATCGCTATAACCAGATGACACGGACAGATAACACTCGAGGAATAAAATTTGATTTTAAGACATTTATGCCGAGTGGATTCTTCTACTTTAACTTTTTGGACAGGTTCATTTCCTATATAAGGTGTGTCTGGTTGGTTTTTATTATTGTCATGTTTTGCAGAACTATCTGAACTTAATGCTAATAGTGTAGACCCTGATCAGATGCCGCATTCTGATCTGGGTCTTCTCTGTTTGTCAATGTCCCTTTATGGGACGCTAGGCTTAAATGGGTTAAGTAAAGGGTTTTGTTATTTAAATCATATATTATAGATGTCAACGATTAGCATCCAATACATTTTCAGAAAATGATTTTAAACATTTTCCCCATACACATATATAGGAAAGCAAATTCGACCTTAGCTTAAAAAGGTAAAACGTCAACCTAGGATCAGCTTTTGAGAAAATATAGTGGACCTTGCGTCCCCGATGCTAAAAATTCTGAATTAATATGAATTAATAAGTGGGAAGATCTGTCAAAATCCAGAATTTATGGCGACTTGCGAGAAGTTTGCAAGGATTGTTGGTAATACAGTCGACTCTCGTTATTTCGACTTCGCTTATCTCGAATAACCGCTTATCTCGGAGTGAAAATGTGGTCCCAATTTAAACATGGAAAACTTACAACAGGTACATAACAGGTTCTCCTCTTTTCCACAATATTTTCAATATATCTTAAATTTCAGGAGTAAAATTACATAATTTATTTGTGAAATGTGGTTGCTGGATTTATTTTTTCCTCAATTCTACAAATCTGATATGTCGATGTACGGATATCTCGAAGTATTTCAGAGAGTCCCTTGAACTTTGAGATAACGAGAGCCGACTGTACTTAATTTTCGGAACAGCTCAAATAGACTGAATGATGGCTCTTTCCAGAATTTTTCTTCAGGGTCAGGCCAATCGTTACTTGATTTTTTGTTGTTGTTTTTTTTTTTTTTTTTTTTTTTTTTTTTTTTTTTTTGCTTTTTTATTTGCTCTGACTACACCTCTGAGCTCTCTGTTTTGTTCCATCATAATTTTGCTATTTTGTGCTTACTTGCGTTTCATTGTGATGTTTCACGGAAAATGTAGAGGTAGCTAGGTGGACCTAATTCATATTTGTAATAAAGAGCTGAATCAGAACTAAGAACTAATTTGATCGAGTAATATTGTACTTGAACGTAGGCTCAAGTTTTGTTCTGGATTTTATTGCTGATGAAGCGTCACAAGCAGCATCAAGTTGCTAATCGTTTTTGAGTGAATGTTTCCACTACTGAACAGCTTGTCAGACGTTTAAAGGAGACGGGACGGGTTATCGGCCGACCACGGACGGGCGTCCACGCGTGACTCCGCGGCGTAAGGACAGGGCTATTTGTCTCTCGCACCTAACTGCCACCGAAACAGCGCTTACTAACGTCGGCACTCATAATCGCCAAGTTTACCCCGGAACTGTAAAAAATCGACTGCGCGAAGTTGGAATTCGGGCACGCCGTCCGTATGTCGGTCAGCCCTGACTAAGGCACGTCGCGTGCGTCGTATGGCGTGGTTGATGTCACATGATTTCTCCTCGATTTCCGATGAGGCACTGGAGACGGGTCCTTTTCAATGACAAGTCCCTTTTTATACTTTTTTGCCTAGATGGGCGACGTCGCGTTTACCGACGTCGTGAGGGAACGCTTTGTCGACACTTGCGTTGTCGAGAGGGATAGATTTGGGGTCGGAACGGGGGAAACAATTCTTATGATGTAACATCACACTTGATTGTGATAGCGGGCGATTTAACAGCAGTAAGGTACAGGAATGAAATCCTCCACCCCGTTGCAGTCCCTCCTGTGCAGCAACGTCAACTGATTTTACAGCATGATAATGCCCAGCCCCACGTAGCTAGAGTTTGTCGTACTCTTCTGGCTAACCATAACATTATCCCAATCGACCTGCCACCATACAGTCCAGATTTGTCCCCGATTGAGCATCTGTGGGACGATTTGGACAGAAGAGTACGGAGGCGCCAGAATATCCCCACTACTCTGGCGCAAATCATAAATGCATTGTTTGAAGAATGGAATAACAGTCCAATGAGAAGGATCAATGCACTAATGAACTCCATGCAAGGGAGAATAAGCGGAGAGAGGGGCCAGATACTGATTGATTGAGTTGATTTTCATTTACAGTTAATGGGGTACCTGCCAATTCCCTTCAATTACTAACGAGTGTTTAGTCACAAATAAATGGAAGTTTGGAAATTTGTGTAGTAAAGGCGTTGCTTTATTACCGTATGAAAATGTTCTAGATGCCTTTAAAAACAGTATTTTAATTTAGCATAAAAAATTTCCATGTGTTTCTTTTTCACTTCAGTTTACTTTACGCCACCTAAAGTATTTTTTTTTCTACTGACCGTTCTAAGGTGGTTATTCTGTTTTAGGTTTTTTCGTTGTTTGTTTATCGGATATAGTGTTGTAAATACTGTTGTGTCTTCCCATTGTTTGTTCCTCATCTCCTCTGCTGGTACCTCGGGAGAGCTGTGCGTCGTAATTGTGGTCATATTGAAAGAACTCCGGCCTTAACTTTCATAAGATAATTCGGTTCTAACGAATACCCACAATCTGTGTTTTGAGCAGAAATAAGAAAAAATAATGAATACCCCTGTAAATAATGTATACCCCTGTAAATAATGTATACCCATGTAAACCTCAGTCAAAAAAAGAATTTACTCCCAATGGGAGTACTTTTTTTCCCTTTACTAGTAGACCCCTTTTCAAATGGAAGGCAAACTAAGTTTAAAAGTATCACAATATGGCTTCATCTTGGAGATAATTAACAAAATGAAATGCGTTTTTTTTTTTTTCAGATGTTTCTGTTTTGTCTTCACCATTTACAATATTCTCGTTATGTCAAGAATCGTTGCTGTATTGACTTTTACCACGCTGCACAATTCAGCAGATGACAGATTGATATTTTTCATTTTTTCCCAGAATATAGACATTGACATTTCATGCAGGAGATCATTTGCATGGAAGGTCAAAGTCTGTCCCATGGGAAAAATAAGAAAAAAAATATCTCAAGATGTCGCCTGCTGAATTTTCACCCAGCATGCTAAGCGGTAAAAATGACATTTAGCTAAGTCGAAGATAACCAGGCTGCTGTGTCAAATCCACAACAGCCAGGAAAAATCTACTTAACCGCATATCCGATATTAATTCTTTCAACCCTGCAGCCTTAAACATAAACATTTGCAAACCATGAAGATCCTGATAAGACGGCTCATTATGAACCATCTTATCAGGATCTACACTGTTTGCCAATCCAGTTTGATTTTTGAATGACATTTGCAACAATGGATCTATCCAAATTCAAAGAAGGAAGAGTCCACTTCAGAAACTCGGACTGAAAGGATAAAGAAATCAAGTTAGCTGTTTGATCAGAGTCTGTAGTTTATATACATAATAGTTTGGCATCGTCGACCATATGGCAGTCAACAAAAGCCTAATAACATGATACAAAAGGTTTGCCTATCCAGGGGGGCACTTGATCAGATGAGGTAAAATGATTGGGTTCTAAATGTAACGTTCACCTGCAGTAATTCTTATACGGACATTCATCACGAGAACATGCCTATATAATGTTGACCCCCTAAACCCTACTTTTATGTAGTAAAAACTGGGTTTACAGGTGTATACATTATTTTTCTTATTTCTGCTAAAAAAATAGATTGTGGATACTCGTTACTCTGAGGCGGTTCTAACGACTACTAACAATCTATGTTTTGAGCGAAAAGTTGAAAAATATCAGATTTCTTTTTCTGAAAATTTTCATTTTTTGGTGGTAAAATTTACAGTGTAATTGAATAGGCTTGTTGTGGTAATATCAGTCATTTTCTGGTTGCCTCGTCATTATGCAAAGTATTAATGGTAAAAACAATAGTATAGAAGTTGTCCAAGAAGAGCTACAATCACAGAACAAAATGCTTTTATTTTTCGGAACAATTTAAACAGATTATAAGTCGGTCATAACTGGATGCAAAAATAGGCTAGAACAAGTATGTTTTGTTTCTACTTACCGTTCCAAGGCGGTTCTTCTGTTGTAGTTTGTCTTTGTTTGTGCGTCGGTGATTTTATATGTAGCGTTTGTTTTGTCTTTATTTGTTTCCCATATTTCTTTATTTTGTTAACTCGGTAAGGTTGTGATACGTGATTGTGGCATTTTCTGGGTATCTTTACTCATATGTTTGTGCCAGACTGCACGTATGGTGTCAACCCAATCATGGGTGACAACTTTTCTTCCTTTTTCTATTGCACGACGGTGAGCAGGACCAAAATCAAATGACGGCATCATCTCATCTATATTCGATGCATCACGAAAACTACCTGTACAATTTTGACCCCCTTAAACCCCACTTTTATATAGTAAAAGTGGGGTTTACAGGGGTATACATTATTTTTCTTATGTTGCTAAAAACATAGATTGTGGCTACTCGTTTGAACCGCCTTGTCGAGGCGATTCTAACGAGTACACACTCTATGTTTTGATCAGAAATATGAAAAATATCAGAATTTTTATCCGAAAAACTTTCAGTTTTTGGTGGTGAAATGTTCAATATACACATATATTTGAATAGGCGTGTTTTCGTAATGGGTTATTTCAGGATCATTTATATCTGAGTTCGGATCGCTTTGATGCCTTGTACTTTGACCGCAGACTCACTGAGTCCTCGGTCATGTATCGTCATAGTATTTGAGTGGTTGTATGAGTCCTCGGTCATGTATTGTCATAGTATTTGAGTAGTTGTATGTGTTTTGCTAGATACTCATCGATAATGCGGTTCGAATTCGTAAATTGTATCAGAATTAAGGATGATGTTATGGGCATGTAAAAACAAGTTGTAACCACTCCTTCCATCACATCGCCCACATTCCCGGAAAGATTTGACCGTTTTAAGACAATTGTTCTTTTACGTTTCCCTAGTGTTCATTTTCTTTCTCTCTCTTTTTTTTCTCCTTTTTTTTATCGTTTTGTTGTTAAGTGCTTCACATTACTGACGGTCTACTTTCGTAACCGTTTGATAGTTTGTGATTGTAACCTTCCTGGGTATTTTCATTTCTATCTCATTGCTATTTCCATTGTTCTATGAGAACATGTGTTGATGCTGATTACCTGCAATAGTTTTGTCGGATTGATAAGGGGAGAAAAGTGGGGTAGAATATATTTCAGTCGTACCGTCCGGTTGTTATCATTGTTCAGTTTAACAGCAGATGACATTTTCACTTGACATCGCTCAATTTAAGTGTTGTAGTGAGCTTTACAATGCAATTAAAGTCGTTTATTTTTATGGATTTTCTCTTGTCTATCTGTTTAACTCAGGATGTATTCACAGTTAACCGCTGGTAATCAGGCAATATTGCCAATGAGAACAACTAAACAACTACAAGCACGTACCAGCCAAGAAACCTGTAGTTCATGTTTGGGAAGATGTTTTGTAATTCATGCTAGGTGTCTGGGAAGGGCTGCGTTTTGTGATTGTGGCACTCCCTGGACTTTTCTCTTACCTTTTTTAGGTTTGGGTTGTGCTTTCCAAAGCCACACTTTCTAAGGCATTCTTTAATCCTTTCGCCCCCGAGTTTCTGACATGGCCTCTTCCATCTCTGAATTTGAACAAATTCTTTGTTGGAAGAGGGGATTTAGTCAAAACTAAAAATCACAATGGCAAACAGCATAGATCCAGATGAGACGGGTCGTAATGAGCCGTCTCATCTGGGTCTGCACTGTTTGCAAAGGTATATGTTTTGGTCTGTAGGAATGAAAGGGTTCAAGAAGAAAGGAAAGGGATGAAAGGGTTAAGGGAAGGGATAAAAGGTTTGATTAAATGGATGAAAGAGTTAAGTAAATGGGTGAAATGGTTAAGGAAAGGGATAAAAGGGTTAAGTAAAGGGACAAAGGGTTAAAGAACAGGAAGAAAGGGTAAAGGAAAAGATGAAAGTGTTAAGAAAAGGGATGAAAGGGTTAAGGAACGGGATAAAAGGGTAAAGGAAAGGGGTGAAAGGGTTCACGAAAGGGACGAAAGGGTTTAGGAAAGAGATGAAATGGTTAAGGAAAGGGATGAAAGGGTTTAAGAAAGGGATGAAAGGGTTACGGAAAGAGATGAAAGGGTTAAGGAAAGGGATGAAAGGGTTAAGGAAAGGGATGTAATTGTTAAGGAAACGGATGAAATGGTTAAGGAAAAGGATAAAAGGATTAATTAAAAAAAAGGGATGAAAAGGTAAAGGAAAGGAAAGAAAGGGTTAAGGAAATGGATGAAAGGGTTAATGAAAGGAATGAATGGGTTAGGGAATAGACGAAAGTAATTAAGGAGACACTTGGTAGATTTCCCGCCATTTTTCACAAAAGAAAAAAAAGGGGGAGCAAATTCTTTCCTTTTAGTGTACACCCCTTTTCAGAAAGGGACCAAAGCCAATTTGACAAAGTTGCTTCCCCTTAAAGTGAATCAGTTCCCCTTAATCATTATCAAATTGTAGATTTGGATCCACTGAAACCTCTGTAATTGCAGACTGTCATTGCAAAAACTGCCAAAATGTAGTGTTTATAAGTATAAAGAGTATGCGATTCATACAGCTATATTTAATGATAATATTAATACCTACGTCCCTAAAATAAGATTGTAGGATGGGTACGTATTTTAGTTGTTAATTATTTTTAGTGAATGTACCTAAGTAAGAAAACAAATATGAGCCACAACATTACAAAAATGTACCGTGAAGACACCCGGGAATTGCCACAATCACGAAGCACAGCCTTCCGTTGGCACCAAAATAAGGAGATTAGGAACAAATCATGACAAAACAAACGCCACATATGAAACCGCCGACGCACAAAGAACTGCAACAGGGAATCCTCTTGGAACGGTCAGTAGGAAAACTACTGAAAATTTCCTTTGCATCGGCACAGTTTGACCAGAATAGCATATGGGCGCTCTGTCGATGGCTAAGGCATCTTGAACTGACGTAAGTCTTCCCTAATAGCATATGCCAGAAAAGTTTTTTTCTACCGTAGCGGCTAAAATATTGATGCTTTAAAGAGAACAGATACGCTCTCACGGGAGGCAGCTGTCAAATAATTGTTTTGCTTCCCTTCTGATAAAGGGTCGTCTCTAAGAGAGAGAGAGAGAGATGCATAAACATAACCACAACATATGAGAGTACCTTTGACTAAGACAGATATAAGAAAAAGCCTATAAGTTAGACAAAAATTCGTAAACGCTCCGCAGGTTTGACAGAGTGCCTCGAAACGTTACCAGATACGCTAAGCTGAAATAAACCGTTCTCTCAACGTTGTATGATCTGGCTTCAATATGTAAGCTATAATTGAGAATAACTGTAGGAGAAAGCTAGATCACGAGTTTCCAGTTATTGGAAGACAGATAAACGTCAAAAACTACTAGTTACAGACCATTTACATTTTATTTATATATCGAATGACCTTTCTTTGACCGAAACGTACGACTTGCATCGATACAAATTACATTAACGCTTTTGCATGATGGGTGAACTTTCACAAAGACGACATTCTGAAATAAAATTCCTTATTTTTGCCATAAAATAGTGTTTTTTTTTTTTTTGTTTTTTTTTTTTTTGTTTTTTTTTTCTTGTTTTTTTTTTTTGTATTTCATGCAAATAGTCTCCTTAGGAAACAATTTGCATGATAATTCTTATCCTATTTTCTGGAAAAAAAATATGAAGAAACATAACATCAATCTGTAGTCTGCTGAAAGAAACCAGATGGACAGAAACTCTGATCAGACTGTGCGGATGCGCAGGCGGATCCGAGTCTTCGCTGGGCGCACATATAAAATCGGAGGAAGTGCTGAGCATTGGCTCAAATGATGGATACCAATGAAAGCCCACAATCACAGAAGCTCTCACAAGACACCGAGTAAGGCTCGAATAACACATATGAGCCGTGACATGACAAAACCAGTAAAGTGACTTTGCGCCCAGCAAAGACTCAGATCAGCTATGGTATCGGCCCAGTCTGATCAGAGTCTTCGCTATGCGCCCAGTGGGTAGCTAAGGACCCAAATATTTCTTCATACGGACGGCGAAGATTGATCAGACTAGACAGATGCCCAGGCTGATCTGTGTCTTCGCTGGTCGCACAGTCACTTTATTGGTTTTGTGATGTCGCGGCTCAATTACATCACAGGACAACACTTCAATGAAAATACAACGAACAAAACAAGATGAATTACAACAGAACTGTCAACAGTAAACGTGTTGTGAGCTTATGGAGGGGGCGGCTTAAACCCTGGCCTCTTCATTATACGGACGCTACAAGCATAAACGAATCAGATATTTATCAGATTTTACAGTGTCAATATAAAGTCGTCAAACTTAGTTATTAACTTTTACGACAGTGTTGCGAAACATCGCCTTTAGTTCTGATATAGCCCCAAAGTGCAAAATATTTGCGGAGCTCATAGGGTTCCTCTACTTTAAAAGTGAGATATCACAGTGAAACACGAAGTTCAGCAGTTATAATTTGATTTCGAGTATCTAATTCTTCTACAGACTAGATACCTTTTGAAAATGGGTCCACTTTAATAGGAAATAATTTGACCTCAATGGAAATACAACTTTGATAGGCTGAACTCCCTCCTGAAAATGCATGCAAATCTAAGTCAGCATAAAAGGAATCTACTGCGGTAGACATACGTAATCAAAACACCTGTAATTTTATCATTTTTGTCATCTATGTCGTTGATCGGATATTTTATTCCAAATAAAATAGCTGAATGCACTTTCTAGTATTAGCATGAACTGTCGACACTGTGCTTTTTTCATTACATTATGCATAATGTAATCTAAATCTATCAATATTTGCATAGTTGTTAACTCAGTTATGGTTGATAGCTTTGTTCCCCCTCTAACTGCACAACAATGGGTGGGTCCTCAGGCTAACTGACGGCTCCCTTCTAAGTCTGTTTCAGATAGTTAGCGTTTGACTTTCAATGTCTGTGGTAGGTCTCATCGTTGACTTGTATGTGTTTTTTCTTGTGTTCTATCTTCAGATCGTCATTGAGCCATTTGCTTTGTTTCGTCGCAGAGTTGTGTTTACATGTACTTCACTATGATGTTTCACAGATGAAGTAGAGGACCCTTACGCGGACCGAACATATATTTGCAATTTGGAACTGCACCAGAAGTAAGGGCGAGGTCTCGCGCGGGTAAAACTAGTTTATGCCCAAACCCCAGTTGTTTTCCTACTGACCGTTTCAAGGCGGTTTCGCTGTTGCAGTTCTTCTTTGTACGTCTGTGATTTCATATATAGCATTTGTGGTGTGTCCTTATACGTCACCTTAGCGCTTTAGTCAATAACAATTAAAATGTATAAGGAGTTATTGACATTTTGCGCTAAGGTGACGACGTCACCTTAGCGCAAAAAGTCAATAACTCCATTAAAATATATAAGGAGTTATTGATGTTTTGCGCTAAGGTGACGATTTGTTCCTCATGTCTTCTTCATCTGATTACACCCTTTATTCTGGGGTCCATGTCTGTTGGTCTGAACATTCTGATTCGTCATCTGTTTACGAATATTTATGAGTTTGGATTATGGCTTGGGTACCATGGCCACAACTACTTAATGCCTTTGGAAGGCTTTGCTTCGTGATTGTGGCTTTTCCTGGGTTTCGTCATTTATATGTTTGCCTGAACACGCATCTGCAGTAACGAACTTGTTTAAAATAGACCAGCTACTAGCCGGCTGTTTCCATTTTGCATAGTTTATTCAAAATTCATTTTCATTACATATAGTTTAGTAAAGCTAACAGTATGTACAGCATTTATCAAACATACAAAATGTATCATGGCGGCTATACGAGCACAGGCGCTTACAGAATGAAAGAAAGGGGGGACAATAAAAGAAGAAACAATGCAACACCGATACTAATGACCGAGTTAAGATGTTTTCCTTAAAATGTAAAGACCGTTTAGATTAGTTAACGCTTAGCGCCCTGGGTAACATATTCCTCAGACGACATATTGAAATATTTTTCTTATTTTTCCCAGAAAACAGGTATTGACATTTCATGCAATTATTTCCATTGGAGACAATTTGCTTGAAAAGTCAAATCTTGTTTTCTGGGAAAAAAAAAAGAAAATATATTATAAATTTGTCGTCTGCTGAATTAACCAGGAGAGGGATAAGGGTTAATATATGACAAAGAAGTCAATACCCCGACCTAGTGTCGTATCACTGCATTGTGGTCATTGCATCTTTGTCATAACTCTATGACAATGTGGACCGAGGTCATTTATTCCCTTCATATTTACAAAAGACATGCACTTCACAGCTAATTCATTCTATTCATATGTAGTTCCCAAACCGGTTTTAGCTTGTTGTTTAACTTATAATTCTGTGCAGATTGCACAGCTGTATGTCTAGTGTAAAACGATGGATGAAATGTGTGTAACAAATTTGCAAAACCGGATTATTAATTTGAAACTTATTTCAAAGGTAAAGTAAATAAGTGAACTCGGACACTTATTAAATCAGACTCACATCAAGTTCTCAATTTCAAAGGGAAAGACAGACAAATACAATTAAACACCCACAAACAGAACAGATGGCAAGCAGAAGTGGCAGCCCTTTCCCCCAAAAGGTGACAACTCAGTTGCTAAAATTTCACTGAATATATGTTTGCTTACATAATTGTTAAAAGAAAAACATTTGTAAGTGAAACACTACAGAACATTTAATAAAAGTACCGCCTTGGAACGGTCAGTAATAAATTACTGGGAGGGGGGTGCGCGGGAGTGGGGGTGGGGGGGGAGGGGAAGTCTTTTGTACAATGGTAATTTTGCAGCACAAAATGTACATAAGAATCCGTTCAGGTGAAGGCCTGTCCTGCATCACATTTCACCCGCTACCATCGTAGTCCAAATTAATAACGCAGGTTTGAGCGTTGGTGTTTCAACGCAGGTTGTTTTTATTTGTGAATTCGTTTGATTTTTATTTTCTCGGAAATGTTGCACCGATGAGTTAGAAACCCTTCACGCGGGCTGAACAAATGTCTTATGTATACCACGGCAGAACTAAGGGCGAGGGTTGTGGACACGTAAAATCGACTTAAACCCCCCCCCACCCCCGCCCCCACAACACAGCTCCCCCAATAAGGTTTTTTTTACCGACCGTTCCAAGGCAATGCTTCTGCTTTGCTTATCTAATGAATTTCGTTGACATAATAAAACCGGACTACCTGTAAAGATACTTAGCATTATTGCCCATTCAAATATTAGATTTCTTAGTGCTTTTCGTACGTTTGTTAGATTTGCGCTTGTTTGTTTTTGTCTGTTTTCTCTACCTCTTGGTGTCTGGGAAGGGCTGCGGCTTGTGATTGTGGCACTCCCTGGACTTTTTTCTTGTCATTATTTTTATTATTTTTGTCATTGTTTGTATTTGCATGTATATTCTGGTGAATTTGTTATTTTGGATAGCCGTTTGGCCAATGTTTTGGGAACGAAACTGACCTTTTGGCTTTCTGCTTGTAGTGTTTTGATTGTGATGCCGTTGCTTTAAGTGTGTCCTTCTTTCCCTTTGGTGTCTTGGACGGAAGATTTTAGGTAATTGTATCCATTCCTGAACATTGTTTCTCTTTCTGTTGAGATCATCACAACGACAGCGATGATTCCGAACTGTATTTCTTCACTGCGTCACTTACCTGCGTGTTACCTGGACATTTAGAGCATGCAGTAGTGATTTAGAATCTAATTAACCGACAATGATTGGTAAAGAAAAGACATTATAGTCATTAAATCGTTTAGGAGATTTTGTAACCATTATATTGCAACCCGCAGACGCACTTAAATTGATATCACGTGTTTTAGCTTCATTACTTTAGAACTGTGTTTTATGCGCATGGTAGCAAATCCAATTATTTCCATTTAAGGGGACTTGATGCACTTAGTGAATATTCCTTTGTGACTTCCTATTTGCTTTCCCACAGATTGAGTCCTTTATGAAAGGGGGCTTTTGCATCGTGTTTGCACCCTTAACACTTGCCCTGCTGAATAAGATGCCTCGCCCACTTCTAATTTTCAGCCAATCAGACTTTCTTGATTTGGATTGTTGCTATAAATTTGCATAGTTAATGGCAAACAGTGCAGATCCAGATCAGTTGGCTTCTTCAGATTCCAACTGATCTGGATCTTCACTGTTTGCAAAGGCAGGATATATCCAGGTTCAGCAGGACAAGGGTTAAGAGAACCGACTACACAGATTTTCAGTCATCTGTACAAGGGATATAAATGTTGTGACTGCCTTTTACCCTTCCTAATCACCAATCAATATATTAAAATATTGCCATGATATATGATCAGAATGTCTGAATGTTACGCAAATTGCATTTATACGGTTCTTCAATGCTGTAGTTTAAACAGGATTAATGGTATAATGCTTAGAGGGTTATTTGACAGTGACATAATAGAGTATACCATTGTATATATCAAAATGTAACCTGTCCGGTGACCTCAGACTGAGGCTTCCTAGCTGTAATGCGTCAAACAGAAAATTGCAACCAGAAAAAAGGTAAGAGAAAAGTCCAAGGAGTGCCACAATCACAAACCGCAGCCCTTCCCAGACACCAAGAGGAAGAGGAAACAGACAAAACCAGACAAGCGCAAATGGAACAAACATACGAAAAGCATTCAGATTAGCTCTCTCTTCCCCAAGCGAGGTAATCGCAATGCTAACAGGACTGAAAAAGACAATAACAAAATAACACAAGGTAAGACATAAAACGAATCGCCTCGAAGAATAAACCACATAGCAGCAAAGAGTAAAACTAACACCAGGACCACCGCCTTAGAACGGTCAATAGAATTAAAAAAAAAAAAGGTAAGAGAAAAGTCTAGGGAGTGCCACAATCACAAACCACAACCCTTCTCAGACACCAAGAGGAAACCGACAAAACCAACAAGCACTAATCGAACAAACGTACAAAAAGCACTAAGATTAATAGCTCTCTCTCTCTCCCAAGCGAGGTAATCGCAATTCAAAAAGGACTGAAAAACACAAGAACAAAAAAAACACAAGATAAGACACAAAACAAATCTCCCCGCAGAATAGACCACAAAGCAACAAAGAGTAAGACTAACAGCGGGACCACCGCCATAGAACGGTCAGGGGATTTAAAGCACTTTTACAGTTAACCAACTTCATCCTGGGTCCCGATGCTACTCTTAATACAGAAATACATAAAAAAAAATTCGGTTTGCATAAAGGCTCCCAAAACTCAGTCAATGCATCAAAGCGAAAACATAAAAATCAAATTAATCACAATGATAAACAAAGACGAGTACTCATGGCTAAATCTACTGTATACACCAGAGTAAATGAAACCAATAGTTGAACCACGGCGGGCCAAGCCAAAGACATATCGTCAAGCCCCAACCTTAAAGTCTTCCCCCAAACCAAGAAAGCGTTGAGGTTGAATCTTGGTATAATGCATCCGTGACGCAAGCACTACCAAGTTTGTCCAAATGATGATCCTAGGATGACCTTTGACCCTTGTGCGATACGGTCAAATTTCTGTCGTAGTTGCTGTGTCAATACTGCAAGGATGTTGTAAAGCATCTGTAGATATGGAATGGCTGTTTTACTCAGGTGAGCGTGAGCATTGTTCTTCAAACTTTATGTGGAGCCTTCAGTCAAAGGGGAATTGTAATTTGGACAAATCCTCGGGGTCCGTAAGGTAAGCTAACCGCCATGCCCATGTATGTTTAAAACACTTAAAATTTTAAATCTTCTTCTCCAGAAACAAGAAAGCTTTGAGCATGTTTGACTCAAGAATTACCAAGTCTGTTCAGATGATGATCCTAAGATGACCTATGACCTTTTTTACGACAAGGTCAAATTTGCGCCTCCATACAGACTGTTGAAAACTCATTCTGTCAAAATATATTTAAGACTAAAGGCTGAAACTTACAGTGTATGATGAAAGTAGTAAATCTCTTTAGTTAAAATAAAAAATATCACCTGGTCATTATCTGCTCTTGCTCCTGGGCTTTATACATGTATAAAAGCGTGTTATCTTTAAATGCTTCTCTGAAACCTCTCCAAGTTTCACCAGATTTTACATGGGGCCTTCTGTTAAAGGGGTGTTTTCAATTTTTCAGTGGTTCAGCACCCCTTGAACAAGATAGCCGCCATGCTAGTATGTGGTAAAACATTTAAGGTCTTCTTCTCCAGAACCAAGAAAGCTTTGAGGCTAAATCTTGGTATATTGCATTCGTGACGCAAGGTCTACCATGTTTGTTCATATGATACTCCTAGAATTGCCTTTGACCTTTTTACGGCACGGTCAATTTTCTGTCCTAGTTGCTGTGGCAATACTGGAGGAATGTCGCATGGCGTCCGCATATATGCAATGGCTGTTTACTCAGGTGAGCGAATAGTGGCCTCTCGTTTACTATTGTGATGGAGTATGGATAGTATCTTAACTCTACATTCTAAGCAACCCATGTCTTATTTTAAGAAAGAGTACCTTCGTTTTTGCTATGCTTACGTAAAAAGGGTAATACATGTTTGAAGGATAAAATCTTGTTCTAAAATACATTTCTTCCCTTAAAATTGATGTAGATGTATTTTAAAAGTCTTTAAGAACATCTTGTCAAATTTTCATAGAAACGGATGAAAATGACAGTTTTATTGAAGTCACAAATATTTGCAAAGCTAGAACCTCAACGCTTAGCACTCTGGGTAAAATTTTGGCGGACGTCATATTAAAACATAGTACTTATTTTCCAAGAAAACAGGATTTGACTTTTCATGCTAACTGTCTCTATTTATTTTTCCCAGAAAACAGAATATGATATTTTATGCTACTTGTCCCCAGTGAAGGCAATTTGCATGAAATTTCAAATCCTGTTTTGTAGAAAAATAAGACAAGTATTACCAATTTGTCGTCTGCTAAATTAGCCAAGAAAGTGATAAAGGTTATTCCACTGACATCAGGAACTAAATGTCAAAGTGCACTTTTGTCGTCTGAGTCTGTGGTAAATACAAGGAAGGAATGACTAATTAATATGTCGTGTTTTTCTAAACCTTAACCTTTACACTATCTTGGCTAATTCAGCAGACAACAAAGTGATGACATATTTCTTATCTTTCCAAGAAAGTCGGGTTTGACATTTCTTGTAAATTGTCTCCCTTTTTTGAGACACTGTGCATAAAGTGTCATACATAATTTCTTGGGAAAATAAAAACACGAATAAAAATGCTGAAATTTATATCTAGAGTGCTAAGCGTTAAAGCGCTTATCACAAATACAGCTGACGACAATTTAAAATATGGTTCCGAATTCATTTTTTTCTGAACATAAGGTTTGAGTAAATTTCTTTTCATTTGGTTTAAACAGCATTTTATTTGTATAAATCCTTACAGAAAAAAAAAAACGAACATAGTATAAATGGCATATAAACAAGAGGGATCCAGAAGAATTTCATTTGAAGCAGACGATTTACATTTTAGAATGTTGACTGGTAAAATTTACTTAGCGCTTAAAATATGGTGGAGAAAAGTAAATAAGGCGATAAATGAAGGCCAGATACAAAACAATAACTGCAAACGACATTTGGGGACGTCCTTACCAGCTTATCGAAATTTCATGTCAAAGTATTTTATAATAGCACTACAATGGTATATAAAGATAATTAGTGAACTTGACGTTGTGACCAATGACCAGATATGCACAGTAACAAGAGCCATCACTGTTCCCAGTCTTGAACTATTTTAAGCCTTTCCCACTCGAACCCACCGCCACACCCACATTCAGCTCGTTCCAAGACAATTACTCTGGTACATTTGCTCGTGATTTCTCAACCCATTTATGCCGAGTGAACTCTTCTGCCTTACCTCTTTGGTCCAGTCCATTTCCTGTTTAAGGGGTGTCTGGTCAATTTTTAAATATTACCATGTTTTATAGAAATTCCTGTAATTAATGCAAACAGTGTAGACCCTGATCAGACGCCGCGTTCTGCGGCGTCTGATCTGGGTCTACATTGTTTGCCAATGTCCCTTTTATACTACATGTAGTATAAAAATACATAACATTACTTCTTTCATTGGCGATTTTATGAAGCCCTGCGTGTCCTTCTTCTGAACTCTTTTGAAATCTATCAGACTCCTTCACTCAATTTACTATTGTATGGAGATTCGACGTTATCCCAAACGACAAATAATCTGATACTTGAACATGTGCACAACTTTATACTAGAAACTAAACGTTTTTGAATATATCACATTCGACGTAACGTTTACTGATCTTTAGTGCCTAACTCATTCTGTGTGCCTGGGGCGCCATCCCTGACCTCAATGTACGTTTTTTGGTATTTGCTTTTGCCACGTTTCAAACTGATCCTTTCAAAAAGTACATATTACATATTGTGTAGTGTATGTTGTATTGTAAACTTCTCTGAATAAATTATGTTTAAACCAATGTCCTTTTTATGGGACGCCAGGCATAAATGTGTTAAGAGGCTTTTGTTTTGTCAATTTTTGTTCCTCGACTTCTTCTCTCGGCTCGTCAGGAAAATTGTAGCATTATCATGAATATCTTTATTTATAGTTTTTTTTAACCTTTTTCTGTGGTTTGCTCTCAAATCACATTGATTGCACAAAGTTCCAGCAATCAGTATCGTTGTCTAAGAAAATTCATTCCTAAAGATCAGTGTGAGATAATAATATCAATCTCACTCCGTTACCAAGAAATGTAAGACGCGTAGAGAAAACCAACTTCACAGCATCACTGAACCGTAATGTTTGGGAATATAGTATTGGACTTATGTGGCTAGAACCTATTTCCACTATGTTAACAAGTTTAAACACTGTTTCAAATTGTTTATCATCACGAAAACATGCCTATATATTTTTGACCCCCTTAAACCCCACTTTTATATCGTAAAACTTGGGTTTACAGGGGTATACTTTATTTTTCTTATTTATGCTCAAAACATAGATTGTGGGTACTCGTTAGAACCGCCTCGCTGAGGCGGTTTTAACGAGTACCCACAATCTATCTTTTGAGCAGAAATGTGAACAATATCAGAATTTTTATCTGAAAATTATCATTTTTTTTGTTGGTAAAACTTTGTGTATATTTAAATAGGTTTGTTTTCGTAATGTTATTTCTATCAAGCTGTTTATAAGTTTGCATGCATTTGCTTTGTGATCGAACCCACCTCACCATCCTTGTATTATATAATGATATTACCATAGCTAAATTGCTCCAGTTAAGAGGTATTACCTCTTCTTATTTCTTCTCGAAACCTTATGTTATGGGTACCCATTAGAAGTAATTCCGCGAGCGGAGGCGCTTCTAATGAGTATCCACAACATGTGCTTTTGTGGAAAACAATAAGAAAAATATCAATACATTACATTTGAAAACAAACTGTCTTGGCCAGAGTAACGGTTTAAATTTATATTTTACAAAGATGTGTTAACGTAATGCTGTGATGCGGCACAGTCTGAACTGAGTATAAGTTGTGGACTTAAAGAAATCTTGGGTCCGTGATAATTCAAAGAGCGTTCGGAGAAGACTGGTCAGAATGCAGAGGCTACTGTGATTCTTCGCCTGGCGTGCGAAGGTTCCATCACGAAAACATACCTATATAATGTTGACCCCCATAAACCCCACTTTTATATAGTAAAACTGGGGTTTACTGGGGTATACATTATTTTTTTTATTTCTGCTCAGAACGTAGATTGTGGGTACTCGTTAAAAGCGCCTCGGTGAGGCGGTTTTAACGAGTACCCACAATCTATGTTTTGAGCAGAAATATGAGAACATATCAGAATTTTTTATCTGGAAACTTTCAGTTTTTGGTGGTGAAATTTTCAATATATTTGAATAGGCGTGTTTTTGTAATGATTTTCTCACGTTGAGGCTCGTTTCGGCCACTTCATGCGAAAACGTTTCTTCGAGCTTATACATATACAAAGTGCATATATACATGTCACCATGTGCACACAGTCATTCGAAGCAGTGTCTTTGCATTTTACAGTATCCGATGATTTTCACTCATTTATGCTTCTTCTGATCTATATGGATTCATTTCTTGTTTGAGCGCACTTTTTTCAAACGAAAAGCATTGATCAGTTTACTTATTTCTGCATGAAAACATATGCTTCGGTCATTTTTGAATTTGAAGCGCCTCACTAACGCGCTTCTAATGGGTACCTTCGCTTTGCAGAGCTAAGTTAAGGGATGTCATGTTTAGTTTATTTTCTATTACTTTTAAACAAGAAATCATATATTGTAATGCAAACAATATAAACTCTGATCAAACAATATAAACTCTGATCAAACGTTTGTCTACATTGCTTGCTAACGTCCCTTTTTGTGGGGTGGGGGCGCTGAGCAAACATTGATTTTTGCGGTTAGTGAAGGTCCTGATTAGATCACGTGGATGCGTAAGATGCCTTTTTTTGTTATCCTCATAGTCAATAGTGTTGCCACTGATGATCCGTTATAATATTATAATCGATCATCAGTCATTTTGCCTCTTGTTACTGATGATCGGAAAACTTTTTATAGTCGACTATAGAAAATAGTTTTCTCACTTTTTATAGTAGACTATAGAAAATAGTTTTCTCACTTTTTTTGTAGTCGACTTTTGAAAATAGTTTTCTCACTTTTTTATTTTCATAGGCAAGTTATACAGAAATAAAATTCAAAGCTGACTGTTTGGGTCATTCTGGATTTGTGGTCAATAAAAGTGAAGACATTTGATAAAATAGCCTCAAATAGGCCAACCTAAAAGTACAGTTATTTTTCTTATTTATCCATGAAAATATATGTTGTGGGTACTCATTAGAAGCTCTTCTAACCAGTACTCATTACATATATTTTTTTATGGAGAGATAAGAAAAATATTATCTGGACACCCGGCTTACTGATCTGCCTCTATAAATAAGTATCTGGAAGAGGGCTTACTTAAGAGTGAATATGTATTTTATAAATCGATTATTAATCGATGATCAGTCGGTTTCACAAAACCGATGATCGACCATGAAATTCTGGCCGAATCCCAACACTAACTGTCAAAGACACGTTTTCGCATTGTGCGGCTGAGTTATACAAAAATGAAAAGCAAACATTAACAATCTGATGCAAAACGACCAGGTTTCTCTAATATTTATGCTGTGTAGGACGTTTGTGATCAGGATCTGTACTGTTTGCCTTTTTCTATTTTGTCATTACCCTGTTTGCAATTTTGTTTTTGATTTTTGTCTACACGGACACATTCAGTTTGAGCCAGCGCACGACAAAACCTACAAAATGACATGTGCGCCCAGCGAAGACTCAGATCTATCCGGGCATCCACTCAGTCTGAAAAGAGTATTCGCTGTCCGTATGAAGAAACCTTGGGTCCTAAGGTTCCCATTGAGCACACAGCAAAGACTCTGATCAGACTGGGCGGATGCCTAGGCTGATCTGAGTCTTCGCTGGGCGCACATGCCATTTTGTTGGTTTTGTCATGCGCTGGCTCTGTTAGTGTTTAGTCAAGTTGATTTTCCTGCAGTATGCTTCATTAGCAATCAGAGAAATACTTTCAGTCCTTTAGCATTTTCGAAATTATGGAATTAGCAATCAAAGAAAGAGTTTTAGTTCTTTAACATTTTCGAAATTATGGAATTTATGTTCATTAAAAGATTATATAAAATGTTTGCCCTATTACCAGGATTATATAGGTATCCCACATGATATACGTACATTAACGCTTAGCACTCTAGGTAAAATTTTTAACAGACGACAATTTGAAATATTTTTCTTACTTTTTCCAGAAAGCAGGATTTGGCATTTCGTGCAAATTGTCTCCATATTCTGTTTTTGATTATTTTTTTTCCAGAAAACAGGATTTGACAATTCATACAAATAGTTGCATAAATTATCAAATCCTGTTGTCTGGAGAAAACAAGAGAACTACCAATTCATTGTCGTCTGCTGAATTAGCCAAGAGAATGGTAAAGGTTAAGCTTGTAAAGTAAGTCAAGCATGAACCTCAAGTTTCAATAGACCTCGTTGAAGACGATGTTGTTTTTTTTTTTTTTTTTTTTGTTGTTGTTATTGCTTTTCTATTGTTGTTTTTTGTCGCTATTTTTTTCTCAAAAACAATCTATATGGTTGCCTTGGAAACAAACAGCATATAAATCGGCGTCTCGAGTTGTATTGAAACTCTTCATATTGCAGCAATGTGTGCAAGCCAAACCTAAAGGGACATTGGCAAACTCTGTAGACCCTGATCGGACGCCGCAAGATGCGGCGTCGGATCAGGGTCTACACTTTTTGCATTATATACGGGAATTTCTACAAACATGGTAATAATAATAATAAAACTAACAAGACACCCCATCTATTGGAAATGGATCTGTCAAAAGACTTGAGGTAGAAGAGTCCACTAGGCATAAATGGGTTACATTGTAATATAATTTATTCTCAAAGTTATTGCCATATACAGTCGAACCTCGTTATCTCGAACTCGCTTATTTCGAATTACCGCTTATCTCGAAGTGAAAATCTGGTCCCTGTTTTAACATGAAACTGTGACAACAGGTAACAAAATAATGTGGAAAAGAGGAGAAATTACTCCTAAGGAGAAATTTCTCCTCTTTTCCACATTATTTTATATATATATATATATATATATATATATATTTATATATATATTTCTAACTTCAGGATTCATTTGTCAAATGTGGTTGTTCAATTTATTGTTTTCCTCACTCTCTCAACTCTGATATGTCGAGGTACGGATATCTCGAAGTGTTTCAGTGAGTCCTTTGGAATTCGAGATAACGAGAGTCGACTGTACTTGTACTGTATTTATTTTGTCCATCCACCCAAGCGTCAGAAAACGTACCTTCGGACATGTGCGCCCAGCGAAGTTTCTGATCAGCCTGTGCATTCGCCAAGGATGCAAATGAACAACAAAGACTGGTCAGACTGCGCGGATGCGCAAGCTAATTTGAATCTTCATTGGGAGTACCTGTCAAACGGTACGTTTTCTCATTTCCTTTTCCATTCAATTTCTTGTGAAAGAAACATGAATATTAGTAAAACTTTTCGTGTGTACTTATGCTGACCAATTCTGAGTTGGTCGATACAGTTACTCAGAATATTTTCCATGAGAGTTACGGCCACTGTTTGAGGTCAGATGATCGTTTCTGTGCAATGTCTTCAGATCAAAGTTTGCATATGCACTGCACGTGACATGTTACAGGCTAAGATTGGCATAGGCATGTTCTGTTGACATGTACTGGCATTGACAAGTTTTTTACAAGCCATTTTTGTTTCATTTTCTAACAGGGTTTCTTCATCTTGGCGTTATTAGTAGGCTATGTTCTATGATTGAGGCTCTTCCAGGACATTACCTTTACTATTTTCGGTTTATTTGCGATACTGGAGATAGGGATTGTACTGCTGTGAAACCTTTCTTAGAGTTACACTCTGTTTGATGTCATAAATTCATTTCCGCTCAATATCTTTAGAAAGAACTGACGTATTTCGATCACTGAAATTTTGCATTTGCACTGAACTTAACAATTTCTGGGATGGGATTATCACTAGTTATTGTCGTCGATTTTCAACTGAGCAACTGTCACAATTCTACAATACTCTATAAAATCTATGAGTCGCAATGTTAAAAACGTGCCTTTGGACATGTGCGCCCAGCGAAAATTCTGATCAGCCTGCGCATTCGCGCAGTCTGATCAGAATCTTCACTGGGCGCATTTTGCATAGCCAAGGATGCGCAAGCTCATTTGAACGTTCGTTGGGTTGGGTGCGCATGTCAGAAAGTATGTTTTCTTACATTGAGGCTTAGATTTTATTTCAAGTCGGTTGTTCACATACATGTTACAGTTTAACGTTAGCATTCAGAAATACTCAAAAAACTTCGATCAGACTATGCAGAATCATTGATCTTGGCATGATCGAAGTTGGGATTGTTGCACAGATTCTTTCATCTGTTTCACTGTGATGTTTCACAGATAAGGTAGAGGTCCCTATGCGGACCGAACATATATTTGTATAAGTTGGAGTTGCATTAGAATTAAGGATGAGGTTTCGCGCGAGTAAAACTAATTTAAGCCCCTCAATAGTTTTCCGACTGACCGATCCAACGCCGTTTCTCCATTGCAGTTCTTCGTTGTTTGTGCATCGGTTTCATTCATATGTGGCATTTTTTTTGTCATTATTTTTTCCGCATCTTTCGTTCTTTTGGTGCCTCGGGAAGGCTGTACTTCGTGATTGTGGTATTTCCTGGGAATCTTCACATATTTTTCAATAGTAAGAACCTGTATTGGATGATAGAAAATTGTATATTCATAATATCTTCAGGATGAATCGATAGATTCGATCAAATTTATGTATGTTCATGTCTGGTCTTCGTTGTCCGAGTCTGCCAGTAATGGTACATTTGTACCAAGTAAAGATACATTTATACCAAGGAAATGCCACAGTCACGAAGCACAGTCCACGCGAGACACCAAACGACACATTATCACTGAACGTGATCTCACTCGAAGTAAGCCTCAATGACACATGATCGTTTGGCGTGGCTCAGTTATCTTTCAACATTTTTCAACACACTTGTTCAAGGACTTTAAGAGATATTTATTAAAACAGACAAAATATTTAGACGTAAACGTGTAAGTACCGGCGCAAATTCTGTTCATGCTTACTTTGAGATACGGGACACCGGTATACTAAAGTTTAATACATTTTCAATGTAACAGGTAAAAAAGAACAATAATGTGATTCTTTAATGTATGCTTTTATTAAACTTTAAGAAATTTCTTGATTAAAATGAAAATAAAATAGACATTAATCTGTTTATAACACAGTTTGTTATAAGATTTTTTTTATATATTTGCCGGGATCGTCACACACAGACGATCCCGGCAAATATAAAAAATCCTTTGTGAGCTAATCGATTACTCTATCATATATATAAAATCCGGTCAATAATGTATGTATTCTGTGATTACCTCTTCAAATAGTTCAAGTCCAGAAACGTATGATTGAGCTCTTTATAGAATATGATTAAATTTTAATCATGACTATGAGTGAAAGCCGTATCAATTAATGAATAATGCGTCTTTGGTTCTGTTTGTAGTTTTCTTGTGTTCTGGGTTCAGATCGGCATTGAGTCCTTTCCTTTCTTCCATCCCAATGTTTTTGATTATATGAGCCAGCGCATTACAAAACCAACAAAATGACATATGCGCCCAGCGAAACCCAGGTATCCGTCCAGTCTGATCAGAGTATTCGCTGTCCATATGAAGAAAGCTTGGGTCCATAGCTACCCATTGAGTGCAGAGTGAAGACTCTGGTCAGACTGGGCGGATGCCCAGGCTGATCTGTCTTCGCTGGGCGCAGATGCCATTTTGTTGGTTTTGTTATGCGTTAGCTCATATGTGTTTCACTGTTATGTTTTACAGATGTGGAATAAGGACACATATGCGGACCAAACATACATTTGTAATTTGGAGCTGCTTCAAAATTAACGGCGTTGTTTCACAAGAGTAAAACTGGTTTAAATACCGGGTGCTTTATACTGCTGTCCGTTCCAAGGCGGATATTCTTAAGCTGATCATTTTCCAACACGAAAACATGCCTATATAATTTTGACCCCCTTAAACCCAACTTTTGTATAGTAAAACTGAGGGTTTAGCGGGGTATACATTATTTTTCTTATTTCTGCTCAAAAACATACATTGTGGTACTCGTTAGAACCGCCTCGGCAAGGCGGTTCTAACGAGTATCCACAATCTATGTTTTGAGCAGAAATATGAAAAATAATAGAATTTTTGTCCGAAAACTTTCAGTTTTTGGTGGTGAAATATTCAGTATATTAGAATAGGTGTGTTTTCGTAATGATTGTAAATCTAGCATAGTTGTCACCCGCTATACGACTGCCCATTTTGCTTACTATTTTCATGTGGTGCTAGCATTGTGATCATCTTCTTCAATGCATCACGAAAACATGTCTACATAATTCTGATCCCCTTAAACCCTATTATTATATAGTAAAACTAGGGTCAAACACATTGTGGTTACTCGTTAGAACTCCCCATCCCTACACCCTCGGAAATTTCGACAAATAATGCATAACCCTACATTCGTGATTTTACTAGATTTATGGAGAAACGGAGGAGAAACGGAGGAGTAGAGGAGTATGTTAACGTGGAAAGAAAATTTGTTTTCGATCATATTCAAAATACACCGATTCAATTCATTCCGCACGTCCGCTAGCATAACCGGGACTTTTACGTATGGCTGATTAATTTCACTAGTATTTGTGTTGCGTCAAGTATACCTCCACAGGTTCAGATCATCCTGCGCATGTGCAAAGTTTAGTCCGGACCTTTGCTCTCCATTCACATTCTGTAGTAACTAAAGATTCTGTAAGCATACAGAATAGACTGCGCGTCTGCGCAGTCTGATCTAGGCCTTCGCTGTTCGCATTTGACCCGATGACATGTTTTCGCATGGTGCAGCTCATTTGAAGATTGAAGATCCTGATGGCTCTTTGGACCCGTCGATGGCCGCATGTGTTTATAAGCACCGTTTCGCTTGGCGCCACAGATATTACAGTTAGAGCATTGTGATTTCCTATTCTATTCCGAGACCCCTGTAGTCATAATATAAAGATACATTTAAGATTGATTTCCGCTCAGCTTATAGACAAACTGACATTTCTTTATGATTTATTGGCAATAGCTGATAAAGTGGGTGACTGATGCAATCAAAGCAATCTTTGAAGGGATATACTTGGCCATAAATTCCTCTCATATTGATATCGTATCTTGGATTCATATTACCAAAGAATTTTCCTATAGAGTCTTTCAGATACGTGTTTCAGACATACAATACGAGATTAACAGCTATTTGCCCAGCAGTGGTCACACGCACTTACTGTTTCCTGGAAAGATATATACTAGATTTCTATAGTGTTAGCGTTTCAAGGACAGATTTTTCTAAATATTTTAGACTCACTCAGATATGTTCCTCCAGCTGCAAAAAGACATCCGAAAGCATTTTTTTTTTATTTTTCCAGGACATATGATTTAGAATGTTATGAAAAGGAAGTGCATGTGTCGCATTCAATAAACACGTTTTTTTTTTTCCAAAACGAATGTGGAAATGTATTTTGAGTAACTATTAAAAATAAATAAATATAACTGCCTACTCCACGGTTTCCCAATAGAAAATACAGTAAAACCTCAATGGCTCGAACATCTTTGGGACCATGAAAATTTATTCGAGACATCGGTAGTTCGAGCCAATGAGGGTTTATTATGGCGCCAGGTCAGGAAGCAAATCGTGATCATTTAGGGAAATCTTTTCGGTCTTCTACATAATAATGGTAGGCCCTGAGTGTACTCATTAGTATCGCCTCGATGAGGCGATTCTAATGAGTGCACAAAACATACAATTTCATGATAAAATAAGAACATTTTCCTAAATATTTTGTTTTGCTTGAGCTATCGGAAGAATTTCGTAGACTCAAAAACGAGTTCAAATTAGCCATGGTAAACGAGGCATCCGGGTTCGAGCTATTAAGGTTCGACTGTAGATCTAGACATTTCATGCAAATTGTCTTGAAGTTCTTAACCTTAGGAGAAAGTTGCAAGAAATATCAAAGCCTTTTATTTTGGAATTAGAAAAGATCAAAATGTCGTCAGAATTTTGTACCCAGCTTGGTAAGCATTAACATATCATCTATTTATCATATGCTTTTTTCTGCTTAGTATCGATGTATAATAGACTTTATAGTATTTGCACGAAATATTCGGACAGCCAGTTCTGAACAAGCAGTGTAGACCTAGATCAAATCATTGCACTGTTTGCCATTCCCCCTTTCCATTGCCATATTTTAATCTATCACCAGGAAAAAATAGGTGCCCCAATATTTAGGAAAATTATGGTAGGGCAAATGGATAAACCCTAGGTAAGTGCTACCTACGTATTGTCTTTGAAGGTCATTACGAAAACACGCCTATTCAAATATATAGAAAATTTTACCACCAAAAAATGAAAATTTTCAGATAAAAAATTCTGATAGTTTTCATAGTTCTGCTCAAAACATAGACTGTGGGTTTACGTTAGAACCTCCTCGGTGAGGCGGTTCTAACGAGTACCCACAATCTATGTTTTTGAGCAGAAGTAAGAAAAATAATGTATACCCCTGTAAACTTCAGGTTTACTGTATAAAAGTGGGGTTTAAGGGAGTCAAATTATATAGGTATGTATTCGTGATGTTAACATAATGTCACGCTACCGTGAAACAACTCGGGTTGTGAAGAGACTTTGTGGATGTGCAAGCTGATTTGTCGGAGAAAAGTAAGGAAAATAGATATTTCTGCAAGCGAAACAAAGGGGCAGGGGCTACTCTTTTGGAGCATTTTTTTTTTTTTTTTTTTTGTTTTGTTTTTTTCTTTTAGAGCGGCAGCCAGTTTGGATTTTAGTTAAAATTTAGGGAATGACATTTCTGTCAGCAAAGGTTAGGTTATCTCTTTTTAAAATTCTAAGGTGTATCTATTGGCCGTATTTTGCATTGAACTTAGACATTGTATAGCTTCACTTATAATTTATTTTTTATTTACTTTCAGCAACGTCCTGTAAAGCATTGCCTCTGTGTATCGTTGAAAAGAGACGCTCACTGGAAATGCCTCATTCTAACTCTGCTGATTTATGGGTGCCTAACGGCAATAGCATGGTGCCGTCTAGCGGTGATAACAAGAGTTGTTGTCCTTTACGACAGATACTTACCGCAGTCAGAAATCGACACCGGAAGTCCGTGCGCGGATGGCTACATATACATTCCTATTGCTTTTGTCATACTGATATATCTTGTCTACCTGGTAGAATGTTGGCATTGTCATACACGTATAGAATTAAAACACAAAGTCGATGTACAGACGGTCTATCACAAAATGCGTCAAATGCGAGAAGCATTTCCGATTGTGTGGTGGAAAGCGATGTGTTATCATTATGTGCGCAGAACACGACAGGTCACGAGATACAGAAACGGTGATGCATTTACGACAACTCAGGTATACTATGAACGAGTTAATTCCCATACTGCAGGATGTGCTTTTAATTTCACAAACTGTGGAGTGAAGGACGCATCGAAATGTATAACTGGCCTGGAAGACTACCCTGCAACTAAAATACGGTTTACAAAAAGTTATTCGTTTGCAAATGAAGACGCATTTTATGAATATGAGGGGCAAAGAAATCAGTTCTTCCAAGAGAACGAAAGACGAGATGACTATATGGAGACCCGCGAAGGAATGGATTTACTCAATGTGAATTTTAAGGAATATATGATTGCCTTTAAGGATCCTGATAATTTACCATGGTATGTGTCTCATGTGATATTTTGGATAGCATCAAGTTTGCTACTATCCTGGCCTCTTAGGGTGATCATTGAATACAAAACAGCGTATATTCATTATCATGTACAAAAAGTGTTTGGAACAAATTACGCTAATTCCCAACAACAGGCAAGTGGAAACATTCCTCGAGATACTACCATTGCGAGTGTTGATTTAGAAAGGACTATACGAAACAATTTCACCGTAGTGCCAAGTTATTCTGAGGCCTTGTTAATGGATGCAAATGCTACTAGCACACATACTCTTCGTGATGCCAACGCAAATGTGACTTCTCCAGTCCTAGGACCAACAAGAAGTGTAACGTGGAATAATTTGACAACTAGCTCAAGTAATGATCATGTAAGTGGATTTCTCACAGCTTCAAATACACCAAAACTGCCTCATAGCTATACAACAGCTAATGGTGAGCTGATGATACAAAATGACGGCAGTGAAACAAATACCTTATCAAATTCCATTAAGAATATTCTTCAGTCTCCTTGGAACAGGAAACGGAAACGGATTAAAACTAGGCATGTGCAACAGAAAATGTTTATGTTATCTAGTCCTGATTCACCAGATGATTTTGAAGTTGCTGTTGATCAAAGACTATCATCTGCAAACTTTTCTCACCATTCTTCAAACATGAATGGAGCGGCATCAAAAGAATGCAGTTCTTTGTCAGCAGATTTAGTAAACACTTGCCAGTCTACTGATTCTTTAGCAACTAAAGATAATATCAATACACCTTCAACATCTTGTAATCGGGACAATTTAACCTCGGCTTCAAAATCAGAAAGCACAGCTCAAAACACTGAACTTGTAGCGGACGAAAAACCACCATACAGTAATACCAATTTGTCGCATGTGCCATGTAAAAGTAATCGGCCCTCTTCCATATCAAATGTTAATGCATTACCAGCATTAGGAGCTAATTCTCTACAAACAGAAATAAAGACGATTAAAGGTAATTTGCCAAAAGTAAACGTCCAAATGTCAAATATAATTCCGGATAGCCCACCTTCAGAGACGCTATTAACTGGTCACAACTGTAATGGACATGTACATTTGCCCAGTTGTATTTCTCAGATAAATACACCATCCTCTCCTCCATGTTATGAAGATGCTTTAGGAATGCAAGCGCCTAATATCGCAGATTTAAGTCAGCAAAATGACATCTCAGAACGAACCAGGTTAAATGATGGATACCAACGAAGATCACGAAGTTATCGTGCAATTATGGAAACATCATTATGATATCGATGGTATCTGTAGGTCCCTTATTATGCATATTGCTTTTGGGTCGTTCGTCTGTCCGTCCGTTCGTCACGCTTTTCTTGTGAGCAAGATAAGCTGATAACTACTTATGCTGCGTCTTCCTGGAGCTGAGGAAATCACCTGATGAACTTTAAGAAATGGATTAATTTTATGTGAGTTATGTCCCTTTTTAACCGTCATTTTGTAGGGACAAGCGTATAATTAGGGCATCAGTGTTTTCTAGTTGCTTTTGCTTTTATAGATATGCATGTCAATATATATTTTTATACGATGTATTTTATATGCATCTGATTAATTAAACTCTGTATATTTTCATATAGATGCGTTCTATATCTTAACTACATCTTTCCCTGTCACGTATCTTAATTCTGACACAAACTACGCGGAAGCCTATTACAACCTTCATGCCAGGGTCTTTGTTTCCAATCAGACAAGCTTAGCAGATTTTATTGTATCACAAACTCAATATCTGTCTGAAGCCCTTTGAACGAAGATAATCGTCTAGACAGGATACTGCAAATGACTTCAGAAAATGAGAAGTATAAACTTCCTCTCATTAGTTGGAAGATAATGTATTTACCCTTAGTATTCGGACAGACCGTCCTGCGCAAACAGTATAGACCTAGTTCTGCGGAGTCTGATCCAAGTCTGCACTGTTTGCTACTCTTTCAGTAGTTTTTTGACATGTCATCAGGGCGTGAAATGGGCTTGTCCAATAGTTAGGGCAAGTTAGTACCCTTTCGACGTAATTACCGCACATACCCGTGTAAGCGCTTCGTCAAGCAATTTCTTAGCCTTCAAATAACCGCCACTTTCCCAGTCAGCATTCTACGTAAATATATATCGGGCCGTCATCGGCCCGTCAGGGTAGCTGACGGACCGATGACGGCCCGATGTAGATTTACGTAGAATGCTAGCTGGGTTACTTCTCTATTAATGCTTAGCACTGTAATTAAATTCAACAGGCGACCTATTGAAATATTTTCTTATTTTTATCAGAAAACAGGTTTTGACACTCCATGTAAATTGTCTCCATCAGCCCAGAGAGTGGTAAAAGGTTAAAGCATATATTATGGGTACTCAATTGAATCACTTCGACTTGTTGAGGTTAAATAAGGCTGAGCTGAATGGCTAATTAGTGGGTATTTTCAGTTTAACCCATTGTAGTCGGGAAACCCCTAAAAGGGTCTGGCAACAGTCCAGACCCAGATCAGACGCCGCAGAACGCGGAGTCTAATCAGGGTCTTCACTGTTTGCAAATAGTCTAACCTTTTTTTTTCTCTCAGAATAACTAAATCACAGAGCATGACATACCCAAAATCGAAATTAGAATCTTCCAGTATATAGTGTAGGTGAGTCTATTCAGTCTACAATGGGTTAAAGGGAATCAGTATACTCTCAGAGGAGTCAACTAAATCAGCCTTGTATTTTTTTCTCCTTTCTGGAAAAATGATTTACTCTGAAGGAAAGAGGCTGCTTCGCTCTGGGAGAGCATTCTTTCCTTTTAGGGTTGACACATTTTCAGAAGGGATTTGGGGACAGGAAAAGCAAACAGAAGCCATAAATAGTGGAGCAACCTTATAATACTTAAAGGAAAACCTAACATACGTATTTATCCAGTCCCGTTGAGTAAATTCAACAGACGACAAATTGGTGATATATGTTGTTTGTTTTGTTTTTTGTATGTGTGTGTGTTGCTTTTTTTTTTTTTTTTTTTTTTTTTTTTTTCAGAAACTAGACTTTGACATTTCATGGAAATTGTCTCGAAAGAAGACAATTTGCATGAAATTTCAATAGCTATTCTCTGAAACAATAAAAATATTGCAAAACATTGTCTGCTTAAATTTTTACCAAAACATGTTAAGCGTTAAAGGCTGCTCATTGCTGTATATCGAGTAAACAATATTTCTTTCATCTGATTGTAGTAGCTATACTCAACAAAATAATTAAAGGGTCACCAGTCCCAGTTTCCCTTTGATTAGCATTCAAATGCGAGCCGTCAGTTGTTAAATTATTCTTTGGACAATACTGCTATTTGCAAGTTCATTTCAATAAGCTCAACATGTTAGTAATATGTTCCGCTATCAAAGTATCAATGGCGCGAACATTGTCAGCCTAGAAGATTCTGAGAAAAATGAGAATTGCTGAAAAATAACTTTTTACCCCAAAATGATGTCATCAGAATATGTGAAATTTTCAATTTTTAGTCAAAACAGTGATTTACTCCAAACACGATCTTGCAAATTCCACTTTCTTAGGGGTAAAAGACACACAGATATGGTCAGAAAAAGAGGTAAACCCTTTAAGAGGCTAAAATTGCTTCCTTGATTCCTCATAGACCGTGAAAAATCTATAGAGGGTACCTGTAGGAAAACTAGAGTTTCTTGATTGAAATTAAAGCTTTATGATTTATTCACAGTTTGAAGTCAAGACATTACTTGTCATGTTAAAATGTCATTTTTCCATTTTTTTTTTTTTTGGTAAAAAGTAGAATTTGTTTATGAATTTTAAAATGAAAATTTTCGTTTCAAAATTTGTTGTTGGAAACACTCCTTTTCGGATTCCACTTTAAGAAACAATCAACAATATTTTAATATCTTCTGTGATTTTTGCCCTTAGTTTCGGTCAAAGTTTGCATATATGGAAAATTGCACTAAGTGACCCTTAGATTATTTTGTTGAGTATATATACTATGCCACGCCAAGCTTCTTCTGTTATATTGAAGACTGCAGATAAGTGAAATACTTTAATGCTCAGCACTCTGGGTGAAATTTTCAGCAGACGCATTTTGAAAAAAAAATCCCAGAAAACAGGTTTTGACATTTCATGCAACTTGTCTCCAATGAAGACAATTGGCAAAATATAAGCAAAAAGAATATCAAATGCCGCCTGTTTCAGTTTTGATTAGCACTTGAAGGGTTTTTCAAGAACAAAATATACTTGATTACCCATTACGTATGCTTAATGGAGACATGAGAAATAATAATCATCGGAGAATGATGGTTCAGATTAAACTGTGCTTAGCACGATAAGTGTCTTTACTGCCCGCTTACAGGATCATTGCATATTGTAGAACATATCGTTCAACAACAAAGATTATACCGCGAGGTTTTGGCTGGCTGATTTGAATCTTTTCTGTTAGTATATATCTTGATGACACTTCGCAAGGCGAAGGTCATCTGAGGCACAAAAAGAAGAAGAGAAAATGAACGAAAAATGACAAGAGATAACGGCAATAATCAATATACAACTCTCTTTATACCGACACTCGATACAACGACAAAATTCGTTATCATGATAATTTGACTGTCACGAAACCTTCGCTCAAGAGGTAACAAGTAGTCACTAACTATGCAAGAATATTGTATTTAATAATTTAAAGAAACATATGTTTTGGATATTTGTTAGAATCGCCTCTGTGAGGCGATTCTAACAAATATCCGAAATATATGTTCTTTGAGGATATAAGATCAAAATAGACCTTTCTTTCATATCAATCTGCTCATTAAGTACTCTGTACAACAGCAAATTCATTTTAATGGCAACGTCTTAAGGAACAAATACTGTCGTTGTAACGAGGGGTCGCTGTAGAAACAAAGAAGAGCTTCAAAATAGGAATCACATTGGAATAATCAGCAAAAACATTTACTGGGGAGGAGCGGGACCTAAAATAGTTTCACTCAATCTAAACCTCCGCCCACTATCTGCTGAAGCAGCTGAAGACATAGCAAGAGTGTGAAAAGCAAGAAAACAGAAAGCAAAATGAGAAATTATTGACGAAGATTACTATGACAATAAGAAAACATACCAGATGAAAACATAACATATACTCCATAATATGGCATTTGAATTAATTTTGCCTGATCGGATGCGCTGCCTGATATGAGCACTGGCCTTTTTGATACACTTGATGATCAAGCAAGTTTCGCTTCATTTAGCCTATTTATTCGGGTACAAATTTATGTTCAGTCTAATATATAGACCACAACGAGGAAAACGTACCTTCTTTAATGAGCGCGCAACCAAGGCTCAAATCAGCCTGTGCAGTCTGATCAGAGTCTCTGTTGTCCGCATAAAGCAACTTTGCATCGCTGGCTATCCAAAATGCGCCCAGTGAAGATTGTATGCGAATGCGCCGGCTGATCTGAATCTTTGCTGGGCGTACATGTCCAAAGAATTGATTTCTGACGTTGTGATTCATATTTTTCATGCATCTGAAATTTCAAATTATTGTCAATACATCAGAATTTTAGACTTTCCTATTCAGAAACTGAAATTATCTAAGACAATGTTAGTTTCGCCATGGCGTTTTTGCCAAAATATGACTCTTCTTTACTGATTCTAAGGTATTAGAAATTAACTCTGTTTTGAGTTTTAGTCATACCCAATCAACAAAACAACAATTCTAACTTTAATAAAATGCTCCCATCTCTATAAGAACTTTACTCATAATGTTACAGCAATGGTATTCATAGGGTTATTGGAGTACTTGTAGTTGATCCATATTTGCCCTAGCCAATGTACGTCACCCATTTGCTACTCGTATAATAGGAAATTTATGGGGAAAAAAAGGTAGGAGAAAAGTCCAGGGAATGCTACAATCACAAACCGCAGCTCTTCCCAGACACCAAGAGGAAGAGGAAGCAGACAAAACCAAACAAGCATAAATCGAACAAACGTACGAAAAGCACTAAGATTAGCTCTCTCTTCCCCAAGCGAGGTAATCGCAATTCTAAAAGGACCGAAAAACACAAGAACAAAATAACACAAGGTAAGACATAAAACGAATCGCCTCGTAGTCTAAACCACAAACCAACAAAGAGTAAGACTAACATCGGAACCACCGCCTTAGAACGGTCAGTAAACCACTGAATGGTTTAAAGCACTTTTACAGCTATCCAATTTCACCCTGGGTCCCGATGTAACTCTTAATACAGAAATACATAAAAATTCGGTTCGCATAAAGGCTCCCAACTGTCAATGCATCAAAGCGAAAACATCAAAATCAAATTAATCACTATCATTAACAAAGACGTGTACCCATGGCTAATTCTACTGTATGCCAGAATAAATAAAAACCAATAGTTGAACCACGGCGGGCCTATATGAACCAATATCATGTATTGACGACAACGTCATATGCCGAAAGTTTGGATAGTGTTTTAACTTTTAGCATGTTGGCTATATATTTTAGCAGACGGTATTTTAATTTTTTTTTCTTATTTTTTTTTCCAGAAAATAGGCGTTGACATTTTCTTTCAGAGTGTATTCTAAGAAGACAGTTTGCATGAAATGTTAAAACCTATTTTCTGAGAAAATAAAACGGTATCACCAGTTTGCCGTCTGCTGAATACGCCCAGAAAGTGGTACAAAGTTAAATTGGAAGTCAAGAAGGCATACCAATGAATAACTGAGTGACAACTGAAAGAAGGGAGACATTAACGAAAGGAAGAATGCCCGAAAAAAACAAGAAAGAAGAGCGAAACATGCATGAGTTGAGTCATGTGTTCATGGGCTGCCCATCCAAAACATAGGAACAAACTGACCAAAATCAAACTGAACTAGATCCAATCTTATGTCGCTGCTAAGAAATCCTTTGGTCCATATTAGGATCGAGTTGCCAATTTGATGATAACAATGCTATGTCTTCTCACAAATATGCTTTATCATAAGTATGCTATCCTTTGTGTAACTCACAAAGGACACTGGTCGAATGAAGGGAAACGGATAGACCTGCAAGGAAAATGTGTGAAGCCCAACTCACTAGCGTCTTTTCTTAACTCATCCAAAAGATTGGTTCGATCGTCAGGTGTATCCATTCACTTTAACATCGAGACTGCGACATTTAAAGAGGTGAAGCTCATATTTCCGGAACAACCGGAAGTTCGTTTTTTTTTTTTTGTTTTTTGTTTTTTGTTTTGTTTTGTTTTGTTTTAAATAAATAAAAAAATAAATAAATAAATAAAAAACAAACAAAAAAAATCTTTTTTGTTTGTTTTTTATTTATTTATTTATTTATTTATTTATTTTTTATTTTATTTTATTTATTTTATTTTTTGTTGTTGTCGTTGTTGTTGTTTTTTATCTTATTACCGCTGACTTGTTATACAAGTCCGGATTAATATTTGACACTGTCAGACTATGCAAAAGTAATGTTGTCTAGATATATACGTACTTAAAATGTATTGTGTTAATAAACCATCAAAGCTTTAACATTTGCTGGACAAATGCAGCAATCGACAAACTGGTGCTTTTTGCCATATTTCGTCTTATTGGGTCCTATGTTTTGTTATGAGACAATCTGCATGAAATGTCAAATTCTTTCTTGTGGGAAAAGTAAGAAAACTAAATGACCCCGTATGCAAAACCTTTAGAAATGACAAAATAAAACTGTTACTAAGCATGGTTGATCAGATACCGCCACAGAAAAAAAAATCGTCGGAAAACATTAATCTCCAATAACTGAATTTAAAGTCATGGTCCTGCAGTAATGCATTGTGGTGATACCGATCAAACAAATGAAAATATTCGGGACGGAATGCTTTTTATTTCAAGGTCACAAGGTCTTGTCGTCTTTTGAATAAATGCGTTGTCAAGGCTCGATGAAATTGTCGTAAAACTAAACAACCATAATCTCCGTTTTGTTGAGTTCCAAAGACAAGATTTGATTGTTACTCGTATTCTCACTGAATTATTGGCCGTATTTAAGCCCAGGTCATTTAGGTCAGAGCTGTGCAAGCAGTAGATGTTAGACTGTCTCGTATGCACCACACATGAACCGTCCTACTTACATGAATAGGCGAATCGTCAAATATACCTGTTGTATATGAATTCCTATTAGAACCACAAACAGAGAAACAAATACAAGTCAGCATCATCAAGACTGTCAAATGCCGACACTTAATTGTGATTTGGAGGCTCGCCTACATTTTCAATTAGCACAAATGCGTGTATGCCATAGTACCCATTTCTTATGTTTAAAAGTGTTAGTTTTACAATTCGTTTATGTCAGTGGAAAATTGAATAGTCTGAGCGTTCCAAAACTGTCTTACTAATGAAATTGTTCAAATTCCCATGTAATATAGTTTGCATAAACTATTTTAACCCACTGATGACTGGAGGCCCCTAAACAGATAACTGGCAAATAGTGCATACCCAGATCAGACGCAGCAGAACGCGGCGTCTGATCAGAGTCACCACTGTTTGCAAATAGTTCAACCATTTGTCTTTAAGAATATCTATATAATATAGGCTGACATACCTAAAATCAAAATGGACTCTCCCAATATATAATGTGGGAGAGATTATTCAGGCTTTGATGGGTTTAATGTTCTGTTTACTCTACATAGTCACTCAAAGTAGTTTATAGGATTACTGGAAATGAATAGGCGCCCAGGAGAGACAACTGTCAAAATTAGTTTGTCTCCCTACTGAAAAAGGGTTAACCCTAAAAGTAAAGATTAAAACATGTTTTCCTTTTAGAGTAGACCAATTTTCAAACGGGGTTTGATATACCGGCAAGCAAGCCAGAAGTCACAAAGGTTGTCTTTGTTGTAAAATTGGCGGGAAAACTACTTCCCTTAACCCTTGTCCTGCTGAATAAATTAAGATGCCACACCCACTTCTAATTTTCAGCCAATACGATTACTTGATCTGGATTGTTGGTATAAATTTGCATTCTCAATGGCAAACAGTGTAGATCCAGATCAGTTGGCTTCTTCAGAAGCCAACTGAGCTGGATCTACACTGTTTGCAAAGGCAGGGTATATCCGGGTTCAGCAGGACAAGGGTTAAATGCTAAGAGTGTGCTCTGTGTCCCTGATTATATGGTCAGCCTGATGTTACAGAAAAGGCCAAAATAACTATGAGGCTGCAATCAAGGATATAGAGTAACGTATATCATTACTAATTTCTGTCTTTCTGCTATGATACAGACATCGGGCTGCCGGAATATGTATTAAAAAATTGAATATTACATATTTCTGATATCTAGTCTTCAACACCTGAGCCAATTAGGGAAAATCCTTGCCTGACTGCAATATCTTCCATTACGAAAACACGTCAATCCAAATATATAGAAAATTTAACCTCCAAAATCTGAAAAATTTCAGATAAAAAGAACTCGATATTTTTCATATTTCTGCTCAAAACATAGACTGTGGGTACTCGTTAGAACCGCCTCGGCGAGGCGGTTCTAACGGGTACCCACAATCTATGTTTTTGAGCAGAAATAAGAAAAATAATGTGTACCCCTGTAAAAACCCCAGTTTTACTATATAAAAGTGGGGTTTAAGAGGGTTAAAATTATATAGGCATGTTTTCGTGATGATTCTCGAGTCTTGGGTCGATTGTTTACAATCGAGGCATAGTATGCAAGTGCCAAAATTTCCTTAAGAAAGTTGTCTGCGTGATTAACATTGACCAAATGAATGTAATCAAAGCGCGCGTTAAATGAAATCCAGGTAACGGTTATTTATAGCCGCACTATTCTTATCGCTGTGCCATCAGAGTGCTGTTGGTAGCAGGGCAAACAGTGCAGTCCCACTTCAGATGCCGCTGAACGTGGCTCTGATCAGGGTTTGCACTGTTTGCAGGAAGTTAAAGATTAAATGAAACAGTTTTAAATCCCTGTTCAGGACCTTTTTCCCAGCTTGCACTCATAGAGAATCTACCCACCAGTGCTGTCAAAGCTTTGATTATTTATGAGCCGGGCCTAGCATTTTGTACAAGGTTGCTTGTGCACCCAGTGATGGCTCAGATCAGCCTACATATCCGCACATTGTAAGTAGAACCTTTATCGTCCTTCTGAAAAAAAGTTTGGACTCCGATCAGCCTGATTATTTGTACAAGTTGTTATTGCTTGGTCGACATGCGTTCACAATACTTAGTATTGTTATATGCTCGCATTTAATCATTGCCGTGATGTTAGCCAATGCAGCCAGATATTTACTGTGAGTCGACATGCGTTCACAATACTTAGTATTGTTATATGCTCGCATTTAATCATTGCCGTGATGTTAGCCAATGCAGCCAGATATTTACTGTGGGTCGATATGCGTTCACAATTCTTAGTATTGTTATATGCTCACATTTAATCATTGCCGTGATGTTAGCCAATGCAGCCAGATATTTACTGTGGGTGTTTGTGCCACATCTCGTCCCTCTGTGCCCCGAGAAGCTGTACTTTGTGATTTTGGCCTTTCCTGGTTAACCGAAATAAGCCTGGCGACCCTTTTGTGGGAAATAAGCAATCAATGCAGACCCAGATCAGACGCCGCATCATGCGGCGTCTGATCTGGGTCTGCATTGATTGCTTACAGGATTTTCAATTACAAATAGAACAAAAATGAAAGAAATACACCTGACACCACTTAAATGACAAATGAACTCACCCAAATCCATTTGGCTTATTTTGGTTAACCCCTTACATTTTTGTGTCATCACCATGCCGTCATGCACTGTATTATGACGCATTTTAGCCGTGATTTCATAATCAAAGTTGTGTCCTTATTACTCTCCCTATTAATGGAAAGTAGATTTCGAAATCACATCGCGGTATCATTATGGAATTTTGCCATTTGCGATAATTAAATTCTTCTGTCTACTGGAATTTTAACTCATCCATCCATTATTATATGGGCCGAGCCAAGCGAAAAGGTGTCTTCGAGCATGCGCAAAATGCACGTTAAGATTCATTCCAAGCATGCGCAGTCTCATCCGGGCATAAGCTCTATTGATACATTCTTTACTGTCCGATGATTTTGTTAGCGGACAGCAAAGGCCCCGATCAGACTGCGCGGATGCGCAGGCTCATCTGGGCCTTCGCAGTCTGCATATCCATTACAGAATAGGAGGATATTGCAAATTTTATATATTCGAAAATAGAAAACCCTGATCAGAATGGGCTGGTGCACATGAGCAGTTTTATTCTTACATATGGCATAAGGGTTTTTATTCACTCTGTACATCATATTACAGCTGTATCATCCTTGTCATTGAATTCAGTAATGTAATATTGGATGATTCATTGAGTATCTACTGGAATGCGTGTTATGTATTTCATTAATGATAACCATATTTGCCCTAAGTTTGGACAAACAAGCCTGAAAAAAAAACAGTGAAGACCAAGATCAGACGTAAAAACATGCGGCGTCTGATCAAGGTCTACACCTTTTGTGAATCATATATCAGTTTTTAGACATATCGTAAGGTGACAACTGGCCGTGTCAAGGGAAAATATGCCTTGCAGCACATGCAGAATTGACATATTAAGCTCATACTACGTTTCTCATTACGAAAATATGCCTATGCAAATATATACAAAATTTCACCCCCTAAACTGAAAATTTTGAGATAAAAAACTATGATATTTTTCATATTTCTGCTAAAAATAGATTGTGGATACCCGTTAGAACCACCTCGACGATGCAGTTCTAACGAGTACACACAATCTATGTTCTTTAGCAGAAATAAGAAAAATTATGTATGACCCTGTAAACCCCAGTTTTACTATATAAACGTGGAGTTTAAGGGGTTCAAAATTATATAGGTATATTTTTGTGATGTGTCATCACGAAAATACGCCTATATAATTTTGACCACCATAAACCCCACTTTTATAAAACTGGGGTTTACAGGGGTATACATTATTTTTCTTATTTAGCTAAAAAAACATAGATTGCGGATACTCGTTAGAACCGCCTCGCCGAGACGTCTAACGAGTACCCACAATCTATGTTTTGAGCAGGAATATGAAAGATATCAGAATTTTTTATCCGAAAATTTTCCTTTTTTTGGTTGTAAAATTTTCAGTATATTTGAAGGGGCGTGTTTTCGTAATGATAAGTTTTTTTCTCTTGATACAGTTTTCAGTATTCAATAATTCTGTGAGAGGAAAGCGAATGTTCCTGATCCGATCAGGCCCTTCCCTGTCCTCTTAAGAATAAGACAAACTTTCCCATTTACCATATCATTTTACTTTTTCAAGATTTAATCGTGTTTACCATTTCTAAAGATTGTCTCAAAAAATTGCAAAATCCTGTTTTGGACAAACATATAATGATATTTCGTTTGCAAAGGACATATTACAATAAGGCCCGTACTTTCCCACAATGTTATTTTATTATTATTATTACAATTGAATATAATGCATTACCTTTTGCTCATTTGAACGTTTTAAGTCAAAGGTGTACAATCTTGTGCAGAAAAATCCCATCCGGACTGAGACCGGATGTAATTAGTCTATCGGTATGTTTTCCGGTAAATCTTTATAGGTTTAGGGGTTAAATTTTAGTATTTTGAATCATTTTTGTACAACTATCTTCAAATGAGTGCCTCTGTCCTATAATTTGTATAATTTAGCAGTAGATCAGCCTAAAAGTATCTATGTAACTTCTTCACTTTCGTCTGGCTGGGGTTGATGCTTTTGCATCCGCAGCATTCATCAGACTTTGTATTGTTGCATGTTTCCAGTGTAAGCTTGTGAGTGTCCCACTATGCAGACCTAAGTGCCCATTCATATATATGACGTAAGTATGTCAGAGAAATATCACCACTTAAGGGCGTCTTGGGATATGAGAGGGATTGGGGTGGGGGGACATATTTTTATAACAATTTTTATGAAACATATTCAATTTGCATTCTAACCGGAAATGAGAAAGATAATTTAAGTCAGATATATCAGACACGCGCACTGACTGTATTCATTTAACCATAATTTCCAATCAGTGTTGATTTCTCGTTATTCTGATGCAAGAAATATTTCCAAAAGAGAGAGATAACTAATGCAATTCCCATCGTTTTGAACAATGTATTAATTAAGTAGTTTTTCGGATGTGGTAAACTGGACTGAATTATTTCTCCATAATCATAAGTAAGAAGCATGAATTTTCCTTTCTGCTATGATTCAGGTATTGGACTACCGGAATATGTAATAAAAAATTGAATATTGCAATTTCTGAAATCTGGTCTTCAACACCTGAGCCAATTAGGGAAAATTCTCGTCGTCCTGCAGTATCTTATTTCCGTCTACAGAACGCAAAAGAATGTTCACGTGGACAGTGTTTTGACACAGTCGGCTTTAGTTAAAGAGCCTACGCGGATCTAAATTAGAGATGTAGGGCAAACTCGTATGTCGCGGAAACTATAACTGGATAAAGGGCGAACTTAGACCTTTGTGGTGACTAGGTGTGTAAAATCAGAAAGATGAGTGCTTGCGGTGATTTTGGCGCTCGGTTTCGTGGAGTCGTTCTTCGATGTATAAAACTTGGGTGCAGCATTGGTTCACCCGCACTGTCTGAGGATCTAACTAAACCCCAGCAATGCTGCAGTGGACAAATTCCCAATTCCACAATATATAACTCGCTGTCCACCCGTGTTAAAATTTTGAAAAAAAAAAAAACAGCGTAATGAGATATCATATTGATAAGTATTGACAAACCTTGAATGTTGGAGATAAGGACATACTGTAAACTTAACTAACTGAGAAGATGATAATAGCCAGGAGCCCAGTTCTCTATCCACGGTAAAAATAACCCATTATTTACCTTTATACAAAAGTATAAAAGAAGTAACCCTGGAAAGGCCTCAATCATGAAGACATCCTGCCTGCGGATATGAATGAAGACGAGATGAGGAGCAAACAATGGCAAGACATAATAGAACAATTGCAATAACCGACATACAAAATATAAGTGCAATAGAGAAACAGTCTAGCAACTGTAAACACAAAAGCTACAGGGTTGGGGTAAGCGCTTAATAGATGGAAAACTTTTTTCCCTTTTCTGGATGGCGATGTCCCCCGGCGTGCCTCATATGGGGTATACATGTCTCAACTTATTAGATTAGCCAGAGCTTCTTCAAATCTTAGTGACTTTAACTGCCATACTAAAGCCATTACTGCCAAACTTCTTAGGCAGGGCTATCGTTACTTTAAACTTCGTAAGGCGTTTTCGAAATTTTATCGCAGACACATTGCCTTGGTAGAAAAATATAACGTCAGTCTGAAAACACTTCTGCGACAAGGTATATCGGAACCAGAATTTTGCGGTGACTTGGTGTACAGTTTTTGAAAAAAAAAATGTGGGAAAATCGAACTTTTCGGTGCAAATCCAAAAATTAATTAATCGTTATAAAAGAATCGGTTATAGCTTGGATATTATGCGGCAGACTGCATGCCTAGTTATCAACCCAATCATTGTTGATGGCTATGCTTCATTCTTTAATTGCACGACGGCGGTTGGGGCCTCAGACTCAATGACGGCCTTTTCGTAAACCTTTAACTTGTGGGTTAGGGCTTGACGATTAGTCTTTGGCTTGGCCCGAAGTGGTTCAACAATAGGTTTTCATTTACTCTGTCACAAAGTAGAATTAGCCATGAGTACTCGTCTTTGTTTATCATAGTGATGAATTTGATTTATATGTTTTCGCTTCGATGCATTGATTGAGCTGGGAGCCTTTATGTGAACAGAATGTTTATGTTCTTTCAGTATTAAGAGTTACATCGGGACCCAGGGTGAAGTTGGCTGGCCGTAAAAGTGCTTACCTTTTTTTAAACTTCATGGTGGTTTATTCTACTGACCGTTCTAAGGCGGTGGTCCCGGTGTTAGTCTTACTCTTTGTTGCTTTGTAGTTTATTCTACGAGGCGATTTGTTTCGTGCGTTTGCTCGATTTGCGCTTGTTTGGTTTGTCTGTTTCCTCTTCCTCTTGGTGTCTGGGATAGGCTGCATTTGTGATTGTGGCACTCCCTGGATTTTTTTCTCTTACCCTTTGTTTTCGATCAGCGTAAGGTCCTCTACCTCACCAGTGTAACACCACAGTAAAACACAGGTAATCACAAAATGCGATAAAACAAAGGCGACGGTTTTATGGTGATCTTACGCCAGAGTAAAAGAAGACCATAAGCTGGACAAAAATCGACCCGATCACGACAGCAATTACCAGGCGCCAACCTCCAAAACAGATTAAGAATAGAGGTGTCATTTAACCTGGGTCCTGCCATATCGTCGTCCAAATGGCAGGAAGTAAACATTTTAACTATAACGGGCATATCAATGATGCATGCAGTTTGCCGGCTGACATTTATGTTGTAGCATACAATTTTTTACAGTTGACATTTGCTCCGAAATATATGTATTACACGACCACAGGCTGCAATTGTCAGACACCAATATTCTGAACAGATTGAGGGAGGGGCCGTCATTCAGTCTGGGAACCTACTCACCGTCGTGCAATTAAAGAGGGAAGCAAACATTGAATGGTATCATACCCTCTAGTGCCCAAGACAATAAGTAGCTGTAGATAAACTTTGATTTTAGTATATGCTATTAGATATGGTACAGTGATAAGAATTCTGCTGTGCTTTCAGTTCATCAAGGTTAAGGTCACCTGGAAGGCCATGTATCATATATGATACATTGGGCTTTTGAACATCGATATCAAACCTACAAATTGATGTTACAGACACTCTTTTCTTTCTACCCACTATGATTTCTGGCAAAATTTATATTGTTAAAAAGAAATATAAAATTATAAATAAAACCAAAGTTTTTATACATTATATTTGATACATGATCGATTTTGCCAGTGAATGTGAGGGTAGTGGCAGTTCATGTCTTACCGAGGGCATACGACTCCTGCTACTTGTAAGTAATCACTTTTAAATCTTGTATATATCATGTCTTAATATGTTTAGAAATTCAGACTCTTATAGGAGTAGGTTATCCTGGTCACAGACACCGAATTAAGTCATGTATTATATATAATAGACAGGACACTAGATGGTTTAACAAAAACGTTGCGGCGATATAATTTGTAAGGTTAGTAAGATAAGTAGATTAAGTATGATGAGAGAATTAGGATTAGTAATAATACAGCCATAATAAAAAATACCAAAGTCCTGAAATTCTCACCTGTTAAAATGGCCTGCGATATACCTAGCTCCCTATTCATCCTAAATTTAAACGAGACAACCGCTGCTTTAGTGTCGTGGTAAACAATGTAGACCCCGCGGAACGACGTCTGATCTAGATCTACACTGTTTGCACAGGCGTGTGTGCTCGAATGCTTCGGTGAATATGGTATTTTCCTGACACAAATGATTTTATTATTTGTTTGAGTTGGAGTTTTTACGGGCCAGTCAACACTTAAGGTTATGTCGAGTTGGCCAATTAATCTTGTCCTCGTAGCGGTTAACCAGTAAGAGATAAGGACATACTGTAAACTTAACTAACTGAGAAGATGATAATAGCCAGGAGCCCAGTTCTCTATCCACGGTAAAAATAACCCATTATTTACCTTTATACAAAAGTATAAAAGAAGTAACCCTGGAAAGGCCTCAATCATGAAGACATCCTGCCTGCGGATATGAATGAAGACGAGATGAGGAGCAAACAATGGCAAGACATAATAGAACAATTGCAATAACCGACATACAAAATATAAGTGCAATAGAGAAACAGTCTAGCAACTGTAAACACAAAAGCTACAGGGTTGGGGTAAGCGCTTAATAGATGGAAAACTTTTTTCCCTTTTCTGGATGGCGATGTCCCCCGGCGTGCCTCATATGGGGTATACATGTCTCAACTTATTAGATTAGCCAGAGCTTCTTCAAATCTTAGTGACTTTAACTGCCATACTAAAGCCATTACTGCCAAACTTCTTAGGCAGGGCTATCGTTACTTTAAACTTCGTAAGGCGTTTTCGAAATTTTATCGCAGACACATTGCCTTGGTAGAAAAATATAACGTCAGTCTGAAAACACTTCTGCGACAAGGTATATCGGAACCAGAATTTTGCGGTGACTTGGTGTACAGTTTTTGAAAAAAAAAAATGTGGGAAAATCGAACTTTTCGGTGCAAATCCAAAAATTAATTAATCGTTATAAAAGAATCGGTTATAGCTTGGATATTATGCGGCAGACTGCATGCCTAGTTATCAACCCAATCATTGTTGATGGCTATGCTTCATTCTTTAATTGCACGACGGCGGTTGGGGCCTCAGACTCAATGACGGCCTTTTCGTAAACCTTTAACTTGTGGGTTAGGGCTTGACGATTAGTCTTTGGCTTGGCCCGAAGTGGTTCAACAATAGGTTTTCATTTACTCTGTCACAAAGTAGAATTAGCCATGAGTACTCGTCTTTGTTTATCATAGTGATGAATTTGATTTATATGTTTTCGCTTCGATGCATTGATTGAGCTGGGAGCCTTTATGTGAACAGAATGTTTATGTTCTTTCAGTATTAAGAGTTACATCGGGACCCAGGGTGAAGTTGGCTGGCCGTAAAAGTGCTTACCTTTTTTTAAACTTCATGGTGGTTTATTCTACTGACCGTTCTAAGGCGGTGGTCCCGGTGTTAGTCTTACTCTTTGTTGCTTTGTAGTTTATTCTACGAGGCGATTTGTTTCGTGCGTTTGCTCGATTTGCGCTTGTTTGGTTTGTCTGTTTCCTCTTCCTCTTGGTGTCTGGGATAGGCTGCATTTGTGATTGTGGCACTCCCTGGATTTTTTTCTCTTACCCTTTGTTTTCGATCAGCGTAAGGTCCTCTACCTCACCAGTGTAACACCACAGTAAAACACAGGTAATCACAAAATGCGATAAAACAAAGGCGACGGTTTTATGGTGATCTTACGCCAGAGTAAAAGAAGACCATAAGCTGGACAAAAATCGACCCGATCACGACAGCAATTACCAGGCGCCAACCTCCAAAACAGATTAAGAATAGAGGTGTCATTTAACCTGGGTCCTGCCATATCGTCGTCCAAATGGCAGGAAGTAAACATTTTAACTATAACGGGCATATCAATGATGCATGCAGTTTGCTGGCTGACATTTATGTTGTAGCATACAATTTTTTACAGTTGACATTTGCTCCGAAATATATGTATTACACGACCACAGGCTGCAATTGTCAGACACCAATATTCTGAACAGATTGAGGGAGGGGCCGTCATTCAGTCTGGGAACCTACTCACCGTCGTGCAATTAAAGAGGGAAGCAAACATTGAATGGTATCATACCCTCTAGTGCCCAAGACAATAAGTAGCTGTAGATAAACTTTGATTTTAGTATATGCTATTAGATATGGTACAGTGATAAGAATTCTGCTGTGCTTTCAGTTCATCAAGGTTAAGGTCACCTGGAAGGCCATGTATCATATATGATACATTGGGCTTTTGAACATCGATATCAAACCTACAAATTGATGTTACAGACACTCTTTTCTTTCTACCCACTATGATTTCTGGCAAAATTTATATTGTTAAAAAGAAATATAAAATTATAAATAAAACCAAAGTTTTTATACATTATATTTGATACATGATCGATTTTGCCAGTGAATGTGAGGGTAGTGGCAGTTCATGTCTTACCGAGGGCATACGACTCCTGCTACTTGTAAGTAATCACTTTTAAATCTTGTATATATCATGTCTTAATATGTTTAGAAATTCAGACTCTTATAGGAGTAGGTTATCCTGGTCACAGACACCGAATTAAGTCATGTATTATATATAATAGACAGGACACTAGATGGTTTAACAAAAACGTTGCGGCGATATAATTTGTAAGGTTAGTAAGATAAGTAGATTAAGTATGATGAGAGAATTAGGATTAGTAATAATACAGCCATAATAAAAAATACCAAAGTCCTGAAATTCTCACCTGTTAAAATGGCCTGCGATATACCTAGCTCCCTATTCATCCTAAATTTAAACGAGACAACCGCTGCTTTAGTGTCGTGGTAAACAATGTAGACCCCGCGGAACGACGTCTGATCTAGATCTACACTGTTTGCACAGGCGTGTGTGCTCGAATGCTTCGGTGAATATGGTATTTTCCTGACACAAATGATTTTATTATTTGTTTGAGTTGGAGTTTTTACGGGCCAGTCAACACTTAAGGTTATGTCGAGTTGGCCAATTAATCTTGTCCTCGTAGCGGTTAACCAGTAAGAGATAAGGACATACTGTAAACTTAACTAACTGAGAAGATGATAATAGCCAGGAGCCCAGTTCTCTATCCACGGTAAAAATAACCCATTATTTACCTTTATACAAAAGTATAAAAGAAGTAACCCTGGAAAGGCCTCAATCATGAAGACATCCTGCCTGCGGATATGAATGAAGACGAGATGAGGAGCAAACAATGGCAAGACATAATAGAACAATTGCAATAACCGACATACAAAATATAAGTGCAATAGAGAAACAGTCTAGCAACTGTAAACACAAAAGCTACAGGGTTGGGGTAAGCGCTTAATAGATGGAAAACTTTTTTCCCTTTTCTGGATGGCGATGTCCCCCGGCGTGCCTCATATGGGGTATACATGTCTCAACTTATTAGATTAGCCAGAGCTTCTTCAAATCTTAGTGACTTTAACTGCCATACTAAAGCCATTACTGCCAAACTTCTTAGGCAGGGCTATCGTTACTTTAAACTTCGTAAGGCGTTTTCGAAATTTTATCGCAGACACATTGCCTTGGTAGAAAAATATAACGTCAGTCTGAAAACACTTCTGCGACAAGGTATATCGGAACCAGAATTTTGCGGTGACTTGGTGTACAGTTTTTGAAAAAAAAAAATGTGGGAAAATCGAACTTTTCGGTGCAAATCCAAAAATTAATTAATCGTTATAAAAGAATCGGTTATAGCTTGGATATTATGCGGCAGACTGCATGCCTAGTTATCAACCCAATCATTGTTGATGGCTATGCTTCATTCTTTAATTGCACGACGGCGGTTGGGGCCTCAGACTCAATGACGGCCTTTTCGTAAACCTTTAACTTGTGGGTTAGGGCTTGACGATTAGTCTTTGGCTTGGCCCGAAGTGGTTCAACAATAGGTTTTCATTTACTCTGTCACAAAGTAGAATTAGCCATGAGTACTCGTCTTTGTTTATCATAGTGATGAATTTGATTTATATGTTTTCGCTTCGATGCATTGATTGAGCTGGGAGCCTTTATGTGAACAGAATGTTTATGTTCTTTCAGTATTAAGAGTTACATCGGGACCCAGGGTGAAGTTGGCTGGCCGTAAAAGTGCTTACCTTTTTTTAAACTTCATGGTGGTTTATTCTACTGACCGTTCTAAGGCGGTGGTCCCGGTGTTAGTCTTACTCTTTGTTGCTTTGTAGTTTATTCTACGAGGCGATTTGTTTCGTGCGTTTGCTCGATTTGCGCTTGTTTGGTTTGTCTGTTTCCTCTTCCTCTTGGTGTCTGGGATAGGCTGCATTTGTGATTGTGGCACTCCCTGGATTTTTTTCTCTTACCCTTTGTTTTCGATCAGCGTAAGGTCCTCTACCTCACCAGTGTAACACCACAGTAAAACACAGGTAATCACAAAATGCGATAAAACAAAGGCGACGGTTTTATGGTGATCTTACGCCAGAGTAAAAGAAGACCATAAGCTGGACAAAAATCGACCCGATCACGACAGCAATTACCAGGCGCCAACCTCCAAAACAGATTAAGAATAGAGGTGTCATTTAACCTGGGTCCTGCCATATCGTCGTCCAAATGGCAGGAAGTAAACATTTTAACTATAACGGGCATATCAATGATGCATGCAGTTTGCTGGCTGACATTTATGTTGTAGCATACAATTTTTTACAGTTGACATTTGCTCCGAAATATATGTATTACACGACCACAGGCTGCAATTGTCAGACACCAATATTCTGAACAGATTGAGGGAGGGGCCGTCATTCAGTCTGGGAACCTACTCACCGTCGTGCAATTAAAGAGGGAAGCAAACATTGAATGGTATCATACCCTCTAGTGCCCAAGACAATAAGTAGCTGTAGATAAACTTTGATTTTAGTATATGCTATTAGATATGGTACAGTGATAAGAATTCTGCTGTGCTTTCAGTTCATCAAGGTTAAGGTCACCTGGAAGGCCATGTATCATATATGATACATTGGGCTTTTGAACATCGATATCAAACCTACAAATTGATGTTACAGACACTCTTTTCTTTCTACCCACTATGATTTCTGGCAAAATTTATATTGTTAAAAAGAAATATAAAATTATAAATAAAACCAAAGTTTTTATACATTATATTTGATACATGATCGATTTTGCCAGTGAATGTGAGGGTAGTGGCAGTTCATGTCTTACCGAGGGCATACGACTCCTGCTACTTGTAAGTAATCACTTTTAAATCTTGTATATATCATGTCTTAATATGTTTAGAAATTCAGACTCTTATAGGAGTAGGTTATCCTGGTCACAGACACCGAATTAAGTCATGTATTATATATAATAGACAGGACACTAGATGGTTTAACAAAAACGTTGCGGCGATATAATTTGTAAGGTTAGTAAGATAAGTAGATTAAGTATGATGAGAGAATTAGGATTAGTAATAATACAGCCATAATAAAAAATACCAAAGTCCTGAAATTCTCACCTGTTAAAATGGCCTGCGATATACCTAGCTCCCTATTCATCCTAAATTTAAACGAGACAACCGCTGCTTTAGTGTCGTGGTAAACAATGTAGACCCCGCGGAACGACGTCTGATCTAGATCTACACTGTTTGCACAGGCGTGTGTGCTCGAATGCTTCGGTGAATATGGTATTTTCCTGACACAAATGATTTTATTATTTGTTTGAGTTGGAGTTTTTACGGGCCAGTCAACACTTAAGGTTATGTCGAGTTGGCCAATTAATCTTGTCCTCGTAGCGGTTAACCAGTAAGAGATAAGGACATACTGTAAACTTAACTAACTGAGAAGATGATAATAGCCAGGAGCCCAGTTCTCTATCCACGGTAAAAATAACCCATTATTTACCTTTATACAAAAGTATAAAAGAAGTAACCCTGGAAAGGCCTCAATCATGAAGACATCCTGCCTGCGGATATGAATGAAGACGAGATGAGGAGCAAACAATGGCAAGACATAATAGAACAATTGCAATAACCGACATACAAAATATAAGTGCAATAGAGAAACAGTCTAGCAACTGTAAACACAAAAGCTACAGGGTTGGGGTAAGCGCTTAATAGATGGAAAACTTTTTTCCCTTTTCTGGATGGCGATGTCCCCCGGCGTGCCTCATATGGGGTATACATGTCTCAACTTATTAGATTAGCCAGAGCTTCTTCAAATCTTAGTGACTTTAACTGCCATACTAAAGCCATTACTGCCAAACTTCTTAGGCAGGGCTATCGTTACTTTAAACTTCGTAAGGCGTTTTCGAAATTTTATCGCAGACACATTGCCTTGGTAGAAAAATATAACGTCAGTCTGAAAACACTTCTGCGACAAGGTATATCGGAACCAGAATTTTGCGGTGACTTGGTGTACAGTTTTTGAAAAAAAAAAATGTGGGAAAATCGAACTTTTCGGTGCAAATCCAAAAATTAATTAATCGTTATAAAAGAATCGGTTATAGCTTGGATATTATGCGGCAGACTGCATGCCTAGTTATCAACCCAATCATTGTTGATGGCTATGCTTCATTCTTTAATTGCACGACGGCGGTTGGGGCCTCAGACTCAATGACGGCCTTTTCGTAAACCTTTAACTTGTGGGTTAGGGCTTGACGATTAGTCTTTGGCTTGGCCCGAAGTGGTTCAACAATAGGTTTTCATTTACTCTGTCACAAAGTAGAATTAGCCATGAGTACTCGTCTTTGTTTATCATAGTGATGAATTTGATTTATATGTTTTCGCTTCGATGCATTGATTGAGCTGGGAGCCTTTATGTGAACAGAATGTTTATGTTCTTTCAGTATTAAGAGTTACATCGGGACCCAGGGTGAAGTTGGCTGGCCGTAAAAGTGCTTACCTTTTTTTAAACTTCATGGTGGTTTATTCTACTGACCGTTCTAAGGCGGTGGTCCCGGTGTTAGTCTTACTCTTTGTTGCTTTGTAGTTTATTCTACGAGGCGATTTGTTTCGTGCGTTTGCTCGATTTGCGCTTGTTTGGTTTGTCTGTTTCCTCTTCCTCTTGGTGTCTGGGATAGGCTGCATTTGTGATTGTGGCACTCCCTGGATTTTTTTCTCTTACCCTTTGTTTTCGATCAGCGTAAGGTCCTCTACCTCACCAGTGTAACACCACAGTAAAACACAGGTAATCACAAAATGCGATAAAACAAAGGCGACGGTTTTATGGTGATCTTACGCCAGAGTAAAAGAAGACCATAAGCTGGACAAAAATCGACCCGATCACGACAGCAATTACCAGGCGCCAACCTCCAAAACAGATTAAGAATAGAGGTGTCATTTAACCTGGGTCCTGCCATATCGTCGTCCAAATGGCAGGAAGTAAACATTTTAACTATAACGGGCATATCAATGATGCATGCAGTTTGCTGGCTGACATTTATGTTGTAGCATACAATTTTTTACAGTTGACATTTGCTCCGAAATATATGTATTACACGACCACAGGCTGCAATTGTCAGACACCAATATTCTGAACAGATTGAGGGAGGGGCCGTCATTCAGTCTGGGAACCTACTCACCGTCGTGCAATTAAAGAGGGAAGCAAACATTGAATGGTATCATACCCTCTAGTGCCCAAGACAATAAGTAGCTGTAGATAAACTTTGATTTTAGTATATGCTATTAGATATGGTACAGTGATAAGAATTCTGCTGTGCTTTCAGTTCATCAAGGTTAAGGTCACCTGGAAGGCCATGTATCATATATGATACATTGGGCTTTTGAACATCGATATCAAACCTACAAATTGATGTTACAGACACTCTTTTCTTTCTACCCACTATGATTTCTGGCAAAATTTATATTGTTAAAAAGAAATATAAAATTATAAATAAAACCAAAGTTTTTATACATTATATTTGATACATGATCGATTTTGCCAGTGAATGTGAGGGTAGTGGCAGTTCATGTCTTACCGAGGGCATACGACTCCTGCTACTTGTAAGTAATCACTTTTAAATCTTGTATATATCATGTCTTAATATGTTTAGAAATTCAGACTCTTATAGGAGTAGGTTATCCTGGTCACAGACACCGAATTAAGTCATGTATTATATATAATAGACAGGACACTAGATGGTTTAACAAAAACGTTGCGGCGATATAATTTGTAAGGTTAGTAAGATAAGTAGATTAAGTATGATGAGAGAATTAGGATTAGTAATAATACAGCCATAATAAAAAATACCAAAGTCCTGAAATTCTCACCTGTTAAAATGGCCTGCGATATACCTAGCTCCCTATTCATCCTAAATTTAAACGAGACAACCGCTGCTTTAGTGTCGTGGTAAACAATGTAGACCCCGCGGAACGACGTCTGATCTAGATCTACACTGTTTGCACAGGCGTGTGTGCTCGAATGCTTCGGTGAATATGGTATTTTCCTGACACAAATGATTTTATTATTTGTTTGAGTTGGAGTTTTTACGGGCCAGTCAACACTTAAGGTTATGTCGAGTTGGCCAATTAATCTTGTCCTCGTAGCGGTTAACCAGTAATTGTGCACATACTTTTGCCGGTAACTGACAACTGTCCTTCTCGAATCAGCGGAAGGATCTGCAGTCAGGCGCGCTATCAACTGCGCTATGGAGCTCGGCCGAACATGTTTATGTTGATGAGCAACGTAGTAAAGTGTCCTTACGATGTAAACAAACAGCTAACGAGTAGATAACACTGTGTATTATCACAGCCTGAGAAAGGTACCATTCCTTAATATAGTCTAGAGCAACCAATGATTTTAGAAGCAGGCACAATAAAGCACAAGATTATCTAGTATTTATTGCCTACAGATAAAAATGTCCCTTTTCCGAATACAGCCCTAATGACGGATTGATTCTTGTTGATAATGCATGTAAGACGCAGACATTTCTTTAAGATATTGAACAAGTTCGTAACATGATACGTAGCCAATATAGCCATCAAATATATATCAATATTACAGATTTGTTTTCGCAAAGTCAGCATTTTGAACAAATTAGACAGAAGGCTACGCAGTCATGTCAGCTTTCGGACTGTCTGACAGATAACTATTTTGCTGATAAGTTTGTAAGAAAAGTGCATCAAGAACAGTTCCATTATTATATAAATGAAATGTTTCTGGGAAAAAGAATAGCATTCAAGAAATTTAACCCTTTCACCCCTGGGTTTCTTCAATGGACACTTCCATCTCTGATTTTGGACAGATTCATTGTTGCAAATTGGGTATAAGTAAAAAACCAATAACAGAATTGCAAACACTGTAGATCCGTTACGAGCCGTGTCATCTGAATCTCCACTGTTTGCGGTCCATAGAGCTGAAAAAGTTGAAAGAGAGTATACACTGTTTGTCACATATTGATCATTTACCACTCCCTGGGCAAATTTACCAGATGGCAAACAGATGATAGTTTTCCTACTTTTCCCAAAATGTTGGAGCCAATTTGCATAAAATACCAACACTTATTTTCTGCGTGAAATAGGAAAAAATCCTCTGCTGATTTTTAACCTGCTAATTATAGTGTTATTATTGCATAAAAAGCAGTGTCGCACGTTATTAACAGCCGCGCATTAACTGGCGAAAAGCCGTGTCTTAACAAGGCAATTCACGCGGTGTTAATGCACGGCTACGCAACTTTCAATATGTTCATACCGGAGCCACACATTTGCTAACGTTACGAGATGTGTACTTCCCAGCCCTGGAACGAATATAGTCCGTGGAAATTGCGAGACATCGGTGAAAAGGCGAAACAAAATAGTGCACGAAATAACGCTAAATGTAGCAAATGTTTTCAGTTTTTATGCAAAAATAGCGATCGAACATGGTTTTTCAATGCAATAACATTCGCCAGGTTCTTTGGGAGGAGTCAAAAACCGAGGCCGGAGGCCTCGGTTTTCAACAACTCCCTCGGGACCTCGCGAATGTAAATGCATGAAAAACCATGTTTGATCTCTATAATAGTAATATCCGTGAAGTGTAATAGTACGTTATAACAAACGTATAGGGACTCTCAGGAAAGGCTACCACCAGGGATCACAACCCTCTCAACAGTTATAATAATCATATATTTCTATAGTAATATTGCAAAAGAATCAATAATTTTGACAATATTATCTTAATTACTTGTAATTGATCACCTAGCCATAATGCTGTTAAATGTGTGAAGACATCCAGGAAAAGACACAATCACGACGCACAACCTTCTGGAGGCACCAAAAGGAGAGAGTGTATATAAAGTTAATGAATACAGTAACTCCTCTGAAAGATACACAATTGCACTGTCTATGAGACGCCGCTGGTGAGTGCCCACAGCATTATGTAATCATGAAGAGATAAAACGAATATTTACCTGCTTACTTCTTTTATCTCTTGTCATGCAATCCATGTAATTTCAGCTTACTATAATGATTTGAAGAATTCTTTGATATAAACAGATTAAGCAGATCTTGTCAGAACAAATGATTAATAGGCTTAAATCAGACATTGAACAACAGAGGTTAAACGCTACAAAATTCTGATAAAATGTCTTCAAATGTGTATACCCATGTTTTCACTTTATAATATAGGGATACCTGGGATGTACTGTACATGAGCCTAAACATAAGAAAACGTACCTTTGGAAATGTGCGCACAGCAAAACTTCGGATTAGCCTGCGCATTTGCGCAGTATGATCAGAATCTTCAGTGTGCGCATTTTGGATAGTCAAAGTTTCTTTATGCAGACAACAAAGATTCTGATCAGAAGGCGTGGATGCGCAAGCTAATATGTCCGCGTTGGACGCTTACATCAGAAAATACGTTTTCTTACGTTGGAGATGACATAGTCCCATATTTCGTTTCCTTTGGGATCTTTGGGCCCATTGTGGAATCTTTCAAAATGGCGTTCTGCTCATGTATACGCCATCTTTTGGACGTTTATTTTACTACACTGCAGCTGGTATTAGTGAGATGTGGCGGCGGTATAACGTCTCCCCGTACTTTACCCTAGTGCAGATTATATTTCGTTTCCTTTGGGATCTTTGGGCCCATTGTTCTTTGAAATCTTTGAAAATGGAGTTCTGCTCATGTATACGCTAGAGGGCGTAAGCAGTGTTGCAAACTTCATTACTGCTTATGAAGAGTCTCAATAAAACCGAGACCCCCTCTTTCTTATATGTAGTGTGTTCTTTGTTTCCAAAGGCAAACTTTTTGACGTTTATTGTTAAATAGGGTTTTACCTCTGCAAATTGGTGAAAGCCGTCAGTCACACATACTGCCTAAATTTACGCCTCATAAAGCACAGAAGGAAGCAAAAGAATACATACCCGTCTGACTAGGAATAAAGTAAATAAGAGAATTCAGGAACTGTCATATTAACACTCATACTGGGCATAAAACTGAAAAAATACAGTAATCTGGTAAAACATGTGCATAAAACAAATAGTCTGGAAAAAATTGGAAAGGTTGTATGTTAATATTACACAAGAACACAGAAACTATGTAGATGAAATCAATAAATTTGATGCATAAAGGGTTAACATATATTCTGAACATTAATATCGCAAGCATAGGTATCCTGATTGTAATACATTTAGTATCGTGCTGCAGTTTTTAAAATCATAAAGCTAAAGGCCCAAGGAGAGTCCTCCTCCATATTCTTATAATTGGTGTGATCTACTGTGTCGTTCTAAATAATTATCTTCTTCAATGGCTGCCCCACTTTGCTTTCTGCTTTGGGATTATTGGACCCATTGTGGTATATTTGAAAATGGAGTTCTGCTCATGTATACGCTAGAAGGCGTAAGCAGTGTTGCAAACTTCATTACTGCTTATGAAGAGTGTCAATAAAACCGAGACTCCCATCTTCTAATCCGTAGTTTTTTTTTTTTTTTTTTTTGTTTTTTTTTTGTTTGTTTCGAAAGGCAATCTTTTTAACGTTTATTTTACTACACTGCAGCTGGTATTAGTGCCGTGTGGCGGCGGTAGAACGTCTCCCCGTACTTTACCATAGTGCAGATTATATTTCATTTCCTTTGGGATCATTGGACCCATTGTGGTATATTTGAAAATGGAATTCTGCTCATGTATACGCTAGAGGGCGTAAGCAGTGTTGCAAACTTCAAACTGCTTATGAATAGTCTCAATTAAACCGAGACTACCATTTTCTAATCCGTAGTGTGTTTTTTTGTTTCCAAAGGCAATCTTTTTGACGTTTATTGTAATATCCAGTAATGCATTATATGCTAGGAACCTGCTGACGTCAATTACGTTGACGTTATTTCGCAAAAGTTGCTAAGTTACTTCATCCATGTTTACCATCTTACATCAATATACTGTTTTCTATGTATCAGTCGTTTGTCCAGTTAATACATGTTTCATTACTGTTTGTATTGTTTTAGTTTGCAGCTGCATCAGGGGATGAGGGCGAGGTTTTGGGCGAGTGAAACTGGTTTCAGCCCCTAGTAGCTCTCCTACTGACCGTTCCCAGGTGAATCTCTGTAGCAGCTCATGTGTGCGTATGTGGTTTCATGTGTGGCATTTGTTTGGTCATCATTTGTTCCTAATCTCTCCTTCTGTTGGCGACAGGAGAGGGTTGTGCTTTGTCTTTGTGGCATTTACTACTTATCTTCACTTATCCTTTTGGATAATTTAATTTCCTATGAAATCAGATGATTGCATTTCTAAGCTATGTTTGCAATCATACTTGGGTTTTGTGAGATTCAAGCAGTAAATATGGCTGTGTGAGGCAAGGATTCGCTTTGTACCAACAGCAGGATCATGGTGCATAAAAGTATATACATTCGGATAGAACATGTGTTCGGAAGCACTCTTTCTTCTAAAATATCTTGAAATGCAAAAAGGAGTTTGGAACACTCGAAGACAGATCTACGCAGGGTTTGTTTCTTTAGCGGAGTGATTTGCAAGGGCTTCAATTCAACCCACATACATAAAAAAAAAAAAAAAAAAAAAAAAAAAAAAAAAAAACAATAGAAAAAAAAATAATCTTTTAGTTTTGTGAACCATGTTACAGTTATATCACAAGCCATTTGCCAGTTCTACATAGTAAGATATGTGGCTCTATATAACCACATACATTGGTAGCAAATAGAACGCTAGTAAGTAATGATATGGATACTTCAGTAGTTACACCAAAGTATTTTATTGCTTTGAGGGTAGCTTTGGTAACATGGCTGATACACGCAAACGCCATCATCGCCAAAGGGCTACAAAGTGTCACTTTGCTTCTGTATTTTCAGGTAATCACAGTGTACAACATTCCCCTTGGGGGAAAGGGTCTACAACCGGCTCAACGTCTACTATATCTGGTGTTGATGCCGTGTGGCGTACGTAAAATATCTTCCCATACTTTACTATAGAGTAGATTATTTTTAGCTTTCGTGATCATTGAAAAATAGTAAAAAATGTCCGGGAAGACCATAGCATAACAATGACATTAAGGGGAAGCGTCAATCAAGTATGCAGTAAACCAAAGATAAACAAAAATAACCAGCTCCCTTTTCCCTAACGATGTAATCACACTGTCAGACTGGATCCACCAAACACCCCAGCAAACACAACGTGGTTGCAACGTCGCTGCAACGTCACGACGTTGCAGCGGCGTTGTAATGACGTTGATGCGACGTTGTGTGTTTGCTGGGACAATAATAAGACAACAAACAGGACAAAGCACAAAGACATAGCAAGCAGCCACAAGACCACACTAAGAGCACACAACACCACTCCTAGATTTTTGAAAAAAAATATATGAAGGTTCCTTTTACATCAGCGGCATTATTTATAGGGTCTGCAGAATGATACTTTTCTAAACTACTTCGATGCGTAACTTTTGATTTGCATCATCAACACCGCCTCACCTGCCACCCCACCCACGCCACCCCGGCCACTACCACTATCAATAAGCATACCTAATCCTCCGTTTCTTTGCTCAATGCATATGAAATGAATTACGGCTTTATCTAGAGAAGAAGTGCACTATGATATTTCTGTGCAATTCAAATATTCATTGGTTTACAGGATAACTGATAATATTGGGAATATTATTAAAAAGAAATATAAATGTCAGACAGTTCAAACAGTTATAATTACTGTGATACACTGAATGACCTTCCGTCGCACCTTAAGATTAACTTGTATAATTGCTCCGGATTATTGTCAATCAATGTCACATAACTGGCGTCACTTTCTAAGAGCCACTTCGTGGTTCTAGTTATAAAAAGGAGTTTTATTTTGAATTTTAAAAGCATAATGACACGACCCACCTGAACTTTAGTTCCACGAACGTATAAGCTTAACATGGTATGCATTGACGTTTTCCAAATATACATACCGCGATACCTTTATATAGTTTTGTAATTACCTTACCGGCTTTGTCGGACCAACGTCTTATTAGTTTTGATTCATGTGTATTGGTACTTTCGTTCATATTTATTTATTAAGGGGACTTGTGTACTTGGTACTTTTCTGCTATAACTTGATAGGGGACAACCTTTGTAACTTTTCGGTCATGCACACCAATACCCTTCTGAAAAAGAGCCTGCTTGAAATGGAAACAATTGCTCCAAAGGAGTCCATGTCTCTCTACCTGAACAAAATTTATGTGTATATCGCCTTTATGATTTTCCGAAATACGATTTTGGTATGTTGACCCCAGACTCACTTTTAAAGTAGACCCCTTTTCATAAGGGAGGCAAATATGATGACAGAATTGCCTCCCCCTAAAATTGTATAAAAATTCCCATTAAATTGATATCCGATTATTGTTTACAGGCTAGGACATTAACTATTTAATGGCAATACCGCCTTGGATGGTCAACAGTAAATCTTTGGGTGCAGGTAGGGAAGAAGCTTCCGCCTGGACATTTTATTGACATGTTGTTTAGTGGGTCCTGTCTGGCGTTGTGACCACCTCGCTGAGGAAAAGGGAGCTGGCTGCTTTGTGTTTTCTTGCTTTGTAACACGTATGTTGGTACCGTTTCAGCTATGCAAAACTGCAAAATCGTCAGTAAAAGTACTTTTGTAATTACAAACAGACTCCACACTTAGTACTTCAATAATTTCACGAAAACAGGCTACCGTTTTAGTAAGCATTTAGTTCTTGCGCATGTCATTTGAAGACGAAATCAATATCAAGGAAACTGTGGGAAGATACATGCTTACAAAATGTATATAAAGATATTCATTTGTTAATATTTAGGCAGCTAAAGTAAATAGTGCATAAGGATGAGTGATACAACAAAGTAGCGATCATTTGGAAATATAGAACAAATTAAAACCAGAAAATAAAAGACTTAATTTGACTGAACCTGTTCTTGAGGATTAACTCAAAATGCAACATTCCTGACACCCTTTTCCTCAAGCTCTGCATCTCCCCAGCAGCTTTGAATGAAATTCTATTTTCGTTTATAAAGTTTAAACTCAGTAGCCCAAAGAACAAAAAACGCACGTGCGTTTTTTGTTCTTTGGGCTACTGAGTTTAAAACGCACGTGCGTTTTTTGTTCTTTGGGCTACTGAGTTTAAAACGCACGTGCGTTTTTTGTTCTTTGGGCTACTGAGTTTAAACTTTATTAGTCTAATTACGGGGCGACGTTATAGGCCGCTAAACAAACACTTAAAGACATTTACTACAATCACACAATAAGAAGGGATCATTTGCACATACACAATAAATCAAAACCTGAAAAAAAAAACAGGTTCTGTTCTCAGCAGTATCAGCGGAATTCTATTTGCGTAATATATAAAGTATAAGCCTTATATTTCTAAAGGACCGGAAAACTTGATACACAATGTAACATTAGTACGCAGTACTTACCATCCCAGCCCACTTCTAGTAGTTTTGTGCGAAGTCAATTTTTACTTTAAAGTATTAGCCTAATACTCTTAAAGAGTCAGACAACTCAGTCATATCAGCACTATATCGAAGTACGGGGCGATGTTTTACGGTCTCCACACAACCACTTAACGACAGATTTTTACCTAAAAATCGGACAATTATTTCTTAGTATCAACTACTTCTTATCTGTATAATAACAAACTCTGGTAAATTGCAGTCATTAGAAACAAGGAATACACACAAGACATTCGAAGAAAGAAACAAGAAAAGATTACAGGATGCTAAAAATTGGCATCTAACTATTTAACGTGGAAACATATAGTTTTTCCACATAGAGATAAACAATGTTATCCAATTATTTTGAAAAACAAAAATATATTCAAAATGGAACTATACTCTTTCTTTTGCAAGGCCAAGTCAACTAAGAGGATGCAGTACCCATATTCTACGGTTACTTTACAAACTTTGTACCAGTCCAAGCACACAAGCGCTTATAAACCCACGTCATTATTCGTTATTTAAGACAAAACTGGTGAAATATACAGAACAGACATACGTATTTGTATTCAGATTTAGGATACTCGTACTCTGACATACTTTGCAAGGCCGGACAAAATAGACTATAAATTCAATTTAAACATGCGTTGTTTCTAACGGTGGTGATGTTAAAAAGTTTTATCTCTATTGTAAGGCCATGACTGCTTTTTATGTTAGTGTTTGGTATTTTTGCATGATGCTTGAAAATGTCTTAGAAGGTTTATTTGTGAACAAATAAATTATACATATTTTTACTTTGCTTGCCATAATTAACTTAGAAACCAACTAATTGAATAACTGATTTCAAGCTTTTCAGGAAGGCCTTTACTTTGAAATATGTTTTGTGCTGGCATGTCGGTCTCAATGATTACAAAATGGCTGGGGAGCTAGAATAGTTACACTTGCAATGGTCACGTAACTTGGGTAACTACTATCGAATAAAAGCCGACGAAACGTAAGTCTGTCATTTTAGAAGCGGCATTGTACCTAGAGGAGCGAATGTGTCTATGATGTGGTTGGTGAATTAGCAATTCATTCTATGGCAGAGATGCATCGCGATCACAAGAAGCTAGACTAATTCGACAGTCGAACAGAAGACGTATCTCTCAGGAATAATTGAGCCTCAAAGTCAGAAAACGTAACTTAGGCATGTACGCCCAGCGAAGTCATATAAGCCTATGCACTCGCACAGTCTGACCAGAATCATCACTGGGCATAGCTTGGAAAACCAGTGATGCAAAGTTTCTTCATGCGGAAAACGAAGACTCTGATCAAATGGCACGGATGTGCAATTTGATTTGAGTCTATGTTGGGCAAACACGAAGATACGTTTTCGCGTGCTGCAGAGATCTATTAGTCTCTTTGGTCATTTAACATAGAAGATCCTCATGATGAACAAGAGTAAGGTAAGACGTTGATTTCATATTGGATATAATGTTCCTGAAATATTTATGACCATTAAGTTTTATAAGTTACACTACAAGAAAAAAAAAACACAATTGCATGATTAAAGCAAGCTTTTAACTGCTGGGATATACAATCTTTAACTACAAAGTGCCTGCGTGTATGCATGTTATGTGGTTACATTATGTTTCAATTATATCACAATGACGACTATGTCTGAATGTGGTAGGTATAAAATGCGTGCAGATGTACAGGAAATGTAAACATCTTGAACGGAACAGTCCTTCCAAGGCACCGAGTAAAGTTTCAACTACATATTTAATACCATAACTAAACAACACTTCATCAAAGGGAGAAGGAACAAATAAGAGAGAACTACAACAGACATGCAGTCTTGGAAGAGTCAACAGTAAAATGGTCATGGGGTTGAATACACCCTGTAAATACTACAATCCGGGGCACTTAAACTAGAGGAGGACCACAATGACCAAATAAAAACCAATTATAAAACCACAGACGCACAAATAAAGAAGACTGCAAGAGAAATACCGCAACAGACATGCAGTCTTGGAAGAGTCAACAGTTAAATGGTCATGGGGTTGAATACACCCAGTAAATACTACAATCCGGGGCACTTAAACTAGAGGAGGACCACAATGACCAAATAAAAACCAATTATAAAACCACAGACGCACAAATAAAGAAGACTGCAAGAGAAATACCGCATTAGAATGGTCAGTGGAAAACCGGAGGAGGAGACTTAATGTGATGCATTGACTAAGTTGGGAGCCTTTAACGAATCAAATTTTTATGTGTTTCTGTATGAAGAGTAGCATCGGGACCCAGGATGAAGTTGGCTAGCTGTAAAAGTGCTTTAAACCCCACGGTGGTTTACTGTACTGACCGTTCTAAGGCGGTGGTCCCGGTGTTAGTCTTGCTCTTTGTTGCTTTGTGGTTTATTCTACGAGGCGATTTGTTTTATGCCTTACCTTGTGTTATTTTGTTCTTGTGTTTTTCAGTCCTTTTAGCATTGCGATTACCTCGCTTGGGGAAGAAAGAGCTAATCTTAGTGCTTTTCGTACGTTTCTTCGATTTGCGCATGTTTGGCTTTATCTGTTTCCTCTTCCTCTTGGTGTCTGAGAAGGGTTGCATTTGCTCTACCGACCGTTCTACGGCGGTGGTCCGGTGTTAGTCTTACTCTTTGTTGCTTTGTGGTTTATTCTACTAGGCGATTTGTTGTATGTCTTTCCGTGTGTCATTTTTGCTTGTCTTTTTCAGTCCTTTTAGTATTGCAATTACCTCGCTTTGGGAAGAGAGAGCTAATCTTAGTGCTTTTCGTACGTTTGTTCGGTTTGTGCTTGTTTAGATTTGTCGGTTTCCTCTTCCTCTTGTGGTCTGGGAAGGGCTGATTTTTTGTGATTGTGGCACTCCCTGGACTTTTCTCTTACCTTTTTTTGTGGTTTGTGATTGTGGCACTCCTTTGACTTTTCTCGTACCTTTTTTAAACCAGTTTTACTTGCGCAAAAGTTCGCTCTCAATTCTGCAGCTCAAATATATGTTCGGTCCGCATAGGGATCCTCTAAAACAAGAAAACAAGAAAACCACAAACATGACAAAGATGGGCGCGATCACAGGCATTCTTAATCAGGCGCCGACCTTCCGAAACATACTAAATAGGAGCCACATTTAGTCTGATGGCCGACGGTGAATTGGTCCTCAGACTAAATGTCGGTGCAGTTAAACGGAGATATTGATAAATTTAATTCCAGATACGGTGCTTAGGTATCAGAGGTATAAGTTTTATTCAGTTGAAGTTCTTTTTCGATATTTTCACTTACCATTTATTCGAAGTAATCATTATCAATATTTCGTACGCTATCTCAATGCTTCAATATTATTGCCCTGTTTACTGTAAGGATATTGATAAATTTTATTCCAGATACGGTGCTTAGGTGTCAGAGGTATTAGCTTTATTCAGCTGAAGTTCTTTTTGATATTTTCACTAACCATTTGTTCGAAGAAATCATTATCAATATTTCGTGCTTCAATATTATTGTCCTGTTTACTGTAAGGACGAGACAACATAATATCTTTTTCGTAATAAAAAAGAAACATATCTGCAGTTATTGGGGTCCATAATTTGTACCCATCGGTACAATTTGTAAGTATAATTCAGTACCAAACTGAAATATGATATCATCAAGAAGGAACAAAAAAGACACACAAACTTTCTAACAAGACCCAAAGCATTCTTGTCGGATGCCAACACAAATGAACCGCAACATGGAAAAAGGTCTTTATCGCAAATTTGAACAACGAATATCAAGATCATTCGCACATACTGATCAGGGCCTTTGTAATCCCGTTACAGTAAATTGGTCTGATATACAGGGAAGGCTCCTATCGTGCAGGATGCATTGCGCAAGATGATTACTTTAAATGTATTTTATTTTATATAGTTTGCATCGGGCGCACATGTCATAGAAAGCAAACGGGAAACATAGTACCAGATCGGTTTTGGACAGAACGCTATTATTACAACATTTATTGCAATAAACAGTAAACATCTATGTGACTTGTTTAGCGATTAGAGTTATGCAATAAGAACCCGACTTCATAAGTTTCTTTCCAACAGTTAACGTCAAGAAGATTGATTTCTAGATTTATTGTTGGTGAAATTAGAGTTACGACTCAACAGAACAGACAATTTGTCAAAACCGAATCTTTATTCTTTCTAGTTTGATTTTCCGTCGTAGCGGTTACGCAAGAGAATTGAAGCCTGAATACGGATGATAAGATAGAGATCTGAGGAATCGATCTCTTCACAATGCCTTGATTTCTTAATAGATTAATCTGTTTCAGCAACTTATTGTGCTTTTATTACTTTCAGACTGAAATGAGCTGCGCGACAGCAAACGCTTCTTTAGAAATTACTAGAAAAGGACCCGCGCAAGCGATGGTATAACATTAAATTTTAATCCACCAGACCAGAGGAAAAGAAATATTCTAAGGTTTATTATTGATTGTATACGAGTTTAACGCAGTTTTCAACAATCTTTCAGTCACATTGCGACGGTGTTTGGAAGTGACAGAGAGATCAATGTTCACTTTTAGAGTGCTGACGCACTGCACTACCAAACCTAGACACGACGTGACAAACCACCCAGTCAAATAATTCTGATACCGGGCCGACCATTTCCGCTTTTTCGATGCTGTGCGCAAACGAAACAGCAGCAACTACAAGTTTTTAAGTCTTTGGTATGACTCGGCCGGGGATTGAACCTACAATCTCCCGAACGCAAAACGGGACTTCTAGCAGTTGTGCAACTGCGCCAGTAGGTTAAAAGATAATCGGCCTGCTGATTTTGAACAGTTCTTACCAGAGCATAACAAAAGCAACAAAATGACTGGGCTCCCAGGGAAGAGTCAGATCAACATGGGTATCAACAAAACTAACATACCACGGAAATTTATTTTGCCATGGAAAAAAATGTCGATTTTTCCCATTAAAGCATATAGTTTTATTTAATATATTCTTTTAACAATGTAATTTTATGGTTTACCTTATTCTGATTATTCAACACTGGTTGACAATTGAGAAAATAAGGTATCACGAGAAAAATTTATGTTGCCTAGAAAACAAAGTTGTTTCCTTTATCGAAATAATATGTGGTTTTGCTGATTTTAACGATGAAAGGTAAAGTATTTATTTTTGACTGGGCCCGGTTGTTCAAAGCGTCGTTAGCTTAACGAGCTCGTTAAGGGTCATTTCGTTAACTGTTTTAGCAGATTCAATATACAATATTCTGTTATTTTTTGCTGAAAAAATGTGAGTAGCTTTTGCACTGCAAAAGCTACTCACATTTTTTCAGCAAAAAATTTCAGCATATTTGTGTATCACTCGATGTAAATTTTAACGAATCGTTAACTAACGACATCGTTAGCTTTGAACAACTGGGCCCTGGTTTTTATGTGCCACTTATAAAGTATCTGTCTGTGCTTGAAAGACAGCATTCACATTATTCAGCTTTGCGTTGTCCTGCCAAGAAAACACATGCATTTATCCAATAACCAAGATGTATAAAAACACGTATTTTACGTCATTGACCATAAGAATATATTGTTTTCCTTGACCATATTCTGGGTCGTATTGAAGTACTGCTTTTGCTGACAGGTTAAACAATATATAAAAATAAAGTAAAATAAAAACAAAGAAATATAAAAAAAAAAAAAAAAATAACTAAATATGTTTATCAAATTTGATAAAAAAAAAGGTGACTAAGTGATTTGAACCCGGTTCCGGTCATGTGAGCGTCGAAGTATTTTACCACAGCATCACAGAGGACAATATTATTTGCTGACCAGAGTTAAAATATCGAAACTAATCTGTACACATGCCAAAATTTCAGGTTTAAGGGCAATAAAAACGTAGCTTTTTTCGAATTGTGATGGACAGGTCAGGGGTAGCTACTGGCCGTATATTCTAAGCGAAAAAAAAAAAGAAAACAAAACAAAAAAAAACCACCGATTTGTTCACAAGACATTGAGCAGAAACAAATTTCTGACGTTAATCAAGGGCCATAACTGTGTTGTAAATTTGCAAAATTGACACGTAACAATCCCAGCGTAGATCTCGTTAAGGTCAATGCATATGCAAATTTGATCAAATTCTATCATTTTTTCGTTCATAAGATATTGAGCGGAATCAAAATTCTGACATTAACCAAGGGCCATGACTCTGTTGTAAATTTGCAAAAACTTCAATCCCAACCTAGAACTGGTTAAGGTCAATGCATATGCAAAATTTGATCGAATTACTTTTATTCTTTCACAAAATATTGAGGGAAAACGAAATTTTAACAATAATTAAGGGCTAATCTGTGTTTAAAATTCTGATGTTAACCAAGGGCCATAACTGTGTCGTAAATTTGTGGAAATGGACACGTAATAATCTGGTAAACGTCATTGGATATGCAAAATTTGGTTTAATTCTATCAATTCATTCTAAAATTATTGAGCGGAAACGAGCTCGGATCGACGAAATAACGGAATGAGGGAATCACGGACAGCCCGAAAACAATACCCCCTCCCCCCGACACACACACACACACACATACACACACACAAACCGCCCCATACCGCGGGGTGGGGGGTACACTTGGAACCCTTAACGAGTTTTGCTAGCTCAAGGAGTAGCTCTGTCTAAGTCATTAATCTCTTAACTGAAAACGTCTCTACTCTGAAATCAGTTAACCCTTGTCATGCTGAATAAATTAAGATGTCACGCCCACTTCTAATTTCCAGCCAATCAGATTACTTGATCCGGGTTTGTGATAGAAATTCACATATTCAATGACAAACAGTGCAGATCTAGATCAGTTGGCTTCTTCTACACTGTTTACTAAGATAGGGCATGTCGTGTTCAGCAAGAGAAGGGTTTATTTGCTCTTTGTGGTAGTAAAACATTTCCTTTTCGCGTAACATCTTTTCAGAAAAGCCAAATTGTTCGGATAAAGCAAGTGGATATTCACAAACTTGTCTCCCTAATAAAAATGGCTGTCAGTCTACCAAGTGTTGCCTTCATAATTCAGCCTCTTTAGCATACGCAATTTACATGGAGCGTCAACCTTTCCTGTTTGCAGACAGGTAGTAGAAAAAGGTAAGAGAAAAGTCCAGGGAGTGCCACAATCACAAACCGCAACCCTTCCCAGACACCAAGAGGAAGAGGAAACAGACAAAACCAAACAAGCGCAAATCGAACAAACGTTCGAAAAGCACAAAGGTCAGCTCTGTCTTCCCCAAGCGAGGTAATCGCAATGCTAAAAAGACTGAAAAACACAAGAACAAAATAACACAAGGTAATATACAAAATAAATCGCCTCGTAGAATAAACCACAAAGCATAAAGAGCAAGACTAACACCGGGACCACCGCCTTAGAACAGTCAGTAGAGTAAACCACCGTGGGGGTTAAAGCACTTTTCACAACCAGCCAACTTCACCCTGAGGCTACTCTTAATACAGAAATACATAAAAATTCGGTTCGCATAAAGGCTCCCAACTCAGTCAAGGCATCAAAGCGAAAATATAAAATCAAATTGAGTCTGAGGCCCGAACCGCCGTCGTGCAATTAAAGAGTGAAGCATAGCCATCAACAATGATTGGTTCTATTTAATTGGAGTTCTGTTGCGTATATCGGCCCACCGTTTGGTCAAAGTAAATATTGTCAATATTTAACTTCAGGCAAAAAAGGCAAATCATAAGGCTCCTTTTTCGTGTGCCGGCTGAAATAATGTGATAGAATCTAAGTACACTTAATTGTTATTGCCCTTTGAAAAGGAGTGGGCATATATATTTCCATTTATCTATTGAAGTATAGTCAGTTATTATGACAGTTTAATGTAGGTAGCTAACTTAACTTTGGTATTAATAGGCACGAAATTGTATAAAAACGTAGAGGCCGAAACATTGTTCTTTTGGTGATGCCCTTTTTCCGACATCTTCGGTCTGACTTTCATGCAACACACTCTTCTTACCAGGAAATGCCAGAAGTGCATGGATACATTATGTTCCAACCAAAGATTTCGTTTTACTCCCGATTCTACTGCACAGTCTTCAAATTTATTTCATTTTAGTTGTTCGATAGGTTTTTTTTTTCACTGAGACGACCCGCTGTTTAGAGTAGACTCACTTTATAAATGGAGATAAACAGTGCTGATAGATTTGCCTCGTGTGAATGTATGTCAACTCCCTGTAATATAGGTATATATAGGTTTGCTTCCCGTGGGGTGGCGGGGGGGGGGGGTGCAAAATCGTACCTTACTGAAGGGGATTGGTGTGCAGGAATGAAATCAGGAAATCACAAAACATGTCTCTCTTGTAAAAAGTAGTGGAAAAAAAGGATGCATCCAGTCCCGATAAAATAACAATGCACACATAAAATATGAAACAAAAGCGAAGCGTGAAAGTCCAATGGATATGTGTATATGGCAAAATACGGAAAGACTCCTGCCCACGTAAGACAGAAAAAGCATTGCGCAATTTTGCAATCACGAAAAACAAACAGTTGGCGAGCTGACAAATAACACAATCTTTAAATAACAATTCGTTTTATTCCTCTCAAATCAACACAAAAAGCTGAATTACTTTTATTGTCGTGCAGAGTGTTAATTTTCAACACTGTGCTTGTTGCTTTTTTCAGTATCTAGTAATTGGGTGCAATCAACAGCACACACCAACGCAAGGAAGTTTTCATTACTGGCAGTTCAAATAAACCAGCATAAAACCAATTCTTGCAGAAATTGCGTCTGATTAGATCAAACGAAATGTTATTTTTAAGTTTTTTTGTGCTTCGATATTTCATTTTTTTTATTTTCTGTAGTTAACTCATTTAAGCCTAGCGTCCCGTAAAAGGGACATTGACAAACAATGTAAACCCAGATCAGACGCCGCTCTGATCAGAGTCTACATCATTTCTGTTAAAATACAGTAATTTCTATAACCATGGTAATAATCAAAACTTACCAGACATACCTTGTTCTGAAGATGGACCTGTCTAAAGACGCATGGTAGGAGAGTCCATTTGGCATAAATTGGCTAAATGCGCTGCGAAAATGGGACCTAGGACAATGCACATACGGATAATCAAGGACATAGCGAACATATAATGTTGCAATAGTGTGACTCCGACGTCGTCGAGGTGTCATAACGTCGCGGCGACTTTGGAGCGACGTTGTGCGTTTACTGGATATCTGCTTACAGACTCCTTTGATACTAGATAGTTAATCAGCTTTGGGTAAAAACATAAGTGACTATTCGTACCGTGGAGCAACTCAGTAGGGTCTTTATACTAACATACTATTCTAACGACATGAAAGCCGTAACAAAGGAATGAAGCATAGCTGAAAAAATATTCCGTCTTTCTTGGGAATCGAACCCGGTCCTCCCGGTTAAAAATCCAATGCTCTAACCACTGAGCCAAAGAGTCGACTCACTGACGCAGTTGTCAGAGATTGAATAGATACTTAGAAGCTATGCGTAATCTGCCAAAGCAGATAATCGAAGGCAGGAGTGCTCTGTCGTCACACTCCCCCTTTTCAAGGGTCATCATTTATGATGACGTGAAGCCATTATCGGCGTATAAAGTCCTATCCCGGACGAGCCCCCATCTTACGACACGAAAGCCGTAACAAAGGAATGAAGCATAGCTGAAAAAATATTCCGTCTTTCCTGGGAATCGAACCCGGTCCTCTCGGTTAAAAATCCAGTGCTCTAACCACTGAGCCAAAGAGTCGACTCACTGACGCAGTTATCAAAGATTGAATAGATACTTAGAAGTTATGCGTAATCTGCCAAGGCAGATAATCGAAGGCAGGAGTGCTCGGTCGTAACACTATGAAAAGTGAAAGCTTCTTAGACACAGATCTAAAGAAGTCACTGCTGAAAGCAAAACGTTGATATTTTCCTGATGTATACAAAACAAACGTTGTTTCCTTTTTTGTGGAGAAAGATGCTAAACTATTTATGTCGGTACCTTCTTAACTCAATAGGCTCGAAAATGAATTCCGCAGAAAATATATTCTTGATAATTCTCTAATAAATAATAGCTTTGAAATCTAAAACATATGGTGTGTTCGAGTATACGGAGTCAACTTCAAAACAGACCAGTAGATTTTTTTCTGGTACATTTGAATGCAGAGAAAAGAAGAAACGGAACAGAGATTAGAGGAAGGCGCTGAATAGAGAAGGATTAGGGGAAAAGCGAATGACGGTGTGGAAGCAGAACAGAGACTAAAAAAACCCTTCTCCCGACTGCTGCCACCTGCTGTAAGTATTACCACCCTACCAACCTTGACTGCGTTAACTATTAAACTTTTAACCCCATAGACCTAAATGGTTACATTTGCAAACAGTGTAGATCCTGATGAGACAGCTCGTAACATCAGGATCCACACTGTGTGCCATTCATTCTGTTATTGACTCTTGACTGAAACCCCCATTTACAACAATGGATGTGTCCAAATTCAGAGATGGAAGAGTCCATTTCAGAAACTCAGGTATGAAAGAGTTAAGCATGCATTAAGTCGCATAACAGATAGCATTTATCTTATATTTTCGTACCTATTTATTATTGCTTGCTTTGCATATGTTGCTTTGATTGTTCTGCAAAGTCGGACGTACCACAACACCAACATGCCAGAGAACCATAAAACTTGGGCTGCATTAAGCCTTGCTAAAGACATTTGTAAAACAAGGTTATATTTAGAAATAATTCGAAATTTCGGTGATTAAATGCAGAAAAATGTTTTAGGAAGTTTCTAATACCAATAATCTTGTTTGGAACGTTAGTGTTCGAAAGTTTATTATGGCTCTTGAAGTTACCAACGTAACTGGATGTGCTGGCAAAATGAAGAAGATATAGATACACCATGTGAGACGTCACCGTGTTACGAAAACACGCCTATTCAAATATATAGAAACTTTCACCTCCAAAAATTAAAAATTTTCAGGTGAAAATCCCTGATATTTTTTTCATATTTTTGCTCAAAACATAGATTGTAGATACTCGTTAGAACCGCCTCACTGAGGCGGTTCTAACGAGTACCCACAATCTATGTTTTTGAGCAAAAATAAGAAAAATAATGTATACCCCTGTAAACCCCAGTTTTACTATATAAAAGTTGGGTTTAAGGAGGTCAAAATTATATATGCGTGTTTTCGTAATGAACGGGGAATTTATCATATCACAATTCAGGTCATCTGGTTATTTATTTGTTTGCACTTCCGCCAGCAATATGTGTTGGGCATGTTTATTATTATTATTATTATTATTATTAAATTCAGCATGATACATCGGGCTACAAACGTATTTGCTAGGGAATGATTCAGTGGCAATCGATAGAAATTAAGGAATATATTGCACAGACATTTAACGACAACTGGCCAGATAATATCGCAAACTGACTTACTGTAACAAAATTGTATACATTGTAGCTTCGCGGTCATTGTTTTAACAAGAGAGACACAGTTTAGTGGTTCCTGTTTGCTTCCTGTAAACATGACACTTCTAAAAACGAGTTTGCTCTTAACCGAAAGGAGTGTTCTCTCTTAACTCTTCCACTGCCACAGGCGATAATAATAGGCTTTTGCAAACAGCGTAGATTCAGATGAGACGGCTCACCATGAGCTGTCTCAGCTGGATCTACACTGGTTTGACATTCAGTCTTTCAGCTTTACAACTTCTTTCCAAGCGATCATTTGTTTAAAAAAGCAGACGACAAATGTCGTCTGAAATTTGGCACCGAAAAAGTTAAAGGGAGTTAAGTGTATCGTTTTTACTTAGATCCCATTTCAGAAGGAAACTAATATATATGCAAAGCGTGTCCAAAGCGTTTTATTGCAACCACTATGTCTTTATTGTCACGCAACGTGACAAGTGACAATTTTGCGGCCCTTTGGCGTCTTTGGATGTAAACATATTTATGGTTGAAAACGTTCTTTCCTTCTTCAATTATACGTCGGTCACTCGGGCCTCAGACTGGCTCTATCTGTGGTCGGGCCCTAAGTAGTCCAAATCGTGGTTTTCTGCACAGGCTTCAGATTGTCATCGAGAACTCTATTTTGTTTTGTTTCATTGCAGCTTTATGATTTTTTTGTAATGGTAATGTTGCACTGATGAAGAACAAACTCCTATGCTGATCATACACATATTTGTAATTTTGAGATGCATCAAAAATTAAGGGCGAAGTTTCGATCTAGTAAAACTAGTTTAATCTCCTTCTCTCCACCAATCCCCACCCTCCCCACGCTCCACACACTCAATAGTTTCTGCTGAACGTTCGGAGGCGATCTTTCTGTTGTACATAACGAAAACACGCCTATTCAAGTATATTGAAAATTTAACTCCCTAAAACTGAAAGTTTTCAGATAAAAATTCGAATATTTTTTTATATATACTTCTGCATAAAACATAGATTGTGGGTACTCGTTAGAACCGCCTCTCCAAGGCGGTTCTAACGAGTACCCACAATCTATGTTTTGAACAGAAATAAGGAAAATAATGTATACACCTGTAAACCTCAGTTTTACTATATAAAAGTGGGGTTTAAGGGGATCAAAATCATATAGGTATGTATTCGTGATGGTTCTCCCTTGTTATTGTAACTGTGCCGTTATATTTTGTCATAGATTGTTCTTTATCTCTGATTTCGGGGCCTCAGGAAGGCTGTCTTTTGTGATTGAGGCGTTTCCTGCATAATTTCTTTACAATTCTTGTTTATGTATATTTGCTTGCTGTATTTCTATTTCATGAAAATATATAATTTACAATAGGACAGTTTCGCAGTCATGTAATCCAAATACTGAAGACTTTTAGCCCTTCAAGACATTTTCTATAGAATTTTTGAACTATCTATACAGTACATTAAGAAAATGTCATTTACGCCATATGCGAACAGCGATTGTCCAGATCAGCCTGCTTATCCGCGTAGTCCGATAAATGATCCTATGTGTGAGCACAAAAGATCCGTATATCAATATTAACCCGAATATTTGGGCTGGCATGCCCGAGAAAACAGTGCAGACACAGAGAAAACAATGCAGAACGCGTCGTCTTGTAAATATGTAAAACTGTTTGCAACTCATCCAGCAGTTTCAGACACATTTCGAGGCAATAAAATGGAGTTAATGTTTAGGGCATATATGATAACAAGATAATATTTAATGTATGTGCGGTTAACTTGCATGCGCGAATGTTTAGGTCTTAACCTTGATCCTGCTGAATCCGGATTGGCCCTGCTATTGCAAACTGTGTAGATCCAGATCCGTTGGCTTCTGAAGTAGTCAACCGATCAAGATCTGCATTGTTTGCCATTAATTATGTGAATTTGTATCAACAACCTGGATCAAGTAATCTGACGTGGGCGTGGCATCTTAGTTTATTCAGCATGACCAGGGTTAATTGCCCTCTTATGCAATAAGGGCCATTTTCTTATGTTGAATCACGCACTTTTATTTTGTTCAGTGAGTATATACCTGACTAAAGACAACTACGCTGGGAATGAAACCAATATAAGATACTTTCTCGAGCGTAATAATAGACGTAGACATGTTCCAATTTCGTTTATAATTTGATTTTCTTTCAGTGATGCTGACAAGCAAGACTTTTATTCCCTTTCAGACAAACTGAAGCAGATTTATACTGCAATTATCCTGGCTGTGGCATTTATTGTCTCTCTTTTTCTCGTAAATATCTTTTCATAAATTGTATTACTTGTCTGTTCAGTTCGAAATGAAACAAAACAAGGAAATGATGTAGACAAGATATAGTAAACTGTTTACGGGTACTTGTGTTTACTTTTGGTTGGGATAACGTATTCCGCTAAAATACCACTACATTCAACCGAAAAGCATAATAAAATTGAACCCGTTTTAGTCCGGAGACCCCAAAAGGGTAATCGGCAAGCAGTGTAGACCCAGATCTCATGCCGGAAAATGCGGCGTCTGATCATGGTCTCCATTATTTGCAAATAACTCTTATATATATATTGGGGGTGTTATGGTGTGTGTGTGTATTGCGGGGAGGGATGGTATTGTCTAAAATGGATTAAATCTGACCTCAATAACACAAGGAGGCCTCAGTGCGCCTTCTTGCGGCACACCCTACATGAAACTATAGCTATTCCGATTCTAGTCCCTCCCAGACACCCATCTCTGAAATTCTGTACCACAATACAAGACCTTAAAGTAACACATAGTACAGTCAAACTTAACCCTTGTTCTGCTGAATAAATTAAGATACCACACCTACTTTTAATTTTCAGCCAATCAGATTACTTGATTCAGGGTGTTGATACAAATTTGAATGCTTAATGACAAACAGTGCAGATCCAGATCAGTTGGCTTCTTAGAAGCCAACTGATCTGGATCTACACTGTTTGCAAAGGCAGTGTATATCCGGGTTCAGCAGGACAAGGGTTAATGGTTCGAGCATGAAAATTTGTTCTAGACATGGGTAGTTCGCGCCACTGAGGGTTAATCACAGCGCCAGTTCAGGAGGCAAATTGGATAATTTAGGGATGTCTTTTCGATCTTCTATAAAATAATGGTTTGTTGAGTGTACTCATTAGAGGCGATTCTAAGCAGTACAAACAACATATTTTCATAATAAAATAAAAAAAAAATCCCCAAAATATCCTGAAATAGTTGTTTTCTTGAGCTGTCGGAAGAATTTCCTCCGGCGAGGCGGTTCTAACGAGTACCCACAATCTATGTTTTGAGCAGAAATATGAAAAATATCAGAATTTTTTATCTGAACATTTTCATTTTTGGTGGTAAAATTTTCAGTATATTTGAATAGGCGTTTATTCGTAATGATTAGTTTTGATAGAGCATCTAGTCAAATTAGTGACTTGATAAACGAAATATCTTAACTGCTTAAGTTCTGAAACAGCGATACCGTAACATAAACTACTTAAAACACTTTTTCTAAGAACTAGCTAGTCTGTACTAGCTAGCTAGAAACTCATAAGTCTGGTCAAGAAAACTTGACACTTTAGCTGTTTCCGAAAAAAGGTAAGAGAAAAGTCCAGGGAGTGCCACAATCACAAACCGCAGCCCTTCCCAGACCCCAAGAGGAAGCAGAAACCGACAAATCCAAACAAGCACAAATCGAACAAACGTACGAAAAGCATTAAGATTAGCTCTCTCTTCCCCAAGCGAGGTAATCGCAATACTAAAGGACTGAAAAACACAAGAACAAAATGACACACGAAAAGACATACAACAAATCGCCTCGTAGAATAAACCATAAAGCAACAAAAGTAAGACTAACACCGGGACCACCGCCTTAGAACGGTCAGTAGAGTAAACCACCGGCGGGGGGGCGGGGGGGGCGGAGGGGGGGCGGGGTTTAAAGCACTTTTACAGCTAGCTAACTTCACGCTGGGTCCCGATGCTACTCTTAATACAGAAACACATAAAAATTCGGTTCGCATAAAGGCCCAGTTTTGTGAGTGAGTGCATGGCTCGAAAGAGCCATTTCATTAAATGAACGTCAAAAAGATTGTCTTTGGAAACAAAGTACACTCTAAGGATTAGAAAATGGGAGTCTCGGTTAAAGTGTATTTACCATCGTTGTTTTGAATTAATGCCCAAACATAACGTTGGTTACAAACACGTCTGGTGCGTCGCAACCATTATTTTTATGGTGACTTAGTCTATAGATTCAGAAAGCTACTAGCAAAACTAATTTTTCGGAGTTCTTCAAAAAGATTGCCACTCGGGACAAAAAGGTAGATTCCAACATGGATATTCTGCTGCAAACTGCATACAGGAGTGTTTATCCAATTATGGCTGATAACTTTGATTTCCTCTAAACTGCACGACGGCGAGTCGATCCTCAGATAAATGACGACCACCTCCTCAATATGTTCCTGAATGTTGGCGCCTCAATATGATATGACGTAACAAGAAAAGAATGGACCTTCATTTTTCACATATACTATAAGGGCTTTTTTCTCAAATTGCCGTTCAACTGTTACTTTCTACAGAACCAGTCAAGCAGTGTGAGTTTAGAAAACAAATTAAAAACAATCTAATGGATACAGTCTGATCAATATAAACATATAATATCAATAACAGGTACTCCATTTCCATTTCCAACTATGATTATCATGCATGGCAAATTTAATTTTGCGGTTCACCCGAGCGCTATTCTCGTGAGAGTTTCATCCATTAACTCCGTTGTAAATAATGAATTACTACGAAAACGTATAAATAATTAACAGCATGATATAAAGCAAAACAAGATTGAAGGACATGTGATAAAAATTGAATTAAGTGACATTCTATTATACCAAATTAATTTGTTTTATAGTGAATGAAAGCTTCCAAAAGTAGATTTGTTCCTTGTTTAAGCCGCCAGATTAACATAAAGATTATTGTCCTTGTCCAACCTGTGAGTAAGGACATACTGAATGTACAGCCTTAATGAAGACACAATGTCGCAACAATGTCGATTCGATATCAATGCGATGTCGTGACGGAAAGGCGACACCAAAACGATGCTGTTTCGACAATGTGTGTTTACTGGCGTACACTTAGCTATTGCATTAAGAAAACAAGCCTATTCAAATATACTGAAAATTTTACCACCAAAAACAATGAAAATTTTCAGATAAAATTTCTGATATTTTTCATATTTCTGCCCAAAACATAGATTGTGGAAAAATAATGTCTACCCTCTGTAAACCCAGTTTTACTATATAAAAGTGGGGTTTAAGGGGGTCAACATCATATAGGCATTTTCGTGATGGGAAAACAGTGTCCTTCCACAAGGATTCAATTGGATAGAATTCTAATGAAATCACTACTGAACTACTCGAAGCCCTGCCATTGAGATGTGTTGAAACGTGAAAGGTCGTAAGTCTTGCCAGCAGGATGCACTCTGCACATAATGATATAACTGATGTCAGAATCGACGAGCAACTGGTAATTCAAAATGAGGTTGTGTTTAGTCACTTTAATATGCAAGTCACCCTATGAATTTCTATTGAATTCTGGTAAAATAACGTCAATTACCTCCTTTGATCGAATAATTTGTCAATTTTTAACATTTATCGGCATCGTGAAGGAACAGAGAAGCCATTTTTGAAGTGAATCGGTGTTCAGTTCTCCAGGTCCCGAGGTTATAAAACTTTTTTTCATGCTCAACTCAGCTGAGCATGAAATTTTCTCTGCTAATAAACATGAAAATGCCAACAGTAGTTGGTATTTTCATATTTATTAGCAGAGAAATTTTCATGCTCAGAATACTGTTGGTATTTTTATATTTATTAGCAGAGAAATTTTCATGCTCAGCAATGTTTAGCAAGAAAGAATTTGCAATTGTTAGTAATTTGAGATTTATTAGCAAGACAAATTTCATGCAACAACTTAAGCGTGTAAATCTATGTCTAATGATTTCACCTGCAACCATGAAACGTGACATAAGGTTCCGCTCAGGGTCCACTCTGCCATTACAAACATGAAGCATTTATATACGATACATATATAATACACAACGGACCTGTATTTTACGATGTTGTCTTCGTCTTTAGTGTTCCCTTCAGGTAAAGAATATGATAACTGAACATCACATAAAGTCAATCAAAATCTTACACACGTCATCGGGAAGGTATTGCCCCGACGTCGTTAGATACCTACTCCAACAAAGTAATTTGCTCCGTATTAGCGACATTTGAGACACATTACGAAAACAAGCCTATTCAAATATACTGAAAATTTTACCACCAAAAAAATGAAAATTTTCAGATAAAAATTCTGATATTTTTCATATTTCTGCTAAAAACATAGATTGTGGGTACTCGTTAGAACCGCCTCAGCGAGGCGGTTCTAACGAGTATCCACAATCTATGTTTTTAGCAGAAATAAGAAAAATAATGTATACCCCTGTAAACCCCAGTTTTACTATATAAAAGTGGGGTTTAAGGGGGTCAAAATTATACAGGCATGTTTTCGTGATGAGAATAATTTACTATCTTGTTACAGTCATATCGTTTTGCCGAGAATATTTAGAATTGCTCTTCAGGTATTTATATTCTACTTCAGTTTAACTACAATATAAAAGGTTTTGCTTTTCGTACGTTTGTTCGATTTGGATTTGGCGTTTTCCTCTTCCTCTTGATGTTTGGGAAGGGCTGTGGTTTGTGATTGTGGAACTCCCTGGACTTTTCTCTTACCTCTTTTTTATAATGAAGGCGATATCAGTAAACATCACGAAAACATACCTATATACTTTTGACCCCCTTAAACCCCACTTTCATACAGAAAAACGGGGATTTACAGGGGTATACATTATTTTTATTATTTCTGCTCGAAAACACATTGTGGGTACTTGTTAGAACCAGCTCGGCGAGGCGGTTCTAACGTGTATCCACAATCAATGTTTTGAGCAGAAATATGAAAAATATCAGAATTTTTATCTGAACACTTTCTGTTTTGGGTGGTGAAATTTTCAATATGTTTGAATAGGCGTGTTTTCGTAATGGTTATGAAATTTCAAATGTACATGCAAACAGCGAAGGTCAAGGTGATTTTGTGATTGTGCGTGATCTGATCAGGACCTTTGCTGTCCTTCGGTATGTGCTACCATTTTTAATCCCAGCAAGCATACAGCGTTGAAACAAGGTCAAATCAACGTTGATTCAACGTCTTGACGTTGTTTCAACGTTATGTGCACGCTGGGATGATTCTTTGTAAAGCTCTGACTAGGATAGATCAGGGTCTTCAGTCGATCGCATACATCACTGGCACATTTCGGTTACTGTAGTCTTTCTACTGAATGTCATAACGGAGTATTATTCAACAAGAGAAAACAGATTAAAATGAAAATAAAAACATGCTTTACAAGAACTAAACCCTCGCTCTTATTCTCGATAACACACATTTAACCCTAGTCCTGCTGAACCCGGATATGCCCTGCCTTTGCAAACAGTGTAGATCCAGATCAGTTGGCTTCTTCAGAAGCCAACTGATCTGGATCTACACTGTTTGCCATTAAGTATATGAATTTATATCAACGAAATAGACCTATTAATCTGATTGGCTGAAAATTAGAAGTGGGCGTGGTATCTTAATTTATTCAGTATGATTAAGAAGGGTTAATTATTTGAGCTGCAACGTCAGACATTCATTCGGACATGTTCGCTTAGCGAAGATTCAAATCAGCCTGCGGATCCGCGAATGCGCAGGCTGGTTTGAGTCTTCCTCAGGCGCTTATGTCAGAAGGAACGTTTTCTCATGTAACGGCTCATTTGGTCTACGTAGACGTACTACAACTCCTCGGTGAAGGAAAACCGTATACATAAATAGTGATGAAACAAGAATGACTCGAGACGACTACAAACCGAACATCAGAGCAAAACAAGCCCAACTAGAGCTGTCAGAGGATTTGACTATAGCCCCGCTGCAGCGCTATCAGAGGAGAAATACCCATAATGTTGAAATATTTTTTATCATACTTACCAGATAACATCTCTATAGGACAAGATAACATGGCAAGATAAAACATATCAAGGGATTTGACTCCATGAGTTATGGACCCTTGGCCTTGATTCCGGTATACACGATACATCTACCCATTCTCCGTATGTGCATTAGTTTTCAAATTTGTTTCCCTTACAGTTCTTGGGTAAAGCGCAACAAAAAATTTTCATTTATGGAAAATTGTAAAACCTATCGAGGGAATTAACTCCAAGAGTTATAGGCCAGTGGCCCTGATTCTGGATACACAATACAACAGCCCAATGTCCATGTGTGTACTAAATTTTAACCTTATAGGGTTCACAGTTCCTGAGAAATATGTAATGGAAATTTTTCATTTATGGCAAATTGTAAAATTTATTAATGGATTTAATTCCAAGAGTTATTGGCTTTTGGCTCTGATTCTGGTAGGCACATTATAACAGCCCACTGTCCATGTGTGTACCAGGTTTCAACTGTGTAACCCTTACAGTTCTTCAGCAAAATGTGACGAAAATTTTTCATTAATGGCAAATTGTAAAACCTGTGAAGGGGTGTAACTCTAGGAGTTACAGGCCGTTGGCCCTGATTCTGGTATACACGATACATCAGCCCACTATCCATGTGTGTACCAAGTTTCAACTTTACAGCTTTCATAGTTCCTGAGAATCTACAACGAAAATCTTTCATTGGCGGTAAATTGTAAAACCTATCAATGGATTCAATTCTAAAAGTTAAGGGCCCTTGGTCCTGATTCCGGTATACACAATACATCAACCCACTGTCCATGTATGTGTACCAGGTCTAACTTTGTGACCCTTACAGTTCTTGAGAAAATGTGACGAAAATGTTTTATTAACGGCAAATTGTAAACCTATCAAGGGATGTAACTCCAACAGTTATAGGCCCTTGGCCCTGATTTTTGTACACACGACACACAAGCCCATTGTCCATGTGTGTACCAAGTTTCAATTTTACACTTTTAATAATTCTTGAGAAATCTGAAACGATTTTTTTCCATTAATGTTAAACTGTAAAATATATCACGGGATATAACTCCAAGAGTTATAGGTCTTTACCCCTGATTCCAGTATTCACGATACATCAGCCCATTGTCCATGTGTGTACCAGGTTTCAACTATACAGCTTTCATAGTTTCTGAGATTTTTTTTCATTAATGGTAAATAGTAAAACCTATCAAGGGATGTAACTCCAAGAGTAATAGGCCCTTAGCCCTGATTTTGGTATATACGATACACAGACCTACTGTCCCTGTCCATGTGAACCAAGATTCAAGTTTATAGCTGAGTCACCTGTAATGAATGTTTTTCATTTATGGCAAATTGTAAAAACCTATCAAGGGGTTTAACTCCAAGAGTTATGGGCAATTGGCCCTGATTCCGGTATACACAATACATCAACCCACTGTCCATGTGTGTATCAGGTATCACTTTTGTAATATTTTCAGTTCTTGAGAAAAGTGTGACGAAATTTTTTCATTAATGGCAAATTGTAAAACCTATCAAGTGAAAATAACTCCAAGAGTTATAGGCCCTTGGCCCTGATTCTGGTATACACAATACATCAGCCTATTGTCAATGTGTGTAACTAGTTTCAATTTTACAGCTTTCATAGTCTGAGAAAAGTGTAACTAAATTTTTTCCATTAATGGTAAACCGTAAAACCTATCAAGGGATGATGTGTAACCAAGAGTTAAAGGCGCTTGGCCCTGATTCGGAAATACACGATACATCAACCTACTGCACAGATGTTTACCAGATTTGAACTTTGTAACCCAAACAGTTGTTGAGAAAAGTGTATCAAAATTTTATCTGATGAGGATGGAGTGAAGGAAGGAATGACGGACGGAAGGAATGACGGAAGGAAAGATGGAAGGAACAAAAGTTATGGGCATTAATTCTGGTGTACACGATACAGCAGTCCATTGTCCATGTCTGTACCAAGTTTCAACATTACAGCTTTCGTAGTTCCTGAGTAATCTGTAATGAAAATTTTCATTAATGGTAAATTGTAAAACCTATCAAAGGATGTAACTCTAAGAGTTAAGGGTCCTTGCCACTGAGTCCGGTACACACGCTACATCAGCCCATCGCCCATGTGTGTACCAAGTTTCAAGCTTACAACTTTCATAGTTCCTGAAAAATCTGTAACGAAAATTTTTCATTAATGATAAATTGTAAAACATATCAAGGGATATAACTCCAAGAGTTATGGCCCTTTGCCCCCGATTCCGGTACACACGATACATCAACCCACTGGGTATGTATCAAGTTCCAACTTTGTAACCCTTACAGTTCCTGAGAAAAGTGCAACGAAACGGACGGAAAAAAGGAATGACGGACGGAAGGAATGACGGAAAAAATGACGGAAGAACAAGGCAAATCCAGTACAGCCCCACTTTTTCAAAGCGTGGCTATAATAATAGAACCACTGTGATTGCGATCACTGACGAGTATGCTCATGCATAAGCATTTGAAAAGAAATAGGATTAAGCAGTCATCTGTTATACTGCAAGGGTAACAGACGAACAATTAAAGAGGGCAACACAGATCTTAACTTTGATTGGACTAAATGCATGAAGTTTATAAGAACGAGAGCTATTCTGTGTGAGTAGCTTAATTGACTGGCTCGAGATGATCCTAACAGTGTAGACTTCTAATCAAATAAGAAATTCGGCTGATAAAAGTTTATTATGGGTTACTGATGCGACATTGCATTATACTACCTGCTCTTCAGTCTAATGAAAGTCTGACGACAGGATTAATTGATTCAGTGACATAGCAAACATGTAATAGTTCAGTGTGACAACTTCATAAAAAAGGAGAGTGAGTTCCCTGTTACAACGTACACAGGCCAGGTGACGTATGTCAAGACACTGTCGAGATGAGATATCTTAATACATAGTTGAGATATGTCCAGACATAGTCGAATATTTCAAACACACAAGAGATTTTCGAGCTGAAGCGTTTCAAGATAAAAGTTCATTACGAAAACACGCCTATTCATATATGTTGAAAATTTCACCAACAAAAACTGAAAGTTTTCAGATACAAATTCTGATATTTATTCATATTTCTGCTCAAAAACATAAATTGTGGGTACTCGTTAGAACCGCCTCGGCGAGGCGCTTCTAACGAGTACCACAATCTATGTTTTTGAGCAGAAACAAGAAAAATAATGTATACCTCTGTAAACCCAGTTTTACTATTTATAAGTGGGTTGAGGGGGTCAAAATTATATAGGTATGTTTTCGTGATGTGAGGTGAGACGTTTAGCCACAGTCGAAATATGTCCTGACAGAGTCGATATGAGATATATCAGAATGACTGTTGAGTATAATGTTACACGCATCGCGCTAAAGGGGTGGAGACAAGTCTTGTAGTTATGAAATTGTTAAAATCCATCGCGAATGATTTATTTGCTTACAACAGACAGACACAGAGTAAAGTATTAAGAAGTAACGCACAAGAACTGATCAACTTTAGATCTAATTATAACATGTAACATGGAAAGGCGGAAAAAAGCCTTCAGCTTCTCCTTTTTACCACCATTGCGCTAACGCGCTAAAGATATCCCACCAAAATTTTGTAGAATTCTGGTAGCCACAGTCGAAATATGTCCTGACAGAGTCGATATGAGATATATCAGAATGACTGTTGAGTATAATGTTACACGCATCGCGCTAGCACACAACACGCGCGACATTTCTCTCTGTCCTCAACAAAAGCATTGTTACAGAATTAGACCGGGTGCGGAAAAAGACAAATAATGGAACATATTAACAGTGCAGATGCAGAAGAGCCTGACTCTCCTAGCAAAAAAATTGGTCAGATAATTTCTCATCACGAAAACATCCCTCTATAATATAGACCCCCTTAAACCCCACTTTTATATAGTAAAAGTGCGGTTTACAGGGGTATACATTATTTTTCTTATTTCTGCTCAAAAACATAGATTGCGGGTACTCGTTAGAACCGCCTCGCCGAAGCGGTTCTTACAAATACCCACAATCTATGTTTTGAGCACCAATATGAAAGATGTCAGAGTTTTTTTATCTGAAAATTTTCAGTTTTTGGAGATGAAATTTTCTATATATTTGAACAGGCATGTCCGTAATTACAATATTACTTATGGGGACTTGGTACACTTGGTAGATTTTCCGCCATTTTTTATAAGATAGCATTTGTGACTTCCTGTTTGCGTTTTGGCATACAAAGACTCTTTAGTAAAGGGATCTACTCTAAAAGGAAAGAATTTTCTCCCGAGATAAAATCTTTTCTTTTGTAGACCATTTTTTCAGAAAGGAGGCACATGATTCTGACAGAGTCGCTTCATTTTGAAGTGAATCTAGCCCCCTTAATTATTTCACTTCGTTTTTTAAAAATCATCAATTATTTCTTGCTCCATGTAGCATACAAGATGATTACTCTCAGTCCAGACTGTGAAGATATTCCTGCTGTCAATGTGTCCTAATTCTGTCAGGACAAATTTTCGTCTTCAAGACGTTGAAGTAAATTAGACAAGAGGAGATATTCCACGGTGTAATGTAATCATGGAGTTTATCGCTGTGCTGTAAGAGAAGATAACGTGTATTAATTACGTGTTTCATTCAATTCAAAGTTTTGATCGAATCTAAGACATTCTGACTTAGCAATTCCACCAAATGCTGCACGAAGAATGTAATTACCACAATACGCGTTTAAGGTAAATTCCTATGTGACTGATTTCGCATACGGCACGCAAACAACTATCACGTATACTGAGGTTTTCGAGGAGGTCACAATCAATCAGCTGTCGTTAAGTGCTTGTGTTTTTTAAAACGTCTGCATGCACTTCGAGGTAGTATTAATGCTGTTGAATTGCCTGGCTCTATGTGACTGTTGGGTATTATTATTTTACGTGCGTCCATCCATCCGTGCGTCCGTAGTGCGTCCATCTGTTCGTCATGCTATATCCTCCTTAACCACTGGACGGAATTCAACCAAACTTGCTTCATGACTTCCTCTCATGGTAATGGTGTGCGTGAGCAACATTATATTTCCGTGTGTCCATCCGGGCTAATAAAATTGGTGTCATGTGACAATTGTCCATACATTTATGTGACTTACAGTCACACAACTCTCAGCTGGGCAGATTTATTCCGTCTAAGTAAATGTTAGGTGACACATTTTTGTTTAATGTGACGGGTCACAAAAAAAAGTCACATAACCATCAGTTGTGAGTACAAAAAGTCGCATAACACCCATTTCGTTCGAATGTTCGTCCATCTGTCTGTCGTGCCATCTCCTCCTAAACCACTGGGCGGAACTGTACTAAACTTGCTACATCACTTCCCCTCATGGTAAGGATGTGCGAGAGCAACATTATTTTTCCGTGCGTCTGTCAATTTGTTTGTCACGCTATCTCTTCCTTAACCACTGGACAGAATTCAACCAAACTTGCTACATGACTTTCCCTCATAGTAAGGGTGTGCGAGGCAATATTATTTTTCGTGCGTCCATCCATCCGTGCGTCCGTAGTGCGTCCATCTGTTCGTCATGCTATATCCTCTTTAACCACTGGACAGAATTCAACCAAACTTGCTTCATGACTTCCCCTCATATGGTGTGCGTGAGCAATATTATTTTTCCGCACGTCCATCCGAGCTAACGAAAGTCTGTGACAATCATCTAGGCATCTCTTTTTTTGTGAACTGCTGGGAAGGTCCTTGCTAGAGTCCTACTGAATCGATTGAATGAATACCTTGAACAGTCAGGGCTTCTACCAGAAAGCCAGTGTGGATTCAGGAAAGACAGAGGAACAATAGACATGATCTTCACAGCAAGACAGCTTCAAGAGAAATGCTAGGAACAGAATGTGGACCTCTACATAACCTTTGTCGACCTTACCAAAGCATTTGACTCAGTCAGTCGTGGGGGACTGGAAAATTATAGCAATGGTGCGGCAGTTCCACGATGGTATGCTTGCAAGAGTCCAATATGATGGCGAGTTTCCTGATCCATTCCCTGTGACAAATGGAGTTAAGTAAGGCTGTGTACTATCTTTAGCACTGTTCAGCATGATGTTTTCTGCCATGCTTACAGGTGCTTATCAGGATGGTGACAATGGTATACCTATTAGGTATCGTTTTGATGGGAAACTTTTCAACCAAAGAAGGTTGCAAGCTAAATCCAAGGTGCAGACAGAGGTGCTTGATGAGTTCTTCATTGCTGATGACATGGCAAAGGGTGCTCCAACAGAAGAGAAAATGCAAAAAGATGTAGATCGAGTATCCGATTCATGTAACAGCTATGATCTCACAATCAGTATAAAAAAGACCGAGATAGTATATATCAGCCATCACCTGGAAAGCCTTACAAGGAGCCTACCATCACATTGAAAGGTCAATGATTGCAAGTGTCAGACAAGTTCACCTACCTTGGAAGCACATTGTCTGGAGTTGAGGGGGATTTTGATGATGAAGTCAGTGCCAGGATTGCCAAAGCTAGTGCAGTATTTGGCCGACTACGTGGAAGTATTTGGGATCGAAGTGGACACAAAGCTGAAAGTATATAGGTCCGTGGGGCTGCCAACACTATTATATGCATGCGAAACTTGGAAGTTTACCGACGGCATGCCAACAGACTGACCCACTTCCATACAAGCTGTCTTAGAAAACTTCAAAAAATCAAGTGGCAAGACACGATTAAAGACACAGAAGTCCTGAAAAGGGCAGGGATGCAGAATGTACATACTCTTCTGAAATTGGCACAGTTAAGATGAACAGGCCATGTTACCAGAATGCCTGATGAACGTTTGCAAAGAAAATCCTCCATGGAGAACTACAAATAGGAAAACGCTCCCATGGTGGTCAGAAGAAGCGATACAAGGACACCCTCAAAGCCTCCCTTAAAGACTTCAACATACCAACAGAGTCGTGGGAACAGATTGCACAGGATCGAGGCCTCATAAGAAGGCGTGCTGGCGAATACGAAGCAAAAAGAATCAGCGAAGCCGAGCAGAAACGTGCGCAGTGGAAGCCAGACCTTAGGCATCACCAACAGAGCTTTCTTCCTCAGACCTCTCTTGTGCTATCTGCAACAGGCAGTTCAGAGCTAAGATTGGTCTCATCAGTCATCTTAGAACACACAAATAATAACACTTCACGCATTTGATTAGGATTGTTCATTGTCAGTAATGACAGACGAACTTATGAATGTGACACAATTTTTCATTTCATGTGACGGGTCAACAGAAAAGAGTCACGTGACCATCAGTTGAGGGTACAAAAAGTCAAATAACAGACATTTCATTACGGAACCCCGTGCCTCCGTCGCCCGTCCATCTGTCCGTCACGCTATCTCCTCCTAAACCATAGGGCGGAATTCAACCGCACTTGCTACATCACTTCCCTCATGGTAAGGGTGTGCGAAATCAATATTATTTTTCTATGCGTCCGTCGTCCGTCCATCTGTCCGTCACGCTATCTCCTCCTAAACCACTGGGCGGAATTCAACAAGATTTGCTACATCACTTCCCTCTATGGTAAAGGTATGCGACATCAACATTATTTTTCATGCGTCTGTCCGTCAAGCTATCTCCTCCTAAACCACTGGGCGGAATTTATCAAACTTGCTACATGACCATCGCTCATGGTAGGGGGATACATAGTTCAACTTATTAGATTCGCCAGAGCTTCTTCAAATCTTAGTGACTTTAACTACCGTAATAAAGCCCTTACTGCCAAAACTTCTTAGGCAGGGCTATCGTTATTTTAAACTTCGTAAGGCGTTTTCGAAATTTTATCGCAGACACAGAGCCTTGGTAGAAAAATATAGCGTCAGTCTGAAAACACTTCTGCAACAAGGTATATCGGAACCAGAATTTTACGGTGACTTAGTGTACAGATTTAGAAAAATTGTAGGAAAATCTAACTTTTCGGAGCATTTCAGAAAACTTATTAACCGTTAGAAAAAAATTGGCTATAACCTGTATATTATGAGGCAGACTGCATGCAGACTGAAGTTTTATGTATTTCTGTATTAAGAATAGCATCCAGGGCGAAGTTGGGCTAGCTGTAAAAGTGCTTTAACCCCCCTCCACCCTCCCCCTTCCCCCCCCCCCCACACACACACACACCGGTGGTTTACTCTACTGACCGTTCTAAGGCGGTGGTCCCGGTGTTAGTCTTACTCTTTGTTGCTTTGTAGTTTATTCTATGAGGCGATTTGTTTTATGTCTTACCTTGTGTTATTTTGTTCTTGTGTTTTTCAGTCCTTTTAGCATTGCGATTACCTCGCATGGGGAAGAGAAAGCTAATCTTAGTTTTTTTCGTGCGTTTGTTCGATTTGTGCTTGTTTGGATTTGTCTGTTTTCTCTTTCTCTTGGTGTCTGGGAAGGACTGCGGTTTGTAATTGTGGCACTCCCTGGACTTTTCTCTTACCTTTTTTGTGAGAGCATATCCGTCGTTCCGTCCGTCTGTCCGTCAGTCATGCTTTTAGAAACGAGCGTGGGATTTGTGATGGCACGCCATCGAATACGCATTCTAGTTATTATTATTAGTATTATTTTTATTATTATTATCCCTCAAGAACAGATTCAACCAACGAAATCTCTTTTTTGTTCTGTTTCTATATTTCCAAAGGCTCTCCATAACAAAGTATTTGACGATGGCAGGAACTGTTTTGTGTTGTTGTTGGAGTACCTGACAAATGACTTCTGCGGTATGGCTACTTTTTACCCCAGGCTATAATTTGAACAACTCAACTTGATATTTCTAATGAAGTCCCTGATTCAAATGGCCTTTCGGTTCAGGAGAAGAGATTTGAAGAAGACTTTCAAGATGGCAACCGTTGCGGCCGGCTTTGATTTCCAGCCGTTAGACTTTTAGCCATTTTCAACCACAATATTTCCTATTAAGTTTCGAGTCGAATTGCCTTACAGCTCAGGAGTAGAAGTTAAAAATAGATTTTCAAGATGGCGGCCTTGGCGGCAAACTTGAATTTTAGTTTGTAACAATGTTAGCTATTTATGAGCTACAAACCCGATTGTTAGTACAAAGTTTCCAGTCAGTTGGCCTTATGGTTCAGGATTAGAAGTTCAAAAACGGGCCTTTCGGCCATCTTCCTTCACTCATTAAAACAATTTTAGTTTATTTTGATTTACAGGTCACCGCGACACTTCCAACGAAGATTCGAGTCAACTGGCCTTTCGGTTAAGATGAAAAGAAATGGAAATAAATTTTCAAAATGGCGGTGCTTGATTTCCGATAAAAGCGAGTTTAGTTATTTGTGATCTACGTACAAGTCACCCCGTTATTTCCTATCAAGTTTTGAGTCTATTGGCCTTTCCGTTAACTCTTTCGGCGCCAAACTGCAGACTGCATGTGTCGTCTGTGTGTGTTTTTTTTTTTTGTTTGTTTTTTTTTTGTTTTTTGTTTTTTTTGTTTTGTTTTTTGTTGTTTTTTTTAATATACTATCGATTGGAAAGCAGTTTATATGTAAAGATGAAAGACTGAATGTTCTTATTATCGCCTATGGCAGTGAAAGAGTTAAGGAGAAGTATTTCGATAGATGTTTTTATAATAGCAGCCTTGGCGGCTATCTTGGATTTCAAATCTGAACGATTTTAGCTATTTTTTGTCTACAAGAGGCCCCGATACTTCATACCAAATTTCTAGTCAATGGGTCTTTTATTTCAGGAGGAGACGCTCAAAATAAATGTTCAAGATGACGGCCATCTTGGATTTCTGATTAAAACAATTTTTGCTTATTTTTTATATACAAGTCGCTCTGATACTTACTGCCGAGTTTCTAATCAATTGGCCTTTCCATTCAGGAGAGCTACAAAATAGATTTTCAAGATGGCCACTTTGCAGCTATCTTTGATTTCCTGTAGGGTTGTGGCGGCCATTTTGGATTTCTGATCAGAACGATTTTAGCGTTTTTAATCTACAAGTCACTTCGATACTTTTTTGTCAAGTTTCGAGTCAATTTGTCTTTCGGTTTAGGAGAAGAAGGACAAAATAATTCTTAAAAATGGCGGCCACGGCGATCATATTGTATTTCCAAACGGAAAAAATTTAGCTGTTTTTATCTACTAGATACCCTTATATACTTACTACCAAGTTATAAGTCAGTGAGCCTTTCAGTTCAGGAGAAAAAGCTCAAAATAGATTTATAAGATGGTGGCACTGCCGGCCATCTTGGATGCCTATACATAACGATTTAATTATTTTCGATCTGCAAGTCACCCCAATACTTCCCACCAAGTTTCAAGTCAACTGACCTTTCGGTGCAGAAGAAGAAGCTCAAAATAGATTTTCAAGATGGCGGCCATGGCAATCATCTTGGATTTCGGATCTAAACGATTTTAGCTACTTTTGATGTACACGTTGCCCCGATACTTCCTACCAAGTTTCGAGTCAATTTGCCTCGATTCGGTTCAGGAGAAGAGCGTAAAATAGGTTTTCAAGATGACGCTCATGGCGGCCAAAGATTTCCAATCTAAACGGTTTTAGCTATTTTTATCTATAGGTTGTCCTGATGCTTCCTGCCAAGTTTCGAGTAAATTGGCCGTTCGGTTCAGAAGAAGTGCAAAATAGATTTCCAAGATGGCGGCCATCTTGGATTTCCGATGGGAACGAATTTGCTATTTTAATCTGATGAGCTAACAAAAATGAAATCGCTATCATCAGCACAACATTTTCCGAGTCTATGGGACACTCAAGAGCGGGTAACTATCATACCAATAGTCCAAACCGCGCTAAAATTGAACTTGCCCAAGATTTTATATCTGTTCCTGTTATCCGCAAGTTTGATGAAAATCCAATCAAAAATGAGTTCGCTATCGTCCGGACAACATTTTTCCCACTATATGTCTAATGGAGACTAAAGGACAAATAACTATCATGTGAATAGTCCCATCCGCCCCAAAATCGAACTTGTCCATGGGTTTATGGCTGTCCTCATTTCCTGCTATTCTGATGAAGCTTCGATTAAAAATGAAATTGTTATCGTCCAGACATTATTTTCCGACGTTAGTAAGGCCCTTAAGTTCGGTAACTCTCATGCAAATAGTCGAAACAAGGTCAAAATTGAAATGATTCGTGGATGAGGTGGAAGAACTCTTCAGGGAGCAAACAAATATATGTTTTACCGCTAATTGTCATGTTGTTTGTCACTTTCTGCTTGTGACTGTGGCACTCCCTGGACTTTTTTCTAAGTTTTTTCTTGCCCAATGTTTTTCTTTTAAAAGTTATGTATGTTTCAGATATTTTCAGTTGTTTGAGTAACAGAATTAGTACCTTTTTGGGAAAGAGTTGCCAACTCTGCTTGCCATCTGTCCATTTTTATTTGTCTGCTTAATTTTACTTGTCTGTGATTCCTTTTGGTGTTGGAGGCTTGATGTTGATCTTATTGTATCAGTTCCTGAGTTCACCTATTTACTGTGTCCCGTTTATCTCCAAGTTTGATAAAGACCGATCAAAAAGAAAGTCGCTATCGTCCGGACAACATTTTCTCCATTATACGTCTATGGGAGACTAAAGGGCAAGTAACTAATATGAATAGTCGAATAAAACAAAAGTAAAAAAGAATTGCCTTTGGAAACAAATACACACACAGTCACGGGAATCGGAGACTCGGTTTGATGTCTCTTCATATGCAACACTGTTGTTTGCGAGGCTGCATACGCGCCCCACTCCCCCCCCCCCTCACACACACACACACACACACACACACACACACACACACACACACACACACACACACACACCTCCTCTCCTAGAGCCGGCTTAAGCGGTATTCGATTTTCAAAATAACCAGAATGGGTTCAGTAATACCAAAGGAAATAAAATATAACCTGCTCTATGATGATGTACGGGGAGAGTTTTTACGGCCGCCACACGGCACAACACCAGCTACAGTAGAATAAAATAAAAGTCAAAAAGGATTCTAACTCCTCCAAGATTTTATGTCTGCCCATATAACCGGCAAGTCTGACGAAGATTTGATCAAAAATGAAATCTCTATCGTCTGGACAATATTTCCCCGAGTCTATTAGGCCCTCAAGGAAGGGTAAACTTTTATGCCAATATCAAGATTTTATGGCTGTCTTCATTACCTAAAAGTCATATGAAGATTCGATCAGAAATGGAATCGCTATCGTCTGTGGGGCTCTCTAGGGCGGTTACCTCTCATGACAATAGTCGAAACTGGGCCTAAATCGAACTTGTCCGGGATTTTATGCCTGTCCTTGTTATCTGCAAGTTTGATGAAGATTCGATCAAAAATGAAGTAAATTCAATTGAATTGCAAACCAACTTTAAATTTAGTGTGTTATTGTCGAAAACATTAGGCTTCTTTTTTTCTGCTTTGCATGACGAAAACATGCCTATTCTAATATACTGAAAATTTTACCACCAAAAAATGAAAAAATTTCAGATAAATATTCTGATATTTTTTAATATTTCTGCTCAAAACATAGATTGTGGGTACTCATTAGAACCGCCTCGGGGAGGCGGTTCTAACGAGTACCCACATTCTATGTTTTTGAGCAGAAAAAAGAAAATTAATGTATACCCCTGTAAACCCCAGTTTTGCTATGTAAAAGTGGGGTTTAAGGGGTCAACATTATATAGGCATGTTTTCGTGATGGTTTATTGTCCACAAAAATGAGGTTACATGTGCTCAAGGGCAGAAAGATGCCAAAACATGCTGATAGATCCAGCTTGTGTAATGCATTTTATCAGTCTAAGGCTAACATTCATTACGAAAACACGCCTATTCAAATACGTATATTGAAAATATCACCACCAAAACCTGGAAGTTTTCAGATAAAAAAAACTTTGATATTTTTTCATATTTCTGCTCAAAACATAGATTGTGGGTACTCGTCAGAACCGCCTCGACGAAGTAATCTATGTATAGGCGTGTTTTCGTGATGTAATCTGAAAATAAATTTGGAAGGAATATTGTGAGTGCCAAAATTTAGCCAAATGCTATGATGGAAGGATATAAAAAAAAGACATTAAGTTCCTGGTCCTTACAGATTTTAACTAACCTTTGTCATGCTGTATAAAGTTAGATGCCACGCCCATTTCTAAATTTCAGCCAATCACATAACTTGATTCAGGTTGTTGATACAAATTCATATTTTAAATGACAAACAGTGCATATCCAGATCATGTGGCTTCTGAAGAAGTCAACTGATCTGGATCAGCATTGTTTGAAAGAAATGGTATATGCGGGATCTGCACGAAGAGGGTTAAGCTTAAGGGTAATGGATATACTTTTAGTGGGGAGGCAACTCCATCAAAATTGTTCCGCCACACTTCTGAAAATTCCCACTCTAAAAGGAAAAACTTAATACTAGACGCTTTTTTCAGAAGGAGCTGATACGCAGCTAAGTCAAACTTGCCTCTCTAGTCCCTTTGAAATAAGGGAAAAACTCCATCATGTGTATCCAGCCCACTTGTATGATAGATGATTACAAGGATACCGACAAATACCCAACCGGTAAACTTCGCTCACTGATACGATTTGAGGGAGGTCGGGTGTTGCGAAGGTATCGTGTATCTTGCGGCATCTGGGCGCGCAACTGATATTGGCTTACAGTTGGGCAAGGCTTGCTATCCTAGTAGCAGGTAAGGGTAGAGATGAATGTTTTTATTTCTTCTGTTTCTTTCCTTTCATTCCTGTTCCTTTTTCTTCCCTGTCCCTCTCTTTCATCTTCTCTACTATCTTTTCTATCTCTTTTCTCACTTTCTCTGGGATACGACACAAAATGACCCACAAGGATTGACGTGTCGTTAAACCTCAACACAATTCAATTCAATTAACGGGAACTGATACACGTTCAGGCAAGACAACTCTGTCAAAATTGTATGTCTCCATTCTGAAAAGAGGTTTTCTCTGAATTGAAGGAATTTGCTCGCCTTGTGCAGAATCCTTTTCAGAAGTACATGGTGTACAGGAAAGCATGAAGATTGTCACAAAGATTGTCCCCCTTATGAAACCAAACGAAAATCAACCACGCTTCGAGCTTATAAAATTTTTCACATGCTCAGACCAGCTGAGCATGAAATTTTCTCTGCAAATAAATATGAAAAAGAGCATGAAATTTCTCTGCTAATAAATATAAAAATGCCAACAATAGTTGTCATTTTCATATTTATTAGCGGAGAAAATTTCATGTTCAGCTGTGTTAAGCAGGAAAGAATTTGGAATTGTTAATTCTGAGATTTATAAGCAGGACAAATTTTATGCTCAGCCGAGTTGAGCAAGAAAAAGGTTTTCTAACTCGTGGCAAGATTTATTCAGTTCTCCTTAACTGCAATCCTGAAGAATCAACTGAGCAGCAAAATCAGAAAACGTACCATCGAACATGTGCACCCTACGGAGACTTAGATCAGCCTGCAATTTCAGCCTGCGCAATTGCAGGCTGATCGCAATCGCAGGCTGATCACAATCTTCACCAGATGCATTTTGGATAGCCAATGATGTAAAGTTTCTTCATGCGGATATTGAAGACTCTGAATAGACTATTGTACTACAAACGATAGGATCTATTCCTTTTATTGCGTTTTGTAAGTGATAGAAACTACGTGGAATTGCCACAATGTTGTTTCTGGATTCTATATAGCTCGATTTTGTTTAAGTGATGATGGCAAGTTATCCATTGTGTCCCCATTACATTTGACAGCCTTATATATATATAATAGGTTATATTTTTCCTTTCAGCCCGAAAAGAAATATCTGTGCAAACATTCTAAATCCAGATGAGACGCGTAACAAACCATCTCATCAGGATCTACACAGTTTGCCATTCTACTTTTGACTTTAGACTAAATCCCGTATTGGTATCAGTGATGTTCAAATTCAAGGATGGAAGAGTACACTTCAATGATTAAGGGACAAAAGTGTGAATTTAGTGTTTGCCTCTTGTTACGTAATTATGCATTTGGTTAGGTTACTGTTTGGTGCAAGGTTGTGATAATATGCCCTACTTGTCCAGCTTGACCATATTGCCTGATTCCCGCACCAAGATATAGGCAACGTACTGGCTTTACATGCCTCATGCGGTGTTAGATATCAAAATAGCTTTTATCACTCTCTTGGCTAATTCAGCAAATGACAAATTAGTGATATTTTTATTATTTTTCCAAGAAAAGAGAATTTAACATTTCATACAAAGTGTCTCCAACGGAGACAGTTTGCACGAAATATCAAATCCTGTTGTCGCGGGAAAATAAGAAAAGTATTATAATATGTCGTCTGCTGAAACCTTTACCTAGAGAAATAAGATAGATACAATTCAGAGGAGTTCCTGTCATTTCAGTTTGGTCTGAACTAGTTAAACTGGCATACCGTATTTACTGTACGTATTCAGGTACCTTTAATCCTAACCATACTACTTATAAATTTGGACAAGCCTAGTTGTCAACCCAAGCATTGTTGATGGCTATGCTTCACTCTTTAATTGCACGACGGCGATTCGGGCCTCAGACTCAATGACGGCTTCTTCGTAAAACTTCAACCAATGGGTTGGGGCTTGATGATATGTCTTTGGCTTGGCCCGCAGCGGTTCAACTACTGGTTTTCATTTACTCTGGCATACAATAGAATTAGACAGGAGTACTCGTCTTTGCTTATTATAGTGATTAATTTGATTTTAATGTTTTCGCTTTGATGCATTGACTTAGTTGGGAGCTTTTATGCGAACCGAATTTTAAGTTAAGAGTAGCACCGGGACCAAGGGTAAAGTTGGCTAGCTGTAAAAGTGCTTTAACTCCCCACCCCCCCCCCCCCCCACTCCTCCCCACACACACACACACACACCCCGCTAGTTTACTCTACTCTCCGTTAGTCTTACTCTTTGTTGCTTTGTGGTCTGTCTGGAAAGTGTCTGGGAAGGGCTGCGGTTTGTGATTGTGGCACTCCCTGGACTTTTCCCTTACCCTTTTTTTTATTCTACGAGGGGATTTGTTTTATGTCTTACCTTGTGTCATTTTGTTCTTGTGATTTTCAGTCATTTTAGCATTGCGATCACCTCACTTAGGGAAGAGGGAGCTAATCTTAGTGTTTTTCGTACGTTTGTTCGATTTGTGCTTGTTTAGTCTTGTCGGTGTCCTCTTCCTCTTAGTGCCTGGGAAGGCTGCGGTTTGTGATTGTGGCACTCCATGGACTTTTCTCTTACCTTTGTTTTTCGATTGGATTAATGGCATAAACATACATATACCCAGATAAGGTCATAATCACGTACACAGCCCTTCCAAGGCACCGACTAAGGTTGGTATGATACAAAGCGACATCAGAAAGCAGCACTCTAATACAAACAATATGAACAAAACTCTGGTTAAACCCTTTTATCTCAGTATTCCGATACATGTACCTTTGCAAGCAGTGTAGATCCAGCTGAGACGGCTTGTAACGAGCCGTCACATCAGGATCTGCACTATTTGCAATTTCTTCTTGATGTTTGACAGAAACCCATATTTGCAACAACAGATGTGTTCAAATTCAGAGATGGAAGTGTCTATTACAAAACTCAGGGATGAAAGGGTTAACGCCGAACCTAACCCTTCTCTTCTCAAGCAATTCCAAAACATAAACACAAAACATTACGAAAACACGCCTGTATAATTTTGATCCCCTTCAACCCCACTTTTATATAGTAAAACTGGGGTTTACAGGGGTAAACATTATTTTTCTTATTTCTCCTCAAAAACATAGATTATGGGTACTCGTTAGAACCGCCTCGGTGAGGCGGTTCTAACGAATACCCATAATCTATGTTTTAAGCAGAAATATGAAAAAATATCAGAGTTTTTATCTAAAAATTTTCCTTTTTTTGGTTGTAAAATTTTCAATATATTTGAATAGGCGTGTTTTCGTAATGCAAAATCTATCTGCCGCACAGACTGAAAAACAAATAGAAAGCAAAATGGGCAGTGGTTGAACCCGGGGACCACTATACGGGCTCTTGTTCAAGAAAAGGTGGTCCAAGTAAACACAAGAGTGAGCAAACTGGCATCCTTAACCTTTACATCCAGGGTGATGTTGGCTAGCTGTAAAAGTGCTTTAACACCCCTCCCCTCCCCCCCCCAACACCCCCCACCCCTCCCGCTTCTACTGGTCGTTCTAAGGCGGTGGTCCCGGAGTTAGTCTTACTCTTTGTTGCTTTGTGATTTATGATACGAGGCAATTTGTTTTAAGTCGTGCCTTGTGTTATTTTGTTCTTGTGTTTTTCAGTCCTTTTAGCATTGCGATTACCTCGCTTGGGGAAGAGAGAGCTAATATTAGTGGTTTTCGTATGTTTGTTTGATTTGCGTTTGTTTGGTTTTGTCTGTTTTCTCTTCCTCTTGGTGTCTGGGAAGGGCTGCGGATTGTGATTGAGGCACTCCCTGGACTTTTCTCTTACCTTTTTTACCACTCTCTGTACCAACTCAGCAGACGACAAATTAATGGTATTTTTCTTATTTTTTCCTACAAAACAGGCTTTGACACTTCACACAAATTCTCCTACAATTTGCATGTAGTGCCAAAGCCTATTTTCTGTAAATATATATAAGGTCGTCTTCTGATTTTTTATCTAGAGTGTTTAGCGTTAAAACAGAAGTCAACAACGCTAGTATACAATAGAGAAGATCGTGTTCGGTCCTCGTAGAGGTTCTATTATCGGTTGATCAGCCTAGAAAAAAAAACATATAAATTCACCTCTCAATATTATGATGAAAGAAAACCACTGGCAGAACCACCGTGAGTGCGAACACACACATTGTGGCTGAATGACAAACGATGTAAACCCTGATCATACGCCGCGGTCCATGGATTTACAAGCCTTGCTCAGGCCTGTCTGACAAAATACTTTAATATGATACGTTCCATGTATTTAAGTTGCAGTTACGAAGCACTGCTAAAAGCAATTTATGTGATTTTATCTGGCTTCTTGAGTGTTTAATCTGTGTAAGTGGCATGTCCAAAAACGAAAAGAATATTAATTTTCATGTACATTAAAAAAAGAAACCTTACAATTATTATAACGCAATATCGATTTAGGAGAAAATCGTGTCACATTTACAGATGAGCCAATACACAACAAAATCGACAAACTCAAACATGCCAACAACGAAAGGGAAATAGTTGGCAAGCATTGGACAAGCTACGGACAAGCTACGGACAAAATCGGAAACTGATGCAAGTGAATTACAAAACTGCCTCTGAAATTATAAAGGCAATGTCAGAAAGTACCTTCGGATATATGTGCGAACAAAGCTTCGGTCAATATATATGTAACCATCACGAAAACATGCCTATATACCCCCTTAAACCCCATTTTTATATAGTGAAACTGGGGTTTACAGGGATATACATTATTGTTCTTATTTCTGCTCAAAACCATAGATTGTTGGTACTCATTAGAACCGCTTTGCCGAGACGGTTCTAACGAGTACCCACAATCTATGTTTTGAGCAGAAATATAAAAAATGTCAGAATTTTTATCTGGTAATGTTTCAATTTTTTTGTGGTAAAATTTTCAGTATATTTGAATAGGCATATTTTCGTAATAAAAAATCAAGTCTCATGCCCAAAATATCAAAATAAGAATTAAGTCATGAGATTAGTAGGGATTACAAGATTATTGAAAAAAAAACAACAAGTTAATGTATTGGTATTTACTGAATATTTGCAAGCTAAACACCTGGCAACTGTAAGTACATGTAGTTTTGTACGAGTTTCCGATTGTCATTAACCACTATAACGATGCGCTACATTACGAAAACACGCCTATTCAAATATATGAAAAGTTAATCACAGAAAAATTGAAATTTTTCAGACAAAAAATTAAAATATTTTTCATATTTCTGCTCATAACATAGACTGTGGGTACTCGCTAGAACCGCCTCGCAGAGGCGGTTCTAACGAATACCCACAATCTATGTTTTTGAGCAGAAATAAGAAAAATAATGTATACCCCTGTAAACCCCAGTTTTGCTATATAAAAGTGGGGTTTAAGGGGGTCAAAATTATATAGGGATGTTTTCGTAATGTATATTTTTAACAGCGACAATAGATGAATGATTTCGGATTTAAGGTCTGCTTTGAGGTGCAAGTATTGATCATTTCTGCTATAAGAATAACAAAAAAATGAAACTAACAACGGGTGGTAGGGGACGAAAACAAATTATTTGGGCCTTTGCTGTCCGCATATGCCAAAAAGGCACAATTTCACATAGTGCGACTCATTTATTTATAATGCTATTGAGCTTCTGTTTCATTTACGCGAACTGATATGACTAAACAGTGAAAGAACGGGAAATAGAGGTGAGTAGGTATACTTTCCCATTCACTCCACCCAACCCCACTTCACCGGACCCTACTCTGGCCCACCTTACTCCACCCCGCTCAATCTCCCTAAATGTCAGTCACCGGCCAGGAGATGACTTCCCCTGTTGATGAAAAGAAAATGTCTGTCTTGTTTGTTTTTTTTTTTGTTGTTGTTGTTTTTTTTGTTTTTTTTTGTTTGTTTCTTTTTTTTTTTTTTGTTTTTTAAGTAGTAAATTCAAACGCTTTCATCCTAGTAGAACAAACATTGCATGACTTGTCCGGCTGAGACTTTTTGGAAAAGTCGGCGTAGATTACCTCTACAATTTGTCGTTGGGCATATTTCGCAAAGTTGAAAAAGCAAAAACTTAACCCCAGAAACATAGGAAATATATTTTAAACCCCGGTTACTGTTCTCTTGGTAAGTTTTAAACAACCTTCTGATAATACGGTACGATTGTTCTATTGATACCCGTGTCAAGCACGCTTTTAACCTGGTTTCTTTTCCTAACAATGGCATGACTGACAGATGTGGACTAAGAAAAACGAAAATGAATCTTACAGATCTCTTACATTACTTCGGACATTTGATACGTCTCTGCTACTAGAAACATACTTAATGTTCGTCCAAATAATAGTCGAAATATGGATACTGGTGAATTACCTGTGGAAAAAAAAACGCAGCGGATTTATTTATTTATTTATTTATTCGCATGTAATTCACTGAGATGTCGAAAACTAGCCGGGCTTACCGCACGCATAATAGACTGATTCACAGACAAATACAGAAAATATATGATAGTACGGGTTCCAATACTCATTTTACTAACCTTAAAATCAGATTTATTTAGATAAGGAGGAAAGCCTTGACACATCTGTATTTAAAACAACTGTTTGTTTGTTTGTGTTGAGGTTTTACGGCCCAGTCAACCCAATGGGGTCATGTTGAGCGTGGTCAGTTTACCTAACCACACGTTTACTGGCCAGGCTTAGTCCTCTAAGCTGTTAACCAGTATTGTGCACATTCTTTCGCCAGAAACTAACAACTGCCCTTCTTGAATCAGCGGAAAGGAGAGAATGACCGTAGAAAATATTTCACGATCAATCTCCACGAAAGAATGTTGCCGACCTCGGCGGGGGTTGAACCCGCGACCTCCTGGTCTCCAGTCGGACGGCGCACCCAACTGATCCACCGAGGCCGGCTTATAACAACTGTATAGACATTCATACATTGCATTTCGCGAAAAGGGTGTGGCGGCCGTAAAAAGTCTCCCCATACATCATCATAGTGCAGGTTATATTTTATTTCCTTTGGGATCACTGAGCCCATCCTGGTTGATTTGAAAATCGAATACCGCTTAAGCCGGCGCTAGTGGGCGTATGCAGCCTTGCAAAATACAATGTTGCATATGAAGAGACTCAATCAAACCGAGTCTCCGATTTTCATGATTTTGTGTGTTCTTTGTTTCCAAAGGCAATCCTTTTTTGACTTTTATTCTATGGAGGTCCACATGTAATGTAACAAATTCTAAGTATCGAAAACCTTGTGTATTCAGGTTAAAGTAATAAACAATTGAAAGACAAAATGCTCAAAACAGAAAGCAAAATGTTTATTTACTCGTGCGTATATGAATCATGAAGCCACATGAGTTACACGCCGGTTATTTCCGCATTTAAGGGAGAGTATCCTATTTTCCTGTCTGACATTTTTTTTTTTTTTTTTTTTTTTTTTTTTAAATTTCGCTTGCAAACTGCAGTTCAAATAGACCTTCTGTCGTTTTCTATAACATTTATTAGAAGGTTTATATAAATGGATTAACAGCAGAAAATATTTGAATTTTCGTCCAAAGTCGCCGCTACGATAAACCTGTAAGAAACGTTTGATTGCAAATGTTTCCTGACACCATTTTGAATGATAAATTTTAATTTTTACTACACAGCTTTCGGGCGTTCGTTCTCATCACGAAAACATGCCTATATAATTTTGACCCCCTTTAAACCCCACTTTTGTATAGTAAAACTGGGGTTTACAGGGGTATACATTGTTTTTCTTATTTCTGCTCAAAAAACATAGATTGTGGATACTCGTTAGAACCGCCTTGCCGAGGCGGTTCTAACGAGTACCCGCAATCTATGTTTTGATCAGAAATATGAAAAATATCAGAGTTTTTTTATGTGACAATTTCCAGTTTTTGGAGGTTAAATTTTCTATATATTTGGCATAGGCGTGTTTTCATAATGTATGGCTTTTTCTAAAAAATATTTGTATGGAACAGTGTATTGTACTGACGTAAGTCTTAAATATGCATGTTGAGCGGAATCGTCGCTCATTTCATCATGCCCATAATTTCAAAACTTGTTGACAAACTTAACTCGGTAAAAATGTATGAACATAATAAATGACGTAATTTCCGCCCACAAATATTCATTAAAATTCAATAGAAAAATACACACAGTTTTACAAAATGCGACAAATTTTAACAATCAGTGCTAATTTATATTTAGACTCAACTGCACAGATTAATTTGTCGCGAGTTTGGTGTCTGTTACCTGTTAGAGTAAACCTGTGTACTAAACATTTAATAAAACTTATAGTTCTTTGGAAAATTCTAAACCAGTATCATGCAAAATGTATGCATTTTTTCCAAAATTCAATTCATAGTTTCGAATTGCTGTACAGCGGTTTTATATGAACCAATATCCAAGCTGTATACAAAAACTCAGTCGTATATCTTTCCACTTGTAGGTTTGTTTGTTTTTTTTTTGTTTTTTTTTTTGTTTTTTGTTTTTTTTGTTTGTTTTTTTTTTTTTGTTTTTTTTTTTGCAAGATACAGGAATTGAGAAACTCTACTATGAACTATGAGGTTAAACTTTCGCATGATCCATAAATGGTTTAACGCTGAGCGTGCTGGAAAAAAATGACAACTGATTTCAAATATTTTTTTCTTATTTGGTCGGACAATAAGGTTTGATATTTCATGCAGATTGTCTCTTTAGGACACAACTTACATGAAATGTCAAAGTACTGTGACATTTACTGACAAAATAATACAAATTGACATATACTTGTCGCCTGCTGAATTCGCCCTGTGATTTGTAAAAATTGGGGATTAGCACTGTCTAAGCAAATTCAGCACATGATGAATAAATGATATTTTTCTTATTTTCCCCATCAAATAAGATTTCTGTTAGAATCTGTTGACATATCATGCAAATTGTCTCCTGAGAAGACAACTTGCATGACATGTCAAATCCTATGTTCTGGAATAGATAAGAAAAGAATATTTCAAAATGCCAGCAGTACTTTTTACCCGGCATGCCATACATTGAATTCTAGCAGTATGGAGATCTACTTGTTTGCAGTTACATTTTAAGTCTGCTCCTTATATGTTTTTTATGCCCCCAACTTTTTTTTTTTTTGTGGGGGGGGGGGGGGTGGCATATTGATTTGACCTTGTCCGTCTGTCCGTCTGCGCGTTACACATTTAGGTGCTTGTGAAACTACAGATTGGTTTATGCTATGAACTTGAAATTTTATACATTGCATGAACACAAAAATAAGTGAACCCATATTTTCCGGCTGATTTCGTACGGCGGAGTTATGCCTGTTTTCGACTCTATTCTATTCTAAATATTGACATTACAGCAATAGCAAAATATTGTCAACATGATATCTGGAGACCTGCTTGGTAGGTATATGATACACTTGTACTGCTTGCGGTACAAGCCGGCTTTTAAAGCGACGCGGTTGAGTGCAGGACTTTGAATCAAGCATTCCAGGTTAAATCCCTGGTCGTGGCATTAGATTTTCTTTTCACCTGTTATATCTGACGACCAACGTAAATAACCCCGTCTGATGGGCTTTGTGGCCTGATGTTGAGATTAGCGGACGAATCTAAAAATGGAGGGGAAATATGTAGTAGTGATAGGTATACACTTGCACTGTCTTGCGGTAGAATGCAGCTTTTATAGCGACGCGGTAGAGTGCAGGACTTTGAATCCAGCAGACCAGATTCGATCCCGGGTCGTGGCAGTAGAATGTTTTTCATCTGTTACACTAAAATTCTTATATATGGTATACGGTTTAGACCAGTGTGTAGACGAACTGGTTAACTTTAGAGCAAATTCCGCAAAATATTGAGGGAGTTATGCACCGTTTAGGACTTTGCTATTGTAACAATAGGAAAAACATGTCAACACGATATCTGGAGAACCGCTTGAGCTAGGATCCTGATATTTTGCATACTGTTTTGGATCAATGTTTAGATGACCTGAGTAATATTTGAGCGAAATTTGAAAAAAAAAAGGCATATATGTTCCTTGTCGTCTTGGCCTGTATTTTAACGGGGCAACACGATATCTGGAAAACCACATGTTATGATTCTCATATTTGTTATACACTGTAGGATCAATGTGTAGACGATCTGATTAACGTTTGGGCTAAGTTCGTATAATATTGACGGAGTTATGCGGACTTTGCTAATATAACAAAAGGAAAACCTTGTCAACACGATATCTAGTGAACCGCTTGAGCTAAGATCCTGATATGTTGCACACTGTTTAGGATCAACGTTTAAATGACCTGATTAAGATTTGGCCGATTTTGTAAAAAATGGCAGAGTTATGCCCTTTTCGATTTTTGCCTGTACTACAATGGGAAAACTTTGCCAACATGATATCTAGAAAAACGCTTAAGCTAGGATTCTGATATTTGGCATACCGTTTAGGATCTGTTTGTTGACGCCCTGATTAACTTTTGAGTAAATTCCGTACAACAGTGAGGGAGTTATGCCCCTTTTCAGACTTATTTATTATAACAATGGGAAAACCTTGTCAACACGATATCTGGAGAGCCGCTTGAGCTAAGATCCTGATAGTTTGCAAACTGTTTAGAATTAATGATTAATTTATCAGATTAAGATATTAAAAATGAAATAATAAGTATTTCTTGAACTATTTTTTACATGCAAAGGGAAATATTGTCAACACGATAACAAAACAAAAACTGCTTAGGTTAGGATTCTGATATTTTGCACATAGTTTAGGATCAATGTGTTGATGACCTGATTAACTTTTGAGCAAATTCCGTAAATATTGACTGAGCTATATGGTCTTTACCATTATAGCAGTTGGAAAATCTTATCAATACAATGTCTACATTGTTAAAGTATAATCCTGATATTTTGCAAAATCTGTGGGATCAATGTTGGCGGAGTTATCCCCCTTTCCATTTTGTCTTTATTACAGTGAGGAAAACCTGTCAACACGATGTCTAGAAAACCGCTTGAGCTAGGATCCTGATATTTTGCCCGCATTTTAGAATCAATGTTTAGATGACCTGGTTAACTTTTGACCGAATTCCGTAAAAAATGACAGTTAGGTTCCTTTCGACTTTGCAGGTATTGCAATGGGAAAACATTGTCAATACAATATCAAGAAAACTGCTTTTGGTAGAATTCTGATATTCTACATACTGTTTAGGGTTAATGTTTAGAAGACCTGATTAACTTTTGAGCGAAATTCATACAAAAATTTGTAACGTGATGTCCCTTTCGACTTTGCCTGTATTACAATGTGAAAACGTTGTCAACATGACATCTAGAAAATCGCTTAAGCTAGGATTCTGATATTTGGCATGCAGTTTAGGATCAGTTTGTTGAAGCCCTGATTAACTTTTGTTTGAATTCCGTACAATACTGATGGAATTATGCCACTTTTCGTACTAAGCTATTTTAACAAAGGGAAAAGCTTGTCAACACGATATCTAGAGAACCGCTTGAGCTAGGATCCTGATATTTTGCGTACTGTTTAGAATTAATGTTTAGATTATCAGAGTAAGAAAATGGCAGAACTATGCCTCTTTCGACTTTGCATGTATTTCAGACATATTTTTATTTTATTTTATTTATTTATTTTCTTCCGGAGAGGTCTTGCATTATAATGAGTATGAAATAAGATCGTATTTCCTGTTTCTGTATAAATCCCAATGAACTGTTTTTCCTTGGAAGATAAAATGAATTTTACATAAATTGTATCGATAAATCCTCTGTAACCCCGTTTGCATGTCATCAGTGAGAAATGAAAGCCTAATTTACTACACAAAGGATTTCGCCTTAAGACGGCAGCAAGAGCAAAATGTGCTTGGATTAATTCCAAAATCTTCAAGAGCACTGTTTAGGTTAAGATTTTTCTCATGAAAAACTGGCTTTATCGATGGTGAAGTAAGTGCCGTTTATGTCAAAATTTGTTAGAGATCCGATTTTGTCTGTGTAGAACATGCACAGTCCTCGTTTTAAAACGCTTCAATTACATGACTAGGACTTTATATCAAACTCAGGGCCCAGTTGTTCAAAGCTTAATAAGTTGTTAGCTAATGTGACGTTAAAATTGTTATCTTGAAATGTGGCAAATACATTGATATTTCTTGCTGAAGAAATGTGAGTAGCTTACATTTTTGCAGATAAAAATATCAATGAATTTGAATATAACTTAGCTACAACAGCTGACGAATTTGTTATTAACAAGCTCGTTCAGCTAACGATACTTTGAACAAGTGGGCCCAGATCTTTTAACCTTAAAGCGCTAATGACAACCACAACAAATAACACACAATGTGAATCGTCTGCCGATTTTCTTAAAAAAAAATACTTTTTTAGAATGTCGTCTGCTAAAATTGCTAAGGAGTTTAAGGATTAATTATATATATGTATATAATATATGAAAGAATTGTTTTTCAATGTCCAAGTACTGTCCTGCATTTAATATGTTTACCTTTTGAAACGTTGAAGTCTAAAGCAATAGAAGATAAATAGTTTATGTATATGTTTTACAGGTATAAAGCTTGACATGCCATATAAAGGAGACAAGAAGAATGGAATGTCGAGTCAATTTTCTTTGAAAAGAAAATTATGGTGCTGTCACACTTTGACGTATGAGCCAGACGTGCGCGTGACATTTTGAAAAAAAAAAATAAAAAAAAAGTTCCAACACGCTTGGACTCGTTAGAAATCTTGGACGTATTTGCCTTGTTCTGCCGTGTCAGATTGATGTTAAACGTGTTTGGAGCGAGTTGGGGCGTACTTTTGGCGTACAAGTAGCGTAGACTGTGACGCACATTTGGTTTATACATTTTTTTTTTATTTCATAAACTCATAATACAATTTTTCATATAAATGTACCATTTTACAAAACACAGTTTACAAATAGGGAATCGGAAAGAAGTCAACATACTGATTCAAATCCGTTTCCCTTACAATATAAGTTACAATTATTATAAAGTGGTGAACATATAAGGCTTATAGTCAAGTACACAAAATGCGTAGGTGCTATACTAATGTGCACTTGAATAATTGCTGATGCGTATCATTTATCCAGACAAAACATGTAAACAAATGTAGCAGTATAACACCATGACGTAGACAATACAATAACGTGTGGACAATTAACATAAGAGAGAGAGAGACAGACAGACAGAGAGAGACAGAGAGAGAGACAAACAGAGATGGTCCTTAATCTGATGTAAAACGCTTGCTTTCAGATATACGTTGCTGAACTGTAAGAAATATAAGTTTATTCTGACGAAAGTCTAATCTATCATCTCCGTACATTAAGACATTTAGGCTCGGATTGCAGAATGGTGAAAGTGTATTTATCATAGCAGTTCTGGCTTGAGTAAATGTTGGACACTCTAGTAGAAAATGTTTAGTTGTTTCAATTGTGCTACATACACATAATGGATTTTCAGTCATATTCTTTGAGAATAAATGTTGATGGCAATTAGTCCTTAATCTAGTATGATAAATTTGTAATGATCTGTTTCCTGTGCTGTAATATTTAGGTACTTTAATGCTATCTCCATTTAAATTGTGCTTGTGATTCTCTAATGAGGTAGAATTTCTAGTATCGAGAGGAAGTTCATTCCATTCTCGTGAACAGGACGATTAAAACGATTTATAATATAACTGAGTTCTTGTAAACAAAGGTCTAACATTTTGTGATCCACGTAAATTGTACGCAGATGTGTTCCCAACTGTCGATGGAACAAGGGATGTTAAATATGTCGGGGTCAGATCGTTATTCATTTTATAAAATTGGGACATTTAATATTATATTTACGTTTATATAATGGCTCCCTACCTGTTTCACGATACAGAAGTTCTATTGGAACTAGCCTAGTAGCACCACTGACAATCCTAGCAGAGTCTGTCTCTATGTTTTCAATTGAGTCTATTTCATACTGCGTGCAGTTGTCGCATATTATATCGGCATATTCTAAAACGGGTCGAATAAAAGAAATATAGGCTCTGTTCAATGATTCCCTATGAAATAAAAATTTCAATTTTCGAATAATATGTATTCTTTGCCAAGCTTTAGAGGTTAATTTATGTGTTCGTGCCAGGTACCATCGTTTGATAGGAAAATTCCCAAATGCTTATGGTGTTTAACTTCATTTATGTACTCATTATTCATAATTAATGGAGGATGTCTATTTCTTTTGGTTTTTCGAGATACTAAAAGAGATTCAGATTTTGACGGATTGAGATTTATCAACCACGTTTCAGCCATTTTATGGACAGTTTCCAAATCTGAATTTAATAATATTGCTGCGTTGTTGGGATTGTCAAAACTGATCTGACTCAGTTGTTATAGTAATGTTGTTAAGAGATTCTCTATCAGGAAGTATAACGTTTGGCAGTGTAGCACTTGTATCATCTAAGTGTGTTTGACTAATAAAAAAAGTCATTCAGAACTTTTGCTTTCTGGTTGTTATCAGAGACGTAAAATCTATCATGAAATAATGGTGGAACAGAGGAAGCCGTAGAAGGCTTTATTAATGATTATAGGGTTTTCTAATAGTCGGAGGATGATAAATTTCATACTTTTAATTTTTCAGCAAGAGATGTTAAGTAATCTTTCTTTAATTTGCGTAAAAGGGCTGTTACATCATTTGTTACTTTTTTAAATGCGTCGTAACTCTCTATAGTTCTATTGCGTTCATATATTTTGTAAAGTCGATTTCTTTTTCTTATGAGTTTACGTACAGAGCCATTAATCCAAAGTAAATCTTGCAGCCTAACTCTACCTGTTTTATTGGGAATACACTCCTCATCTAAATTGAAAAGAGTACTCGCGTAACGGTTTACATCTTCACGTCAAAAATCTCTTTGCTCGTATAACCATACTTCACGTGTAAAAGTTTATAGAGTTTACTAGATGAAAAAAAAAAACAGCGAATACTGGACAATGGTATCGGATATCTTGAAGTAAGAAGGGTTCACTAACTCCAGAAATTTCAACAGAACTTACGTTGTTAACTAAAATTAAATCTTTAATTGAAGACGAACTTTCAATAATATGCGTTGGTTCGTCAATTAGTTAGTGCAACTTGTATGTTTGACATATATCCATAATTTTGTTAATAGAATATCGATTTAACATATTTTAATTTAAATCGCCTGTAATACAGATGTTTTCTATGCCAGTATCGACAGCTAAACCTATTAAATGGTCAATGTCGGCAAGTACGAGGGTAAACCCGTTCGGGGGTCTATAAAATATTCCTAACAATAACGTTTTATTTCTTATATTGATTTCAATCCTAATACATTCAATATTCGCCAGCTCTAATTCGAGTCTGCGTTTACAAGAGATATCTCGTTTAACATAAACTAGAATGCCTCCATGACTGTCTCTTACATGGTCTCGCCTAAAAGGTGTTTGAAATTCATTAAAAATAATGTCTTCAGTTGGTTTAGACTCATTTAACCAAGTCTCTGTTAGCGAGGTAATGCTAAAGTCTGAAAACTCTGGTTCAATAAAGTCAAGTTTATTTAGATTATTTAGAACGCTTTGTACATTATAATGTACCATAGATAGATTTCCCTGAAGCGACGGAAAGTGAATTGACTGCGACGACACAGAAAAACTCTCAGAAGTAGGTCCAGGATTTGTTCCTACATCTCCGGCATAATAAAGTAAAATTTAAAAGAATGTAAGTAGCTCGAAACTGTTTAGTTTTTTTAAGACCCTTTACTTTAGAATGGCGGAAGTGATGAAGACCCACTCTTGCCCTATAAATATTTAGTTCTACAGACATTTAAGTTATACAGTCAATAAGTGCAATAAATAGACATTATGGCAAGAAAAGGCACATCGCAAATGCCATAAAACTTACATTTTTAATATGAAAGTATAAAAATATGTGAACGAAATATTTCAGACGAGGAACATGAAAAAAGGAGTGCAAAAGAGAAAAAGATAGAAAATGAAGAATACAAAGAGCTGTTAGATCTAAACTGGCAAACAATCCAACATTATAAACAGAACATGTGAAATACATAGACAAGATGTTGGTATGCATAATAGTGGGATAATGACTTTAAGACGTCGTCGAAAATTTAATGCAGTCAAGATTAAAACATACTAATGGTGCCGCGATGCAGTAAAATAGTCATTCGGACAGTCCTACAGCCTATGCGAGCAAGCTGCAAATGTTCCGGCGAGGCATATGGGCAGGCTCGCCTGAACCTTGACTGTTTGCATATGCAATAACGACTGTTTTCCCGTGACGCGGCTTAAATTTAGAGGGGCCTATTATAAGCCTAATGATGTAGTATATGCTGATCTTACATTGCTTCATCAGAATTAGATGCCTTATTGTATTTGAAGAAAAAAAAAAAAACCAGGAAAAATAAAAGGTAAAAAATGCTCGTATTTCGCAGGTCTTAACTCAATATGTTTCAGTTTGAACACACATGCCAAGAATTTTTCATAAACTGAAACGTTTGTAAAGACAAAATTTGAGTTCTAACATTTTATTAATATTCTTCAGTCAGGACCAGACTAAATGCAAGTGCAACAGATCGATACTATGTGTTGTAATTAAAACACGTTAAAGAGATTCAAACTTATGTTCATAAATAGGCTATAGTTTTAGACATACAAAGAGGCAAGGTGAAAGTCAGCTACAATACAATGCCTTTAAACCAAAAGTACGAAACTGACTATTAATGACCTTACAAAAGCAAGATCTTTAATAGCAGTGACGTTACAATAGTGTTTAGCCCGTAAGACCACGAGCTTGAACGGAGCGAAATATCAAGCAAGGGCTTTGGGTCTACTTTTATTTCATCATTCGTGTATTCAAAATATTTGTTCCATTATAGCGACAAAGGATATAACAAGAGCACAAAAGAGGGTATTATTTATATTGGTGTTCCATCAAGCATTTATTTAGAACGCCAATAGTTCGTAAAACGGACCCAATAATCCTAAGTATTGAGACGGACAGTCCTGTGGAAACAGTGTAGACCCAGATCACGCACCGCGTTCCGTGGCGTACGATCCGGGTAAACACAGCTTCATACCCATCTAGCGACCAAACGGTAGTAAAACGGACAACATTTCTACGTATTGAGACAGTCAGGCCTATACTATCAGTGTAGACTCAGATCAGGCGTCCGATCCGGGTAGATACAATTTCATTATTTCATATATTAAGAAACGCAAACAGTTAGTAAAATGGACTCAATAAATCTAAGTATTGAGACGGACAGTCCTGTGTACAGAGTATATCCAGATCAGGCGCCGCGTACAGCACAGTGTCATACCTATCCAGCATTGGTTTTTAAAAAACGCCAACAGCTTTTACCCAGTCAGCATTCTACGTAAATCTATATCGGGCCGTCATCGGCCCGTCAGGGTAGCTGACGGGCCGATGACGGCCCGATGTAGATTTACGTAGAATGCTAGCTGGGTAAAACTGACCCAATAATCCTAAGTATTGAGACGGACAGGCCTGTGCAATCATTGTAGACCCAGATTTGGCGCATTTGCACACAAACCATCGACGTATTTCTGACGTGTCTTGGGTATGTCTGAGACGTGTACAAAGTGTGAACCGGGCGTACTAGCGTGCTTGTGGAGAGCCTTGGGCGTGTTCAAAGCGCGTTCGGAACATGTGTCGGGCGTTGCTGACGTCACCAGTTTGTATAAAAGGAAGACAGCACACACGCCGCATGTTATTGATGTGTTGTCGTCCATCAAGCCGTGGCCGTGGAAGAAATCCGAGTCCCAGGATGAATCCAAAAGTTGCTCCGCAAGTTTCCTTCTCATCGTCAATTCAACTAGACGAGGAGGCACCCAAAGAAGGTGTCCAACACTCCTCTACAGTCAGACCTCCAAGTCGTCCTGTTAATCCTATTGATAATCAGGCATCTTCAAGCAATGGTTCTCATGCAGAACCACCACTTGAACCAGCAAATGACAGTTATACTTACCACCAACATCTGTCCAGACAAACTTATAGTCAGCAGCAACCAAAGCAAGTATGACCATGGAGAAGAATCCCTTATAATTGTAGTAGATGGAACCAGAATGCGCAGGCTTTTTTATGGCAATATGCTTGCCATGAACGGCACCACAGCAGTGGGGGAATGCCATGTGCGGAAAAATTGTTCGGCAATGGCTCTCCATTCCTCGGAATCAGTTGGGGGAGTCATGACCTCGTCCGTATGTTCTTCAATGATAGCTCTGCATGAAGAAAACGGGTCCTCAGTTACTCATTGAGTGCCCATGAAAGACTCTGATCAGAGTGGGCTGATGTCCAGTCTGATCTGAGTCGTCGCTGGTCGCACATGCAATTTTGTTAGTTTTGTCCTGTGGTGGCTCATATAATATTTACATATTTACAAAACAAAGTATAAAGACAAGACAAAATTTTTAAAATGCTATTAAATCTAAAATGCAACTATAATGCTTCTTAAAATGAAACTACTCAGAAATTTCTAATATAAGTATGTAATTAAACGTCATGCTCTAAATGCCATCTTTGCTAAATATTTAAAAGTGACATAAATAAGGTGATTGGCTGAACTTCTATTCTACGATATGTGTAGCTGGCGTGGCGTGTGATATATTTAGCAAAGACAATTTTCTACGAGTTGGAATGACGAACAGGCAGCACCTCCCGATTACAGTCATCACCATTCAAGAAAAAAAAGGCTTACTTCAGTGAGCATTCTATGACAATCTAACTCAAAAGCACCAATAATTCTTTGAGATTATGTTTTATAACTTTAACATGGAAATTCGTGACATACACATTATGATTGCTTATTGCGACGCTGAATGAACGATTCTTTCCAGGCAGGAATCTAGAGAAGAATTATATCAATATTTGCAGCTGCAATAACTCTTCAGATTTTCACTATACATGTATTTCGTTACATCACAGGCACCGCCACGACGTCACAGGCACCTCCAGCTGTTTTTTGAAGAATCCAGCCTTATTTGGAGTTTATCGATATCTGTATTCAGGCAAACAGGTTAACTTTATATCAGTGTACCAAGATAAACAGATTTATATGCAAGATATCCGCATTTAGAACAAAAAACGATTGGTCTTTTTCTGTTTCGAGTACTTCGGGCTGACTTCGAAGCCACTTCGAAGGTCGTATCTTTGGCAAATATGGAAAGTTCTGGGGGATATGACGTGTGACAAAACTTTATGCCTATAAGGGTCGAATAGCACTGTTTGATTTTCAGTAAACTCTCTGGTTATTGTGTATTTTATCAAAAAAGACGAACACCTATCTTTTTATGTCTAGTTTTTGACCATCACAGGTAGCTCCCGATATCTGTCACAACCATTTAATCGGTACCTCCACGGAGGTACTTGTGATAGTTTACCAGGCGTGATATACACTCAAACTCTGTCTCACTAGCCAAATATCTAGCAGCACCCTGGCTTATCTCATGAAGATCAAGAAGCGACGAAGATCTCCCGGAGTCAGTTGCGGGATACAAATGGCCAAATGGCATGTCCCGAACTCGTCCGGTAGGGTATGATGCCATATATGGTGACATTAGATAGGCACCGATACCTACGACAGGGCTTTGATATTATGGCAAGTATCTTTCGGATGTGACAATTTGGCGTTTTTGTATGACTGTTAATGGACTTGGCTCTGACCAATACATCCCAACAAAATATGCATATATCTATTACTGCATATATCTATTGCCTGGTGTGTGATAAGAACTTGTCATGAAATTTGTCCTGATAGTAAATCTCAAATTGCTAATAATTGCAAACACTTTCTTAGCATGAAATTTGCACTATGAAAAAAGTCTTATAACCACGCCCTGCCTTATCTATAGAGCTGTGCCCAAGAAGTGTACATTTCACATAGATCACATCGATGTGCCTACGTAATGACACGCCGCGTTCTGTGGCATCTAATCTTGATCTACACTATTTGCCAAAGTCCGCATAGTGTGGCACGTGCAGAAAAAAGATTAAAATAAACACAGAAGTCACTTTTTAGCGAACCAGAAACAATTACGTACGTGCTTCATTCGCTGACATCAGTAACATTTATCCGCAGACGTTTTGGATGTAAATTTCAAGCCATTTCTCTATCAAATTACAGTTTATCAGAAAACTTGTTCAATATCATTCCCCAAGTGACGGCACATCTTCTTGTAGGATGTTAAGGTATAGAAGATTTGATGGGAAAATGTAGAATATCTTAAGACGTGCGCACTGAAGAGACCTATTCTCATAATGGAAATGGAATCATTTTGGCTATCTCTTATCAAACCTCAAGCTGGCCGTTATAGCATAGTGCCTAAATCTTCCAGAAAAATAGAAATCTACAGCAAAAGACCTACAGTATTTATCCTAAATATTGTTACATTTATGTCATATTTGTCCTATACTTTTGTCAAGTCTATTTTACTACCTGTTGGTCATCATGAAAACATATCTATATAATTTTGATCCACTTAACCCCCACTTTTATATAGTAAAACTGGGGTTTACAGGGGTATACATTATTTTTCTTATTTCTGCCCAAAAACATAGATTGTGGGTAATCGTTAGGACCGTCTCGGCGAGGCGGTTCTAACGAGTACCCACAATCTATGTTTAGAGCAGCAATATCGAAAATATCAGAAATTTATCTGAAATCTTTCAGTTTTTGGTGGTGAAATTTTCAATATATTTGAATAGGCGTGTTTTCGTAATGGTGTCTAAAACTGCTGGATAAGTTGTAAATAGTGTAGACGCTGAATAAATGCCGCACTCTGTAGTATATGATCCGAGTCTACATTGTTACGAATGGTAAGTTTGAAAGGAGATAGATTATTGAAAAAGAGAATGATAAATATGTTTTCCGTTTGTTTGTTTGTTTTTTGTGTTTTTTGTTTTATTGTTGTTGTTTTTTTTTTTTGTTTTTTTTGTTTTTTTTTGTTTTTTTGTTTTTTTGTTTTGTTTTTTTTAATGCCGGTACAATACCAAATATTTAAATTAAGTTACCCAGGAGAGGTCTGGGTGACCTAGATGTTAATGCTCTTGACTTGCAAGCGGAGGAAAGTCGTGGGCTTGAATTCCGCTCGGGTCGAGAGGTACACCTAGGTATATAAAGTGGACAGAGAAGCGCTTGGTGATAGACAACAGCATCAAGTGAGGTAATCCATGAAAGTAAGGCTGTACATTTCCTTCATGTTTTTTCTATTCACTTTTTTTCTGAGATACATGCATCAGAAATGATCATGATGTGTTCTGTGATGAAATTTGTTTAAATATTAAATCATGATATATTAGATATAGATATATACATATATAAGAAAACATGTACTTTTTAGTGTGTGAGTGCGTGCGATATTTATTTCATCAGTTAAACCATTTCTTTATCGCAAAACAAATGTTCTCACAACACACATCTTCACGACTGGTACAGAACTACAGAAGTGACCGTGATCAAGCAGTCTATGCTGAACCTGCCCCTTTAGCATCTACAACAAACTGTCGTTCAGTTTGGTGAGATTAATGGTATTATTGCTTTTAGCGGCATGAGAAGACAACTGATAGTCTGAAGGCACAGAAGTCTCATGAAGCATGTGCATCTGCGCAATCACATCGGGGACTGCTTTGTCTGCTCACAGAACAATTGCTTACTCATGAATATAAAGACGAACAAAGCGAAATGTTTAGATGTAAACGTCTAAGTACCGTGCAAATTTTGTTCATGTTCATTTAGAGATATGGGACAAGGGTATACTAAAGTATAATAGATTTTCAATGTAACAGGTAAAAAAGAACAACAGTATGATTCTTTAATGTATGTTTTTTTAAGGTTTAATAATTCTTTAATGAAATGAGAATAAATTAGAGATTAATCTGACAATTATATAAAGCCAAACCATTTGTCGTCGAAACACTAAAAAGCGCGAGCGTGCAAAAGAAAAGACCTGTGTGGGCTGTACTGTATTTTATCAGGTATATAATGCCGCGAAATTTCTCGTGAAAAAAAAACACGTGAGCGTGCAAACCACACGAGCGTGCAAAATAAAGAACACACAGGGATTGTACTGTATTTTCTTGATCTCGAGATGATTCATGTTGTTTGAAATGTTTTATATTATGCTCAATGCATGATTCTTGTAATTAATGCCTGCAACGCGTTAAACTCAAACTGATGGAAAAACCGACCGGTCAATGAAAACAGCTATACAAATGTGAACACAACTGGGCATAGCACTATTAGCATGGCAACAACAAAGGTGGACCTTGCACCTGAAGAAGGAACCCTTTTAGTTTATTTATAAAATATAGGTGACCATGCACCTGAATGAAGATGGCATGTACATACACATGTTCTAAATACGAGTGCTTTTTTGACGACTGACTATCGAGATATAAGCATTTAAAAACTTAACCGCAGCATAAGAGCACTTTACAGAAGTGTACCAGATTTTTACCTCTAGCTCCATCCCGAGGCTTTAACTCAGGGTACATTCTTATAGAATCGCAGAAGACCTTTCTATGTACACATGTTCCAAATATGAATGCTTTCTGTTGTGTGACTGTTGAGATATGGAAATTTAAAAAAAAAAAAAAAAAAAACTTTATCGCAGTGTGTGACGCGCACGTACCGCAATAGCTTTAGAACAGAAATAACAAAATTGATAAATGCAACTGGTAAAGCCAGTTTTACTTTATAAAATTGGGTTTTGATGGCATCTTCATTGCATAGGCTTGTTAAGCTGATGAAAGGTGATTATTACGCTTATGATTAGAAAATTAAATATAGTATGAGTAGGATAGACATCTTTATCACATTTGTGACTTTGCACTCCATGTATTACATTTGAAGCTTTGCATGCCATTTTACACATAATACAGGTTAAATGTGCAATAATCCTGCACATCTAAAGAAATGAAAAATACTGGTAGTAGACCAACCTAAAAGTGTCACCATGAAGAGATGTACTGAATTTGAAAAAAAAAAAAAAAAAAAAAAAAAAAAATCGGTCACTGCGTGATTCGATCACGCCCGTCCGTGCGACAGTCAAAGACGCTAACCATTACGCCATAAATCCGAGCAAAATTAAGGTACTTATCAATATTTACGATACGGTTTTAAAAATCCTTTGAGAGCTAATCGAACACATTCCCATATGTAAAAATCCAAAGCTATCTTACGGTTCCCGCGCCGGTCAATAATCAAAACCGTGATAAAATTGTGTGGCTTATCTGGGTCGTCTCTATTCGAATAAGCCTCAGAGGAGACTTTTCATATGTTGTAGTTCATTTCAGTTTATTGACTATTAAAAGTGACAAGATTTCAACCAAGATATTAGGTGGTAAAATCGAAGTTGCAACACGATTAATGAGTCTAACGTGAGAAAACGTGCAAGGAGGCATTCACTAAATGATGACTCGAACACCCAGCGCATTTGGGAATTTGATCGCCTGATCGTCGCTGTATTGCGCACTGTTGTCACGGTACAGAGCAAAAAGCTAATGGAAAAAGTAGCAGACAGGAGCAAAGAATTTAGGTTTTACTCCTGTAAACGCAACATAGCTGCTTTTCCCACGCCGTGTCGTGCTGTCATATGGCCCACAACAAGCGAAAAAGCGCCTTCGAACATGTGCAAAATGAACAGATACAAATCATCCCGCGCAAACGCAAGGTATCATCCGGGCATTTGCTCTTCATTCGTACATATTGTAATATCCAATGATTACGTTAGCGGACAGTGAATGCCCTGATCACTGATCTCGGCATTCACTGTCTGCATATGTCGGACGAAACGTTTTTGCATGGCAAGGCCAATATTAAAGTGAAGTTTTAGCACGGAACAGGATCTTTGCATTATTTCCCAAGTGTCTGCCTGTTGAATAGCTTACGCAAAGGCAAGCTTTAAACATGCAACGATAGGATAATTGAGATTATTCTCGGAATGAGGTTTCATTGTTTTGAATTTTAATTCCGTGAGACGTTACTTGGCCTTAATTTCCCTTGATTCCATATTCACTGAGAGTATTGTGCGAGCCGACAAAGTAAGTGTTGTGGTTCAACAACAGAGGAAGAGATAAGGGTGTGGTGTCTCAGTAAAATACCCAACTATTTGAGCAAATACACATTTTTTTCAAAATTTGGGGTATTGATACACGATGTATTTGACAGGGCATCATATTATTTCCAAATTCATGTGTAAAACTTAAATGCTTCAAGGCGAGAAAGGCACGTGATCTCTTTTTATATTATGATTGCTGCATATAAAAAAATGTGGCTTTATACTTCATATTACACAAATACTGTCCTAATATTAGAATGGATGTAATGAAAGATCATGTTTATAATGTCAATCTCATGCATTTTAGTACACTTTCTTTCCCTTTTCGAAGTTACCCAACTATTTCTGATTTTGGTGATATTTTATTCAAATCCAAGTATGAAAATAAGAATTTATCCAATTAATTTGTATTTAAGGTCAAAATACTCAAATGGCCCCCAAAATATCTGTTACTCTGAACAAATCAAATCATCTGAATAAGTTACAACAATTTTATAAATAATATATTCTTGAGTGCTCGGAAACTGTTACTGTTTCAGCCGCAACGATTTCCGCAAAAGAAAATCAAAGCACTGAGAGTGCTGACGAGGAGGTTATCTGATGTTCTAAAGGCCTCCTGAACTGATTGGAATTTACGTTGAAATTTGATTTAAAAAAACACAAATAAACAGTACCCGATAGCCCCTTTTATGCCCTTTTTCTGTGTTTAGCAGACAGAGGCACGGGCTCTACACTTTTCAAAGACGATTCTACGGCGCGCGATCACGGGATTTGCGCCGATTTCTAATGGTCTCACACAGTTTAAAGGTGAGGGAGTGCCCTCGGAAACAAAAATGCAGATTCCCGCAATATAAAATTCATGCTGCGCGATTTTCATTTTTTCTAGACCTAAAAAGTATTAAAGAAGTTCTTTTTTTTTTTTTTTTTTTTTACTTTTTTTCTGTTTTCCCCGACTTGAAAGCAAGTTATCAAATTTACTGATAAAAAATTCCATCAGTGGATTGATGGATCGGTCAACCATAACGTTGCTTACACGTTAAGAAGGCTATACAAGGAATACAACTCAAACACAACCTCAAAATAGCAGCATTCTCACCAAGGCAAGTTCGTGTTTTGGCGCTTCGTTCTAAGCATACTGTTTTACCATTATATTGGAAGAAAATGTCAGTCATATTCTCTAATTATATTATTCTAAAAGTAATCGTCAAAATAAGTATTTTATTAACTATTTTGTTATTGTCTGCATGTCCTGAAGCAGAACTTAGGCGAACTGTTGTAATTGTACGAAATTGGCTGCCGCGAAACGGCCTGTCCACATTACCGAGCCAGATAGGTCAAATTGGTCACTTTAAGCAATACCTCTAGGGCACTAGACAAGTAGACAGGAAAGAAAGAAGACACGCAGAATATTTAAATGTTAGGCGAGTTGTAGCCTCACAACTTGTTGGTTTTAACCATCCCCATCCCTCCTTTGTGTGTTATTGAAGGAGCCCCCGACCCCTCTACTGCAAAGTCCTATAATTATCTCTGCCTGTCGCAGATTTGGCGTGTGGAATTGAGTATTCATATACGTTTGTCGATACTGTACTCAATAAGAATAAACTCTTATTTCTACAAAAGTTTGAAGTTTTCTTAGATTTATTTATTCGCTTTTTATTAGCACCAGAGTGTATAAAGCTAATGTGTTTGAATGCATAATTTAGCGTTAGAGGGGTGACTATTTTGGGGGCGGTTTTAGGTAGTTATTAGGTCGGTAGCACCAGAAAAAATGGATTGTCGGAATGCGGTTTGTTAAACCTGGTAACCGCCCAAACATCATTTACAAGATTTAAGGAGACTGAATACATTGTACGCATGGTAGTTTTACCGCAGTTTTTCACAGGGGAGACAATTTTTAGCTTGGCTGTTTTCGTAGAAAACGACGAGGTATTGTCATAGCTCTGGCGTCGTCTGCGTCTGCGTCGTCGTCGTTGTCGTGCAAAAACTTGGACATTTTGTAATATCTCTGTCATTACTGAAGATATTTACTTGAAACTCGGACTAGTTGTTCATTATTAAAGGGGAAACTCATACCAATAGAGGAGATAACCCTCAAAATATTTTTGGCGCAGTTATGCCCCTTTTTCGACTTAGAATGTTTGTTGAAAAATGGTTTCACTGCGATTTCTCAAGAACTGATGGATGAATTCTGATCATGTTTGGTATTACATAATTATGGCACTTCCAATTTAATGTATTTAACTAGTTCTGTTGCTTATAATCAAACATGCCCTATATATTTCTAAAAGAAACTGCAGCCGAGCGTTGGCACCCGCATGCGGTGCTCCTGTTATGACTTCCTGTTTGCTGTTCTGCACATCAAGCCACGGGAGCAAATTCTTTTCTTTTAGATTAGACCACTTTTCAAAAATTTTGAAAGAGTGGCTTGTGTTTTTCAGTCCTTTTAGTATTGCGATTACCTCGCTTGGGGAAGAGAGAGCTAATTTTAGTGCTTTTCGTACGTTTGTTTGGTTTGTGCTTGTTTAGATTTGTCGGTTTCCTCTTCCTCTTGGGGTCTGGGAAGGGCTGCAGTTTGTGATTGTGGCACTCCCTGGACTTTTCTCTTACCTTTTTTTCCCATGAAATATATCAATTAAAAAATTTGGATTGGATAAACCGCAACAATTATTTTGTCGATTCGTATAATACTTCTGGTGATATCGATTACATGGAAACGTGGATGGTCAGGCCTCTGCGGACCACGCTAAGGGGATAGTAAAGATCTGCAGCTCAGCGTCCAGTTACTTTTAAAAGCATCATTAGCTTAATAACGTCGTCCTGTCAATAGTATTATTTAATTTGTGTATACAGCCCTTTTTAATAAACTCGTTTTTATCATGAGAAATGAGAAAACTCATATACCCACAAAATGTAATTACATATTCTTAAAGTTTGGTTATCACATAAACTCAATACATTTTCGGTCAAAATTGTTTAACATTCTAAAAGGTGATCCGTTTTAAGGAAATACTCTGCTCCTTTGAACAAAGTCGCTCCTTTTAGAGTAAACCCTTTTCAGAAGGGAGTTTGAAGTTAAGAAAATATGTAAAAATGTAACTGAAGATACCCAGCTACGCTCATGAAGCATAACTGTCAAATCTTTTCTGCATTAGGAAAACACGCCTATTTAAATATATAGTAAATTTCAACTCCAAAAGCTTAAATTTTTCAGATTAAAAAATTGTGATACTTTTTCATTTTTCTGCTCAAAACATAGATTGTGGGTACTCGTTAGAATCACCTAGAATCTATCTTTTTTTGCAAAAATAAGAAATATAATATATACCACTGTAAACCCAAGTTTTACTATATAAAAGCGGGGTTTAAGGGGCTCAAACTTATATAGGCACGTTTTCGTGATGCCGAGCAAAATGGAGGAAAACTGTCGGACCGATAACGATCCAACGTAGATTAAAATAGAAGGCTAGCTTGGATGGGGAGGGGGATGGGCGTGTTTTTCAATTCTGCATGAATGAAGTATTTCCTTTTATGGTTGTGTTTGAAACCTTAAAATAATTTAGCTAGGCCAGAGCCTACCTTTGGGAAGCAAATCATAAATATTCCGAAGTTAAGGGTTTAAACTTTTACCTGCTATGTATAAATAACAGCAGACATTTTAATTTCTTTTTCCTATTTTTCAGAGAAATATGACGTGATCTTTTAATCAAATTGTCTACGAAAGAGACCGTTTGAATGAAATGCCGTCTTAGTTTCTGGGAAAAATAGGGAAAAATGCATTGACAGCCTATTTAGTGATAAACTCTTATGGAAAACTTAATGAATCATTTACGAGCACACAAAAGCATACGCAACGTAAAGATAGTGCTAGTCATGGTCAGTCAAGATCCACGAACCATCAACATTGCCTGTGAAATTGCAAATTGTATAGGTTACATGGTATTATTTAAATGCATAGAAGAAATGATAGTAGAAATCCGAGAAATATAAACATGAAAAGCATATTGCTTCATAAGAAAAAAAAACTACAATGATTAAGTAATCAATGCTTAAAAGAAAAACAAATATTCTGGAAAAAATCCTTAGGTTAAGTCACTGTTAGTTTCTAATTTACTTTAGCGCATTTTTTTTTTATTTCATTTAATTGTTTAATAACTTCTTTCTATTCAGGTGCGAGATGATTTTATATATAGATTTAAACGAACACAAAATTAGACTGCTGTGCATACGTTCAACAAAAATACTAATAACCAGAGATTGTTGCTGCTAGCAATTCTTTTTATTTAATTTTTTGTTCGTTTATGAAATATTGTTCCTGATTCTGATTGTTTAAGTAGAGAAAAACTATTGATTTACATTTATTTCTTTTCACTTTTATAACTTTTGTTAGTATCGAAGAACAAAGAACTTCTATCCTATTAGTAATATGCGAGTTAACCAGTGGGATGATAACGGATAGTTATTGTCCCCATAATTTAATCCAGTGCTTATCAAATAACACAAACAAATATCTGAAAAGTCTTTCACGTACATTTGTATAATAAAGTTTATTTGAAAATATATTTCTACAACAAGTTATTGAAAAAAAGCCATCCATTTTTACCTGTTGAAAAAACAAACAAACAAACAAAACTTAAATGAATTCCCTGGAAAAAAATAGGATCACTTCTGAATTATTAGAATAAATTTTATGAATATAAATATTATTCTTTTACTGAATCTTTGAAAATTGATATGTAATGCAGCAAACAATTCACGTCAAATTAAAGATGTGACGGCTTCTGACATGTTTTCTACACAGAATGGTTTTTGTCCGCCATTGCTTTTACACTGAGAGTTTTGTGACGTCATTCCATGTTTCCAGTAGTCGCTATTATTCCTTGTTTGTATGCTATAATCGCTATGATATGTTTGTTTATTTGTTGCCATTTGCTTATTGTCGCTGTTACACTTTTTCTTTCATTTTTTCTTAATCAAAGTCCGATTTTACTGGATAGAGCATAAAACTGATGAAGAAGTGCACTCAGTATCCGACAATGAGTAGAAGGGCGAACAAACAGGGCTATCCACAGCCAAAACAAACCGAGATACCACCTCCCTCTCCCTTTTGAGGTAAACACACACACACACACACACACACACACACACACACACACATATATATATATATATATATATATATATATATATATATATATATATATATATATATATGTATATATATATAAGTTGCCTTTGGAAACAAAGAAAACACAAAAAACAAAGAACAAGGCTAATTAAAGACTAAACTGACACACTAACAAGGCACCAAACTAGACAGAACAAGATATGATGCCATCACAAAAACATACCTATATAATTTTGACCCTTTAAACCGCTCTTTTGTATAGTAAACTGGGGTTTATGAGGCGGTTCTAACGAGTACCCATAATCTATGTTTTGAGCAGAAATATATAATATATCAGAATTTTTATTTGAAAATTTTCATTTTCTGGTGGAAAAAGTTTCAGTATATATTTGAATAGGCATGTTTTCGTAACGGCCAAGTGCCATATGGCAATACAATGGACAAATAATATTAAAATATGCAAGCATATGTTGTTACCACATCATTCTAGTCGATGGTATATTTACTCTTCAACAAATATAAGAGCTACTTGCTAACAATTCTTCTTGGAACATGAAATCTTGCGTCAATACAATCCTTGAAACCGTGATGAATTCCATTATTACAAGACCTTATACGTACTGTGAAATGTTTTCAGCTGAGGTTTCAGCGATTCACAAAAAAGACCAATTTCAGACTGACCTCTCGAGGTTTGTTCGTTTCGTGTATCAATAATACTAGGAAATATACTAATTAAATGCCAAAACCAAGAAGCACCGCCCTTCTGAGGCATCAAACCAAGGAGAGATGGGTTACAAATAATGACAAAACAAAAGCCACACATTACGAAAACATGCCTATTCAATTATACTGAAAATTTTACCACCAAAAAATGAAAAATTTCAGATAAAAGCTCTGATGTTTTTAATATTTCTGCTCAAAACATAGATTGTGGGTACTCGTTAGAACCGCCTCGGCGAGGCGGTTCTAACGAGTACCCACAATCTATGTTTTTGAGCAGAAATAAGAAAAATAATGTATACCCCTGTCAACCCCAGTTTTACTATATAAAAGTGGGGTTTAAGGGGGTCAAAATTATATAGGTATGTTCTCGTGATGTATGAAACATAGACGCATCCACAAGAAAGAACCTCAACAGTGGAACTACCTTGAAACGGTCAATAGAAAAAACTACAAGTTGAGGTAGGGGTTTAAACAAGTTTTATTAACGTGTATTTTCACCCTAAATTCTGATGCAGCGCCAAATTACAAACACATGTTCCATTACGAAAACTCGCCTATTCAAATATATTGAGAATTTTACCACCAAACAAAGAAAACTTTCAGATGAAAAATTCTGATAGTTTTCACATTTCTGCTCAAAACCTAGATTGTGGGTACTTGTTAGAACCGCCACGGCGAGGTGGTTCTAACCAGTACCCACAATCTATGTATATGAGCTGAAATAAGAAAACATATCAGAATTTTTAGTTTTAATGTATACCCCTTTTACTGTATAAAAGTGGGGCTTAAGGGGGTCAAAACTATGTAGGCTGTTTTCGTGATGTGGCTCGCATATGGGTGCTCTATCTTATCAGTGAAACACCACAGTTAAAAGTAGTATAGAAAATGCCCAGGAAGGGCGACAGTCACAGACAAAACCTACCAATGACACTAAGAGGAAGAGCAAATAAACCAAGAGAGAAAGCACATAAACCGGAACCCTAAAGAGTACCCGCAAGCTATGTTTTGAGTAGGAATATGAAAAATATCAGAATTTCTATCTGAAAATTTTTCTGTTTTGGTTGTAAAATTTTCAATATATAAGAATAGGCATGTTTTTGCAATCCAGGTCCATCTTTCCCTACAAGGTGCTCATAATGCTAGAAAGGATCTACTAAATGCAACAATAAGAAATGAACAGGACAAAACAATGAAAGAACCCGCTGTGAGTATCCACAACGCCACACCATATAGAATAAACAACACCAGAAGTACTACCGTAAAATTGTCAGTAGTAGAACCATCGGGATAGTTAAATCGATTTTATAGGTCCCGTTTATTTACTCTATGCTCATATGGTATATAAATATTAATAATAATAAAACGCTCGGCATCCACAGATGCAAACAGAGCACAAACAAAGCACACACAGAAAGCAAAACGGACAGCGACTGCATTACTTTGCCACAGTGCTTGCATCAGGTTTTTGTTTGTTTGTTTTTTGTTTGTTTGTTTTTGTTTGTTTGTTTGGTTTGTTTGTGTGTGTGTGGGGGGGGTGTGTTTTATTTATCTATTTTTTTGTTGTTGTTGTTTTATAATTGTTGTTTTTTGTTGTTGTTTTTTTGGGTTTTTTATTGTTTTGTTGTTATTGTTATTGTTGTTTTTGCAATACTTAGGTTTGAACACATGCTACTGGTGCAGGTGCTTTACTTTGGGGAAGTCGTATCTTTCTTATGTGTGTGTGTTTTTGTTTTGTTTTGTTTTTTCTGAACATAGTCTAGTGCCTTAAGGAAACGTATTACACTTAGCAGATTTTACCAGGAAAATTACATTAATCTATTTATCTTCACTATGGTTTCAGTGTCGTGTGCCGACCCTAAAACGTCTTCCCGTGCTTCACTATAGTATAATGTATATTTGCTAGTTCTTTGTTATCATTGGGACCATTCCAGGACTTTGTTGAAAATTTATATGTGGGTTATTGATGAGGCCTAATTGGTCGAAACTATATTACGAAAACACGCCTATTCAAATAAATAGAAAATTTCACTTCCAAAAACTGAAAATTTTCAGATAGAAATCTCTGATATTTTTCATATTACTGCTCAAAACATACATTGTGGGTACTCGCCGAGGCGGTTCTAACGAGTACCCACAATCTATGTTTTTGAGCAGAAATAAGAAAAATAATGTATACGCCTGTAAACCCAAGTTTTGCTATATAAAGCGGGGTTTAAGGGGTTCAAAATTATATAGGCATGTTTTCGTTATGAGGTGATCTGGCACAGAAAACTGGACACTCCTGCTGTTTTCAATTTTGTCAGTGTGTTAATTGTTCTCAACGGTCACCTGTCTGCTATTTTTAGTTTTTGTGTCCATTGCTTTCAAGGATCATTCCTTTTAGAAGCTAATTATCCTCTATATAGCTGGAGTTAGTGTCATTTGGCAGCCGTAAAACGCAATATGAAAACATGCCTATTTAAATATACTTGAACATTTTGCCGCCAAATAATGAAAATTTTCAGACAAAAATTCTGATATTTTTTCATATTTCTGCTCAAAACATTGATTGTGGGTACTCGTTAGAACCGTCTCGTCGAGTACTCACAATGTATGTTTTGAGCAGTTTTACTATATAAAAGTGGGGTTTAAGGGGGTCAATACTATATAGGCATGTTATTGTGATGGTCTCCACTTACTTCACTGTACATGTACTGTAGTTTATAATTTATTTCTGGTCCTTTATGATTATTGAACCCATTCCAGAATTTTCCTGAAAATTCCTATTAGGGTCACTGATGAGGCCTAATTGGCCTGGTCAGGAAACTTGATACTGCTGTCTTCAAATTGTTAGTGTGTTTGTTGCCCTCAAGGCTCTAGAATGTATTCCAGTTTGCATTATCATCCTCCTTAATTTGGCGCAATGTAAAAAACGGTGAATATATACAGCTTCAGACAGCAATCCGTGAGAAACAAATGCAATATTTACAATAATCGGTTTCACATCCCAGTGGAGACTTAATAGACACTGGCAAATATTTTGTTTGGGAGCCGGATTGTAGAGATAATATATTGGACTAAATTTATTGTTGCTTTAATTAATATTCGGTGCGCTCGGGGAAACTACAATTTTAGTATAGGAATTTGTTCACCAAAACCGTCATTAAGTATGACGCTATGTTCGGATTAATAAAAATAACCAATTTCCGCCTTCATACAGCTTTACTCTGATGCTTAGCTGGAATCGATAAAACCACCAAGAATCATATCTATTTTCATTTTATTACCATAGTATTTAATGCTTTGTATGGATCACAAACATAGTTTCCTAGATCATATGGCTGGTTAAATCGTGATATAATGTTTTTATTAATCAATTCCATATGAATCGCGCTAAGCCAAAAAGGTGTCGTCAAGCATGCACAAAATGCGCAGTGTCAGATTCATCCCACGCATGCTCAGTCTCATCCGGGTATTTGCTCTCCATTCATTCATTCTATAGTGCCCAAAGATTCTCTTAAGGGACATCGTAGGCCCTGATCAGACTGTGCGGATGCGCTGGCTGATCTGGGACTTCACTGTCCGCATATGTCCGAAGACACGTTTTTGCATGGCGTGGCCCATCGTGACATTTTAAATAAGCTTTGTTGGCGCGTGCGCACAGCTAAGGCCCAGACCAGCCTGTGACACCTTACAATACTACTGTTAATGTTTGCCCAAGCGCTTCTGGTTTGGTTGTGTGTCTAAAATGAATAACTGACAAACAGTGCAGTCCTTTGGGGCTCTCTGATCTGGGTTAAGACTGTGTACGCTGGATTAGTACAGTACTTGCACTAGTAGTTACATCGGATAAAATAATTTTTTACAATCGGATCCAGCTAGCATTCTTTGTAAACCTATAGCGGGCCGTTATCGGCCCGTCAGGCTAGCTGACGGGCCGATAACGGCCCGCTATAGCTTTATGTAGAATGCTTACTGGGATGTACCTAATTCATTCGGACAGACATACCTGAGCAAACTACAGACACAGATCAAAGTATTAAGTCAGTTCGCTTGAGACATATCACTATCTCTAGTAGAACAATTTTTCAATTATTACGGGACGAAGATCTGGCGTCTGATCTGGGGTTAATTCGATACGTTAATATCTTTGTCTAACGTTGGGTAAATGTTGCGAACTCTGTGTAGCCTTTTGACTACATCGGATTAAATATGTGGCTGTCGATATAAATCCAGAAAAAGGGGATCAGGAGAGCTAACTCTGTCAAAATATATAAGGGAGTCTAACCTAAAAGGAAATGGAAGCAAATGCTTTCCTTTTAGCTTAGATCTTTTTTGGGGCGGTTTACCGCCACCAGATTTACTATACCACATTTCAACTAAAATACCTATCTAATAACTATCTAAAATCGCCCCCAAAATAGTTCCCTACTAACGCTTATAACGCAAAATTCTGCATTTAAGCATATTCACTTTATACACACCGCTGCTTATAAACAGCAATACATGAACAAAAGCAAAGGAAATGTCAAACTTTTGAAGAAATATGATTTTGATCATATTGTCTACAATATCGGCGGACGAATACGAATACTCCAGTATTCTCTGGTTGCCATTTGCTCATCGCTAAGGGATTTGGGGACCCAACGGGCTGTTAGCTTGCGCATACCTAAATGATCATGTAAGATTGTTGAAACGCTACCATGTGAAATGCTTAATGCCTGCGCTATTTCTTAAACCTGAACTCGCTTATCAGAGTATACCAGATCCCTAAATTTCTTACACATTTCTTCGTCGGTGGCATCCAGTGGTGTAGAAGACCCATAAACATCGGCTAACCCGCCGTATATTTCCTTGCCTGTTTTACCTTTTAAATACAAGTACCGAATTACAGCACGGTACTCAACTTTAGATGAAAAGCATGCTTTTGCATCACTAGCCATCTTTGACATTCAATATCTTATTAAAGAATGACTCGATACGTGCGCAATTTTGTACCCATGTATAAAACATATATTGAAACAAAGCATGAAAATCGTGACCGTCTCGGTCCACTTGAAATGGGATAGGCTGGTTATTTACTGACACGCCCTCGTAAAGTTGAAAGACTGAATGTCAAACGGCGTAGATCCTGATGAGCCGTCTCATCTGGATCTATGCTGTTTGCAAAAACCTATCATTATCGCCTGTGGCAGTGAAAGAGTTAAGGTTTGAAATGTTTAAAAATGCTTTAAACATCACGAAAACATGCTTATATAATTTTGGCTCCCTTAAACCCCACTTTTATATAGTAAAACTGGGGTTTACAGGGGTATACACTATTTTTCATCTGAAAACTTTTCCTTTTTTGGTCGTAAAATTTTCAATTTATTTGAATAGGCGTGTTTTCGTAATGATGTGAGTCTGAAACAGACCGTTCGCAACTGAGATCATAATCCAACATTGCAACAAAGTCACGAGAAATATCATATACAAATAACGAATGTCCAGCATATGGATATACGCTGTGTGATCAAAGCCGTTTCTGGCTGTCAATTAATATTATAATGTTCAACATTTGTAAGCGGAAATAGAAGGCTTTGAGAACACTACTCGGATGCACAGATAATTCGGACGTCCACAAATATGTGAGGGGGTCTTTTCTTATGTCATGGCTCTTTGATGTGTCAGTGTTTCTAATCGCCATCACAATATTTGTTTGCTTCGCGGTTTTCTAAGAGGTAAATGTTTCTTAAAATAAGATTATACAAGAAAAAATATAAATTCTTCACCATGCAGATTCAGAAAATAACCCAACAAAGGTAAGTAAGAAAAACTGCCAAATCTGTAGATTTGATCCAACAAGGGAACGTAGAAATCAGCCCGAGAGTTACTGTGAAGCAGAGAATTAATATTAAAGCATATTTAAACTCAATCCCCCTTCGATAAATTAAGCATGAATCTTTAACATGGTGACAAGGTACAAAAAAGGTGAGAGAAGAGTGCCACAATCACAAACCACAGCCCTTCCCAGACACCAAGAGGAAGAGGAAACCGACAAATCCAAACAAGCACATATCGAACAAACGTACGAAAAGCGCTAAGATTAGCTCTCTCTTCCCCAAGCGAGGTAATCGCAATGCTAAAAGGATTGAAAACACAAGAACAAAATTACACAAGGTAAAACATAAAACAAATCGCCTCGTGGAATAAACCACAGAGCACCAAAGAGTAAGAATAACACCGACACCACCGCCTTAGAACGGTCAGCAGAGTAAAAAAGGTAAGAGAAAAGTCCATGGAGTGCCACAATCAGCAAGCACCGCGGGGAGGGGGGGGAGGGGGAGGGTTAATGCACTTTTTTACAGCTAGCCAACTTCACCCTGGGTCCCTATGCTACTCTTAATACAGAAACAGATAAAACATCGGTTCGCTTAAAGGCTCCCAATTTAGTCAGTGCATCAAAGCGAAAACATAAAAATCAAATTAATCACAATGATAAACAAAGACGAGTACTCATAGTTAATTCTACTGTATGCCAAAGTAAACGAAAACCAACATTGCGGAACACAAGCCGCAGCCCTGCCCAGACACTAAGATGAAGGGAAACAGACAAAACCAAACAAATGCAAATTTCCCCAAGCGAAATAACAACAATGCTAAAAGGACTACAAAAACACAAGAACAAAAATAACACAAGGCAAGATTTAAAACTAATCACCTTGATCATTATTCAAGTCATGGAAAACAGGCAACAAATAAGCAACCGATATTTTAAACAGCTTTGCTACAAATGCCAAGCTTTCTGAAAGAGTAATTCTTGTATCAGAATGCATCGGAATCAAGGTTGAAGTTTCGCGCGATTAAAATTAGCTTAAGCCCCGCCCCAGCCCCATTTAATTTTTCTACTGACCTTTACAAGGCGGTTCTTCTGTTGCAGCTGTTTGTGCAACGGTGCTTTCATATGTGGCGTTTGTTTTGTCATTATTTGTTCCTCGTTTCTCTTTGTTTTGGTGCCTCAGGAAGGCTGTGCTTCGCAATTTTGGCATTCCCTAGGTAGCTTCACATATTTTTGTAGTGATGTTAAAACTTAAACACTAACTATAAACAGAGTTCCTGGTTTGGAGGTAGTGCATTACAGTCTATATAATTATAATGTCTTACTTTAGCATGGCATAAAGACGATACATCACTCTCATAATGCAAAGAAAATAAACACTATGTTTTTTTTATTCTAAAATGTTGAGATAGTATCCATCTATTAATTAGCTGAAGGCTATTTGTTGATAATGCACAAAATCATAGCTAAATGAATCATATTCAAAGCGGAACACAGCAACAAACAACAATGCGGCATGTACCTACAGGGAAGAATCATATCAGCTTGTGCATCTGCGATATGCGACCAGTCTTAACTGGATTACTTAACAGACCATGAGAATTACATTGAGCAACATCAGATTGTATAGATGCATAGGCTAATTTGAGTCTTTAGTAGGTCTCTTTTATTCCAAAATTAATGACTTGCAAATTATTGAAGCGAAGTTAATGATTATAGGCTGCTTCATAAGCAAGCATTCGTTTTTTTACTTCATTAGCGCATGCCGTAAGAATAGAAGAGATTAAAAAAGTCTTAGAAATGCTGCGTCAGAAAATAAAATTGCGCTAATCAGGTACATCTGCTGAATAAGCTTCTAATAAATATTGTTTGAGATGCCACTAATTTTCCCAAGTCGATTTAGATGTAAAAGTATTTATGTCACAGTATAATCTTGACAAATTGTATTTTTGTGTGTCCTGAATTAATATCGCCGTATCCGCCTAGGAATTGTTGTGTTTTGGTCCGTTTTTTTTTTGTTTTTTTTTAATTTAAGAAAAGCCTCGTGATATGAAGTTCTCCCGAGCCTCTTCCTTTTCCGCACCAAAATACTTGCGAGTTATGCGTTTAGTAGAACAGAATGTTGTCAGCTCTTAGGATTTCAGTTAAAGAGAAAAAACCAAGAAGTATGCCTTAACGTTAACATTTAGAAGATGATATTTTTTTTTTTTTTTTTTTTTTAAAAAAAAGGTAAGAGAAAAGTCCAGGGAGTGCCACAATCACAAAGCGCAGCCCCTCCCAGACACCGAGAGGAAGAGGAAACCGACAAAACCAAACAAGCACAAACCGACCAAACGCACGAAAAGCACCAAGATTAGCTCTCTCTTCCCCAAGCGAGGTAATCGCAATTCTAAAAGGACTGAAAAACACAAGAACAAAATAACACAAGATAAGACATACAACAAATCGCCTCGTAGAATAAACCACAAAGCACCAATAAGTAAGACTAACAACGGGACCACCGCCTTAGAACGGTCAGCAGAGCAAACCACCGTGGGAGGGGGGAGGGGGGTTAAAGCACTTTTACAGCTAGCCAACTTCACCCTGAGTCCCGATGCTACTCTTAATACAGAAATACATAAAAATTTGGTTCGCTTAAAGGCTCCCAACTCAGTCATCAAAGCGAAAACATAAAAATCAAATTAATCACTATAATAAACAAAGACGAGTACTCATGGCTAATTCTACTGTATGCCAGAGTAAATGAAAATCAATAGTTGAACCACGGCGGCCCAAGCCAAAGACATATCGTTAAAAGGTTTTGAATTTTTTTTTTTTTTTTTTTTTTTTTTTTTTCCAGAAGATATGCTTTGACATTTCATGCAAATGTTAAACAAAATCTAAAGTGGTTGCACTTAGAAACACCGAACACATAACAGAACAAACCATACTGTCGGTTGTATTAACTCTTTCGGTGCCAAATTTCAGATGACATTTGTCGTCTGCGTTTTTTATTTTAACAAACTATCGCCTGGAAATACGTTTATATGTAAAGTTGACCGCTCTAAGGCAGTGGTCCCGGCGTAGGTCTTACTCTTTGTTGCTTTGTGGTTTATTCTACGAGGCGATTTGTTTTATGTCTTACCTTGTGTTATTTTGTTCTTGTGTTTTCAGTCCTTTTAGCATTGCGATTACCTCGCTTGGTGGAGAGAGAGAGCTAATTCTTGGTGCTTTTCGTACGTTTGTTCTATTTGTGATTGTTTAGTTTTGTTGGTTTCCTCTTCCTCTTGGTGTCTGGGAAGGGCTGCGGTTTGTAATTGTGGCACTCCCTGGACTTTTCTCTCACCTTTTTTTGAAAGAATGAATGTCAAACAGCGTGGAATTAGTTTGATCTATGCTGTTTGCAAAAGCCTGTTATTATCGCCTGTGGCAGTGAAAGAGTTGAGACTTATATCCGGCAATGTAGTTTGCGTATGCAACTATCATGAAGACCTTTTGCGGCCGCCACACACTGAACACGAGCTGCAGTGCAGTGCGGTGAAATAAAATCTATAAAGGATGACCCTGGAAACATCGGAGATACAACAGAACCAACATCGGAATCTCGGTTTCATTGTGACTCTTCATATGAACAATGTAGTTTGCAGATGCTGCATATTTTCTATAAAGCATATTTTCTATAAAGCATTTGTTCTGGCAAATATAAGAAAAATACCCATTTGTCATTTGCTGAATTTACTCTAGAGTGGTAAATGTTAAAATATTCAGCTTTATTTATCACTGTGACAGCATTTTGATTCCGGTTTTTAATGAGTATTGTTTCATCTTTATATTCACAGGTCATCTGTGGTGATCTCCTTTCAAAGTTTACCACTTGTTTAAGCTTTGTGGTGCTGTCGTCCAAACATTTTGTTGTTTCACGTGCATTTGAAATCTGTATGTTGGTTCTGTTATCATTGTTATTATCAACAGAAACTGCAGAGCCATTTTGTTCAGTTGCTGCATTGTCAGCTTCATATAGCATTGTTGTCTCTACTTCCTGTATAATTGTTTCTGACCAGAAATGCGTGTCAGAATTAGGGCTGTTTGTTAGAGTTCGACGTTACTTTCTGTTCAGAAGTGATTTAAACTCTCTGCTAATTGCGTTTGATATACCCTTGGCTGTCTCTGCAAGGCAGACCTATTATGGTCTGACATAATTGTAGTCACTTCAGCATGGATGATTTGTTTGTACTCATGCTTTGCAAATTTCTTGAAGCCATAGTTAGACATTTTGTTAACAATGGTCAAATTCTTCTCCTTTAAGGAATTCTCCAGCCCCAACAATTTTGAATCCGCAGACATTACAGGTTAAATCCCGTGTAATACTCTCTACCTTGTCTCGATAACAATCGAGCGTGGAATGTTCTAAGGTGAGGTCACCGTACAAAGTAATAATGAAAAGGTCTAAGGCGGCATGTCAGCATGGTTACTTTTCACACGTTCTCAATCTTATAAATATATAATTCAGATCTTTGAAGTTCACAGTTTGACAATAACAGTTATTCGTAATAATTCGTTATTGTAATAAAACACGTTTGTCCAGAAAATTCCATATTAATCTAATCCTTTCACCCCTGAGTTTCTGATTATCCATCTTAGAATTTGGATTAACCAGCGTTACAAATAGGGGTGTTAGTCATAAATCAAGACCAGAATGGCAAACAGTGTAGATCCAGATGAGACGGCTCATAATGAGCCAGAGTCTCATCTAGCGCTACACTGTTTGCAAAACAATCTGTCTCGGTCTACAGGGTCGAAAGGGTGATGCTGGTATTTACTTTGACCAAATGGTGGACCGGATATACCCTACAGAACTCCAATTAAATAGAGCAAATTCTTCTGATACCGAGGCACCTTTTTTGGATTTGAATCTATGTATATCTAATTGTACAGTTTCCACCAAAATTTATGATAAACGGGACGATTTTGATTTTAATATAGTCAATTTCCCTTTTCTGGATGGCGATGTCCCCCGGCGTACCTCATATGGGGTATACATATCTCAACTTATAAGATTCGCCAGAGCTTCTTCAAATCTTAATGACTTTAACTACCGTAATAAAGCCCTTACTGCCAAACTTCTTAGGCAGGGCTTTCGTTATTTTAAACTTCGTAAGGTGTTTTCGAAATTTTATCGCAGACACAGTGCCTTGTTAGAAAAATATAGCGTCAGTCTCAAAACACTTCTGCAACAAGGTATATCGGAACCAGAATTTTACGGTGACTTAGTGTACAGATTTAGAAAAATTGTAGGTAAATCTAACTTTTCGGAGCAATTCAGAAAACTTATTAACCGTTATAAAAGAATTGGCTATAGCCTGGATATTATGCGGCAGACTGCATGCCTAGTTGTCAACCCAATCATTGTTGATGGGTATGCTTCACTCTTTAATTGCACGACGGCGGTTCGGGCCTCAGACTCAATGACGGCCTCTTCGTAAAACTTTAACCAGTGGGTTGGGGCTTGACGATATGTCTTTGGCTTGGCCCGCCGTGGTTCAACTATTGGTTTTCATTTACTCTGGCATACAGTAGAATTAGCCATGAGTACTCGTCTTTGTTTATTATAGTGATTAATTTGATTTTTATGTTTTCGCTTTGATGCATTGACTGAGTTGGGAGCCTTTATGCGAACCGAATTTTTATGTATTTATGTATTAAGAGTAGCATCGGGACCCAGGGTGAAGTTAGCTAGCTGTAAAAGTACTTTAAACCCCCGGTGGTTTGCTCTACCGACTGTTCTAAGGCAGTGGTCCCGGTGTTAGTCTTACTCCTTGTTGCTTTGTGGTTTATTCTGCGAGGCGATTTGTTGTATGTCTTTCCGTGTGTCATTTTGTTCTTGTGTTTTTCAGTTCTTTTAGTATTGCGATTACCTCGCTTGGGGAAGAGAGAGCTAATCTTAGTGCTTTTCGTACGTTTGTTCGGTTTGTGCTTGTTTAGATTTGTCGGTTTCCTCTTCCTCTTGGGGTCTGGGAAGGGCTGCGGTTTGTGATTGTGGCACTCCCTGGACTTTTTTCTTACCTTTTTTGATATTATTATAATATATATTCAGCGAGTTAGTAAGAGAACAACGAATGTTCCTGATAAGACTGTGCTAATTCACAGGCTGATCTGGGATACTGTATGATGTTCTCTGTAGATTTGAAATTTTATGGGTACAAACATTTTCAAGAAAAAGAAAACAGAGCATGAATTATCGATTGCTCGTCCTTATTATATGTCTGTAAATGGAAATATACGAGTCCGCTGAGACATAGTGGCGCTTTCCTGCCAAAGCTAAGCTTCTTTTCCAATTACCTCTTAACATACCAATATCATGGATTATACTTGACAGGACTTCATTACAAACATCAATGAGTATACTTATTGTACGATTACCACATGGGTCCAGAAAACAATGCATACATAAGATCAACATAAATAGTTCAAAAACGTAACATTGTACCTTTGTATAAGATCTTTAACCCCAAGGTTGCTCTTAATTCGACTTTTTTTTTTCTATCTGTCTACAAGCTGCACAATTTGCAGAAGTAAAGAGAAGTTTTGACTGCAAATGTACTTTCTGAAATGACTTACAGACCTTTGCTGAAAATAAGTTTTGACCTTCAGCTTTGCCCACTGTAATAATTTAAATTGTTATACCATCTAAACTATAAAATGATTGCACAAAATAGAGACAGTCTCCAGGCTAGGTATTAATACAACTAATACAACAAAAAAGATTTAATGCGCCGTAAAATCTTAAGGAGGTTTGATTGGTTCTGAAAAACATATATATATATATATATATATATATATATATATATATATATATATATATATATATATATATATATATATATATATATATATATATATATATATATATATATATATATATAAGAAAGTAGTTGATCCAAAAACTTCTTTTAGCATATCCCAAGAAAACAAATTGGACTTACTGCGACAGTTTCTATTCTCATCGAGAACCATCATCTGGCCTTTGTTTACCACTAGGAACCAATCTAGTGGAAAGCAGTCAGGGTCCCGGAACATCACGAGTTGAAGATCTGTCTGATGATGTGACCGAATCTGTCACAGTAAGTGAAAAAAAAAAATATTTTCTTGGGATATGCTAAAAGAATTCATTGGATTAATGTGATATCCTAACTTGATGAACCTATTCAGTGAATTGCGTTTAATCAGTTTCCTCCATTTTTGTAAACCCGAGGTTGTCCTTAAACTGAGAAAAACTTTAACCCAAGACCATTTCTGCAAGTTTGTGGAGTTGTTTACATGTGAATCTAATAGACATTACTTGATGAAACATTATTACTGTGGGTGATCGCAATGCTAAATTTCCAAAATAGATGGATTACTTCACTAAATCTAAACCGCTACCAGACCTTGTACTTCAGGAGCTGTGCGGGATTTACATATAATGGAATTTCTTACATATGGGCCGCGCCATACAAAACGTATCTTCAGATAAATGTGAACAGCGAAGGCCCAGATCAGCCTGCGCATCCGCGCAGTCTGATCAGGACCTTCACTGTTCGCTAACGGAATCATTTGATACTACAGAATGTATGAATGGAGAGAAACGATACTTTGCATATGCGCAGGATGATCTGATTCTGCGCATTTTGCACATGTTCGAAGGTATTTTTTCTCCTGACGCAGCCTATATACTCGTATTATAGCTCAACCATCTGTACGATCAGCTCTCTCAGTTCTGAAAGGGAGGGGGCACAAATTATCAGTACTGATTTTATCGTTTGGAAAGCTTGCTTACCTAGTAATGCTTACTATCGGCGGACGCTTGATTACACCCGTTATTCTGGGGTCCATGTCTGTTGGTCTGAACAATCTGATTCGTCATTCGTTTACGGATTTATGAGTTCGGATTATGGCTTAGGTACCATGACCGCAACTACTTGGAACTTCAGATTTTATTTAGCCAACTCAGTAAATACAAGTATGTGTATCCGATGGAGTCACATTTTATTATGTCCAGTTTGATAAGAATGCTCTAGATAGTATGCATTAAGATCCAGCCAACAGTGTAAAGCCAGATCAACTTGTCTGTCAATTAACAAGCATTTTAACGCATGTCATCAAGCAGCCAAATAGGAAAAGTGTGGAAGGCGATACCCAGTCAGCATTCTACGTAAATCTATATCGGGCCGTCATCGGCCCGTCAAGGTAGCTGACGGGCCGATGACGGCTCGATGTAGATTTACGTAGAATGCTAGCTGGGTAGAGTGTTAATATGTGTTACGATTTAGGTTAAATATTTTATAACAATCTTGCTGCCATCTCACTTTAAACGAAGGTAATCTCTTCGCTCCGGTTTTTTTTTTTTTTTTTTTTTTTTTTTTTTCTCATTAGACGTTTAAATCTATTGATTAAATCCAAGAGGCTGATAATATACCACCATACGCGGGAGAACCTTCAATTAAATTATACTCCACAATAATATCAGCTTGGCTGTAGCAACATGCAGTCTGCAACATATCGTTATGTATCCTTTGGGAGACTTAATCAATTGTTTAATTTCTATAATTATCACGTGCTATCATTATGGAAATGGCAGAAGAGCCATTAACGCAACATTTCATGCTTTTGTAAACACCCCAGACTCTCAAGCGTCATTATGAGCATCTTAGGTCATTTTAACGAAGATTTTCTCGCGGTTTAGTTTTCCTTATTAGTCTTTAACCTGCCAGATTAAAATAGACGACATTTTAAAATATTGTTTTCTTATATTTCCCAGAAGATTGGTCTTGACAGCTCGTATGAATTGCCATTAGGAAAATGGCATAGGACACATTTGCATGAACTGCCAAGCCCAGTTATTTGGGAAAATATGACAAATAGCACAATTTATCATCTACTGAGTTTGCCTATAGAGTGCGAAATGTAATCCTGGAAAAGCGCCTATGCGTCCTCTGTGCGGTGGTTTCAGTTAATTGCCACTTCTGTAGAAAGCCACCATTGCAAACAGCGACGGCCCTGACCATTGTCTTGTCTATTCGTCTACAAGATAAAACAGCTTTTAAAATACACGTCATGGATGTTAAATGAGTTGGAGAGTAGTCTTTCTATCGAAGGGTAAAATCTCAGTTGTTCCGCGCTGTCTGATTAGCATTATCTCTATCTGTCAGTAGCGTGCAACTTCTCTGCTATAGCCATATTTGTGATGGCATAAATGCCTGTTTTAGGAAGGTGTGTGTGTGTGTGTGTGTGTGTGTGTGTGTGTGTAGAGAGAGAGAGAGAGAGAGAGAGAGAGATTCCATATAAGTTAATCTCATAAGCGCACAATATTTTTTACACATATATTTTTGCACAGTTTATTTCACAATTAAATCTCAACGTTTCGGCTGATTAAAGCTTTTTTCAAGAGAGTTTTCTTTCAATGCTACACCATCTTCTTATCAATACTGTCAACCATTTTGAATACACATGTTATGCAGAACCATATACGTTAAGACAGTACTTCAGAGATTCAGGTCTGTGTCTCAGTAAACTCGCCCTTTGTAAATCTACATATAATTCTACAAACGAGTTACAGACAGGATAAAAGTAAATAACTGACCTCAGAAACTGATACAGTCAGATCCACATCAAGTTCTCAACATAAAAGGGGAAAACCGACAAATATAACTAAACAGCCACAAAAGGAACAGAACACCGAGCAGAGTTTAGAAGCTGGGACATTCAGTACCGGTGCAGGTCTTGGGGCATCTATGCATAACTCTGTCACTTAGTGACTGGCAGGAAGTTTCAGAAGCGAATTGTGACCAGAGAAAAGAAGATTTTTATGCATTCTCGGAGCAAAAGGATACCAAGAATCCATTTTCGCGGCGTCTTATAGATGTGACAAAGTGAACCAAGGACTTTTCGAGAGGAACAGAGTTGAAGAGTCGGCGCGCATTGATATTCTTGTCATGCTGTCGCCGTGACTGCAGGCTCTCATATCCCAACTCTTGTACCAATGAAGAGACCATGCTTGGCTAATTGGTCGAAACTAGCTAGGCATACCCAGAAATGTTATGGTTTTTGTGAGTATGTCATTACTCTCGAGGTCATTCCTTTTAGAATTTACGGATGGAAGAGTCCACTTCAGAAACTAAGGAATGAAAAGGTTAAGTCCCCTTTAACCACAATCAATATGTCATTCAAGGTTCAACAGTGGTACCACTTTCTTTGATGGAAATAAGTGGTCACACTGGTCGGACGGTACACAAAGCCGGTTGTGATGTCACATATTTGAGAAACGCTACTAAAGGAAGTTCTTATGAATGTTTTTGTCAAGTGTTGTATAGTAGGCAACTTGGCGGAGTAGATAGACAGAAATTTTTATTGTATCATGACACGGTTAAGTGCACGTGCAGAATATTAGTCATATCATAATGTTTGCACGATAAAATAAAGGTAAGAAAAAAGTCTATGGAGTGCCGCACTCACAAGCCGCAGCCCTTCCCAGACACCTAGAGGAACAGGAAACAGACAGAAACCAAACAAGCGCAAATCGAACAAACGTACGAAAAGCACTAAGATTAGCCCTCTCTTCTTTCTTCATAATTTGACGGTGACTGAAGACTACCATTGTACTTCGATAAATGAGGTTTTAATGAAGTATCAGTAAATTATTGCTTATATTCATTACGTTAACCTTTACCACTCTCTGGGTATTTTCAGCAGACGATAAACTGATGATATTTTCTTATTTTTGCCAGAAAACAGGATTTGACATTTCATGCAAATTGTCTTCTTAGGAGACAATTTGCATGAAATGTCATATCCTGTTTTCTGGGAAAAATAAGAAAAATATTTCAAGATGCCGTCTGCTGAAAATTTTACCCAGAGTGCTAAGCGTTAATAAGTGTACGTAATGTGTACCCTAAGGTTCCCCAGAACATATATAGTAAAAACAAGAATACACAGGAATCTACCTTTCTAGAGAAATTTTCAGAATTAGGTTTGTTTGTTTTTTCTTTCTTTCTTTCTTTCTTTCTTTCTTTCTTTCTTTTAAATCAGAGTTTCAATTGTTCTGCAGTTCTAATAACCTTCGGTACTGAACAAGTCTGTCTAAATGTCCTAAATAACTAAAATCTTCCGTATTTCCGAAATTACTACTTTCTCAGAGAAGTAATTCTGATATGCAGATTATTTATACAGTAATTGTTTCTAGGTATAATGTAGTCTATTCTTACCTTGGAACTTTCTCCTTAGAGAGGGTGGACTTTCCGACAAGGAAAAGAGTCCTAAAGAGTGACACAGCTCTATTTTATGCTAAAGATCGTAGGCGATCCCAAGGACATAACATGATGTGATGTCTACTTGAACTACCATATTTAACCTAAAGTTATGCCTTAGCATCAGCCATCTTAGAACACACAAATAATAACACATCACACAGTTGATTAGGATTAGTCATTGTCAGTAATGACAGACGAACATCATGCCTTAGCAAACTGTGTAGATCTAGATCAGACACCACAGAAAGCAGCGTCAAGCCGGGGGTTTGGACTATAAGCCATTCAGCAAGCAGTATTTTAAATACGCCACCAGGTGGTCAGATGACTTGTTCAAGTTATGGCGATAAGTATAATGGTAATGCGTTATAGTGTGTACAATGTAACCTCAATGGCTCCAACACGGATGGCACGTTTACCGTAGATGACTCGAACTAGTTTTTGTCCGTAGGACATTTTTCCGATAGCTCAAGAAAATAAACATTTAGGGATATTTTCTTAATTTATGCTGAAAATGTATGTTGTGTGTACTCATTAGAATCGCCTCATCAAGGCGATTCAAATGAGTACATACAACATGCCATTATTATATAAAAGTTGGAAAAGACAATCCTAAACCATCCACATTTGCCTCCTGACCTGGCGCTATGATTAACCTCAGTGGCTCGAACTACCCATGTCTCGAACAAATTTCCATGGTCCCAGAGATGTTCGAGCCATTGAAGTTCGACTGCATTTAGAATAAATTTGGTAGTACATGTGAATGATCTCAGTTAATACTATGCAGACACGTATAATAGGTTAGAAAGCGTCTAGTAATACCGGAACGGGAAATCCTACAGACTATCCCGGAGACAATAAACCAACTTCGGTTAGCTCTTAACGCTTAACATGCTGGGCAAAACTTTCAGCAGACGATATTAGAATCGTTTTCTTATTTTCCGTAATTTTTCTCAGAAAGTAAAGTTCGACAGTTCTTGCAAAATGTATCGTAAGGAGACAATTTGCATGAAATGTCAACTATTTTTTTGCGAAAACAATAAAAAAAAATACACATAAATTTGTCGTCTTCTGAATTTGCTCAAAGAGTGCTTTCACATACCTCACTATGACTTTAATACCCTAAATATTTCAGACACCGTCTCTCCTTACCTTGTGTATCCAAAAATTTGCGAACGCCATTTGATTTATTGGCGATGTCCACTAGTGCAGGTTAATTTACTGAAAGCAGTAGAGACCTTGATTAAACTACTCGTTTAGGAGCGGGCCTAGGTCCAAACTCAGATATATCCGAATATTTGGTATAACTATGGTAAATTAAATTAAACGAACAGAATTTATTTGTTTGAGCAGTCACAAGAAAACTTGTTTTTGCCAGCTAACAGCATAGGCCAGAATCTATCTGTGTGGTTTAGTAAGACAGAAGAATGGTCGCAGTTTCGGGTTTGTAAAAAATCCATATTACAATATATATGAGCGAATAATGCCGTGCTGGAATCACAAATGTCATCTGTCTTCGGTATTTCCGTGTGGCAAAAGTTAGTTGTTTGAAGATGTGGCAGTTTTAAGTAAGTAAAATGGGATTAAACACCCCCTCCCCAACCCCAATACCACCCCACCCCTACTTTTCTACTAACCGTTCAAAGGTGGTTCCTTTGTTGCAGTGCTCATTTATTTGCGCGTGGGTGGTATCATATGTGGCGTACCCCAGCTAACATTCTTTATAAAATCTATAGCGGGCCGTTATCGGCCCGTCAGGGTAGTTGCTATAGATTTATAAAGAATGCTTACTGGGATTTGTCTTGTCATTATTTGTTCATCGCTGCTTCTTTTGGTGCATCGGGATATATATATATATCAGAAGCCACTGTAAGCCGTTCCATAGCCCAAACTATACATTTTATTGGCTAGCAAAAGTTCTAGCAACTGGCTTTCATCCCAAACTATAATGAGTTACTTAAATTAATGAATTAGCTGCCATAAATAGCCTGTGAGCATCCAATCACTAAAAAAGTTGGCAAATGACCAAGATTACAGTATAAGCTGGACAGATTCCGCTGACACTCGTTTCTAAAATTATTAAACCATTGTATACTGAATAGACTCTCCCACACAATATACTGGAAGAGCCCAATTTCAATTTTAGGTACGTCCGGCTATGAGATCTACATATTCCTAGAGAAAAATGGCTAAACTACGAATCTATTTATCTATATAATACTGGTTCTGGCACTACAGTGTACCGACAAAAAAGAGAGGTTCGATGAGAACTAGTTTTGCACCTCTTATTGCTGATATTTTATTATGAGAGAGAATTCATTAATGAAATATTTTCGCGAATCGTCTGCAGAGGCAAGAATCATTATTGTCACGATCACTTTGTGGTGCTGGTGGTGCCGCCAAAATCATTACGAAAACACGCCTATTCAAACATATAGAAAATTTCATCTCCAAAAACTAAAAATTTTCAGATAAAAACAAAATTCTGATATTTTTCATTTTTCTGCTCAAAACATAGATTGTGGGTACTCGTTAGAACCGCCTCGGCGAGGCGGTTCTAACGAGTACCCACAATCTATGTTTTTGAGCAAAAATAAGAAAAATAATATATACCCCCGTAAACCCCAGTTTTACTATATAAAAGTGGGGTTTAAGGGGGTCTAAATTATATAGGCATGTTTTCGTGATGATAAATGAAGATACCCCGGAAATGCCACAAATACGAATCACAGCCCCCCTGAGGAACCAAAAGAAGGAGAGATGAGAAACATAGTAACAAAACAAACGCCACATATGAAACCACACATACACAAACAAAGATTAACTGCAACAGAGGAACCACCTTGGAATGGTCAGTAAAAAAACAATTGCAGGAGGGGAAGTCTTAAATCAGTTTTACTTGCCACAAATAATGCTTATTTTAAGGCGACTCGATACACGTAGTAGATTTCCACCATTTTATTTTAACAAGGGATACAATTTTGTGATTTCCTGTTCGCTCTCCTGCACGTTAGTCTTCCTTCTGAAATAGGGCTACTCTGAATAGTGAAAAACTCGCTCTCAAGACGAGCATTATTTACATTTCTTCTAGAGCCCTTTGCAGCAGGATACCAAAAAAATGACACAATATTCTCTCCTGAAAATGTACTCAAGACCCATCAGTATAAAGCAACCGGATTATACAAATACCCTTTGGGCAAATTCTTTCATTTTAGAATAGACCCCTTTCTAGAACGAGCGTAAAGTTAGCATCCGATAGAAGGGGCTTGGTGTGCAGGCAAGCAAACATTTAATCACAATATTATATCCGGTCCCCTTAAATACCGTATCATCATTGCCTAACGCCTAAAAAGGACGAACGATCATATTCTGTTTGCAGAATAAAACTTGTGACAACTACATTGTACCCAATTATTCCATCGTTGTATTAGAATATTCCTGAAAAACGCAATTATTATATTAGGATTTTTCCTGAAAAACGCAATTAGTTTGTTATATTCTGTTAATGATATTTAAAATTAACACGCCTTTCTTGGACAGAATTTGTCGTTAGGTTTTTCTATAACAAGCAGTTTCCATTCAAAATAATATGATTAACTGTCAGATACAGAAACTGACAAGTGAGTGCTATGACTCCTAGAAACTGGTGTAGGTGCTGGGAATGTAGGCCATAGAGAAATTGAAAATTGGAATACTGTATTTTAAGGCTTGCACGATTAATCGGATAATCGATTAATTGATCGATAAATTCCCCAAAAATGACCATCATTACAGATTTGCTAATAATCGATCATTTAATTTCTGTGTTTGTTACTTTACCTTATTTAGCCTTCGTATTCAGACACCTCATCTCCTTATCATACTTTATCAAAAATTTTAACAAGTCCAACTTACTACTCATTCTTGTGTCTAAAATAGCTTGGTGAGTGGCAAACAGTGTAGACCCTGATGAGACGCCGCATTTGCGGCGTCTCATCTGGGTCTATACTGTTTGCTCAGGCCTGTCTGACAAAATACATTCAATAAAGTATACTCGTAACATATGAAAGAGTCATGCTCAAATAGGTAAAATTATGATCAAATCTTCAGCGATTACTAATCGATTATCAATCACAATGGCAGGACTGATAATCGATTATCTTTTCAGCTCTGATTAGCCAGCCTTACCGTACTTACTATAAGTATTCGGGCAGTTGGACCTGAACAAACAGTGAAGACCCGGATAAATGCAGCGTCTAATTGGTTCTTACACTACTATCTCTTTTCTCCCTTTCTCTGGGAGACGACACAAAATGACCCACAAGGATTGAACTGTCGTTAAACCCCAACTCCATCAATCAAAAACCATACATCTTACAAACTCCAACAAGTCCGAAAAAAGCAGAAAAGGATGTTCTGTTGGCACCAAACCACGTTGATAAAGGAAGTAACGAAGCTGTTGATGTAAAAGCTAAAGCGCCTCTCAATCTAGACATGTCACATTTAAGGACTTTAAGCCTTTTTTATGGATTTCATTACGAAAACACACATATTCATTCAAATAAATTGAAACTTTTACAACAAAAAAACGGAAAATTTTCAAATAAAAAGTTCTGATATTTTTTTTTCATATTTCTGCTCAAAACATAGATTGTGAATACTCGTTAGAACCGCCTCGGCAAAATTACAAAAATAATGTATACCCCTGTAAACCCCAGTTTTACTATATAAATTGATATTTCATGCAAAGTGTCTCCGAAGTTGTATGAAATGTCAAAGCCTATTGTCTAGGAAAAATAAGAAAAATATCATCAGTTTATCATCAACTGAACTCGAGTGGGGTTTAAGGGGGGTCAAAATTATATAGGTATGTTTTCGTGATGTTAAATCAACTTGTCCAAACGGCAAATGTCATGGGAAGGAGCAAAACTAAACTACACGAAATCAAACATAATAGGTATGGTTTATTAAACATATCTATAGCAAAGACGTTTCTGTCTGATCATTAAGGCGAGAAGATTTGTTCTTACCCGTCTGCGTATTGTTCATACTAGACTTACGCATTTTATCTATTCAAACGAGAAGATCAATCACTTTATATAATCTGTAATGAGGCATTTACAGTGAAACAGTTTCTAATTGACTGCATCGAATTGTCTCATATACGGCGTCGAGTTTTCCAGCCGAATGATTTGAGATAGTATCTTAAAATGAATCTGCTGACAATAGTCTATAGTTTATCAAACACATTCATATTTTTAACAAAATTATACATTTTGTTTTATTTTGAAGAAAAACTTAACAGCTTTATATTATCATCCATTCATACCTGACAAGCTATTGTTATATCTGTTTCACTACTAAACCGAGTTGATGCGCCTATTTTGACGAAAATGACCATATGTGTTGACGCGTCGTTAAACACGAACTCAACCTCATCCTTCAATCAGAATATGTCAGTTTGCCAATTTTCGCCATAAGTAGCACACATACATATAGAAAGATGCAACTTTACTTTAGAGAAAAGAGAACAACAAAGATACAGACTAGCCCGCGCACACATGCAGCTTTGCTGCTTCCCCGCGCTTTTAGGCTTTTCAAATCTTTCTTGAGTAGCTAAAATAGCAATCATTTAGACTTTAACCAGTTTGCATACAATGTATGCAGCTTGTATAGGCTACGAGTCCGATGCCTATACCAACTTGTACCTGCTCAATTAAGTGTGTGTATGGGTGTACACTTTCACAGCCAATGCTAACAAAATTGTTTTGTCTCCCTTCGGAAAACGGGTCTACTGTTAAAAGAAAACTTATGCTCTCGTGGGAGCAAATTCTTTTACGTTTAGAATAGGCCCTTTCCAGAAGGGGGTTAGTGCGCAGAAAAGCAAATAAGAACTCGCAAAAGTTGTCTCCTTTGTACAAATGGCGGAAACTCTACCAAATGTACCCATCCCCCTCCCCCTTTAATACTGTAAGGCCATTGGTCATTCTTGTATATGACAATAATGAGTGTCATATGCAACAATACTTATTACTTTTAAGGAAATTATAGTGTAATTTTAAAGCGCTATGCAATAATGAGTTAACATGAATTTACTTGCCAGGCTGAATTTCGACTACAGTAGGCTACTCATTTAAATTTCGCCTCACTTCCATGTGAAAAGGGACCTAAGCACTCGCTTATGCCAACATCGAAAGTCCAACTGTACTTGCATATCCGTGCAGTCTGATCAGGACATTCGCCTTCCGTCAGGAGATCAAACAGAAAGCAGTCTATCTAGAGATCAGTGGTTTAACCCCTGATGAGACTGCGATGGTTTTGCGAGTGTCCGCAGTCTAATCTCGCCCTGTGTCGTTCCCATATAAGCTAAAATCCATTATTTTGCATCTCGCCCTGTGTCGTTCCCATATAAGCTAAATTCCATCATTTTGCATTTCGCCCTGTGTCGTTCCCATATAAGCTAAAATCCATTATATTGCATCTCGACCTGTGTCGTTCCCATATAAGCTAAAATCCATTATTTTGCATCTCGCCCTGTGTCGTTCCAATATAAGCTGAAACCCATTATTTTGCATCTCGCCCTGTGTCGTTCCCATATAAGCTAAAATCCATCATTTTGCATCTCGCCCTGTGTCGTTCCCATATTAGCTAAAATTCATTATTTTGCATCTCGCCCTGTGTCGTTCCCATATAAGCTAAAATCCATTATTTTGCATCTCGCCCTGTGTCGTTCCCATATAAGCTAAAATCCATTATGTTGCCTCTTGTGCCTCATTAGATGCAAAAGCTGTCTAAATTGTGGAAACCTGTGTGTTTTCTGTCTAGAACAATTGCAGAATACGTCAAAACAGGGAAATAATGATTTTAAAGGAGCCGTTTCAAACGAAAATAATCCACACCATGTTAAATCGTGCCTTCGGAGTATATGCGAACAGAGAATGCACTGATCAGACTGCGCATCTGCGCAGTCTGATCAGTGCCTTCTCTGTTCGCTGACAAAAAGTTACTGGGTACTGTAGAATATAACAACGTATAGTAAGTCCCCGATTGGACTGTATGATTTCGCTGGATGGTCTGAATCTTTGCTGGGCACATGGCCCGAAGTCATCTTTTCAGAGGCCTACAGTTCATTTATATGGTTTGAAGTATACAAACATGCGCTGATTCAAATCGCCCTGCGAATGTTCACTGTCTCACAAGAATCGGCGTATTTTACAATGACGATCTCTGGACATGGTAGCCTCAGGTGCTCGGACTGCGCGGATGCATATTCCAATCCAGACCCGTTAATTTTACAATATGCTCAAAGAAACCTTTTCATTCATTTGGTTGCACAACATGCGATTTTGAGCCGGTACACAGCTTTAAGCGAAGATTCTGATCAGTATGATAAGAATCTTTGCAGGGTTCTCTGTGAGTAGCCAGGATACAAAGCGTCTTCCGCGGACAGCGAAGAATTTCATCAGACTGCGTGGATGCGCAGGCTGGTCTGAGTCATCGCTGGGCGCACATGCAGTCTTGTATAAAATGCAGTGGCCCGACTCAATTATTAATTCCAGACTGATTGCAAGCGCCAATGATAACAATATAAAGTCTCAAAGTCAGATATAATATGGAAATATATCAGTCCTTGGAGACAAACTGGCACTTGTTCGTTTAAGAGAATATTCTCCATATTGCTGTGTCAGGAGAGAACGTTTTGTTTGCCATTGTTGTGCTGAAGTTATCGACTTAGTTTTATTAAAATTATGCAAACCAGACCAAACGTATGCAAACAAGATGTACGTGGTGTGCGTGCCAATATCTAAACCTTCACTGGCTTGGAACTAATTCATCAGACAACAAATTGATAACATTTTTCTTATTTTTCCTAGAAAATAGGCTTTGACTTTCCACACAAAATGTCTCTTATCCTAAGCAGACAATTTACATGGAATGTCACAACTTGATTCTTTGGAACATAAAACAAAAACATATTTTTAAATGCCGTCTGCTGAAATTTTACCCAGTATGCTAAGCATAAAAAAATACAGACACAGGACGCAACGAACAGAAAGTGTCTTATCGCGCATGTGAAATTCTTAGAATCTAGTCAAACTGCATCCGCGCTATCTACTAATATCAGCAAATCGGATACAAGTTAATTTTCCAGAAACCAATACACTTCAGCTTTTTTTTTTTTTTTTTTCAGTGTTGTATGTTCGTCGATCTCAAGTTATATTCTGTTCAGAATCTAATTATTTTACTACAACTACTGTTAGTGTCGTGTGACGATCATATAATATCTCCCTATATTTCACTATATGAAGTTCTTCTGTAGATATATTATATATCCAAAGTTTATTTAACCCTTGTCCTGCTCAACCCGGATATACCCTGCCTTTGCAAACAGTGTAGATACTGTTCAGTTGGCTTCTAAAGAAGCAAACTGATCTGGATCTGCACTGTTTGCCACTAAGTATATGAATTTATACAACAAAACAGCTCAAGTAATCTGATTGGCTGAAAATTACAAGTGGGCGTGGCATCTTAATTTATTCAGCAGGACAAGGGTTAAGTAAGCATCGAAGGTTCCAATTATATTGCACGGATGAAAAGGCTGATTTTGGGACTTCGTTGTCCACATAACACGTGGACTTATTGGGCCCCGTCAAGAGAACAAATACCTTCAAACGTGCGAAACATGCGCAGATTGCGACTACCATGTGCATGCTCAAATAAACGTCAAAACGATTGCCTTTAGAAATAAAGAACACACTACGGATTAGAAAATGGGAGACTCGGTTTTATTGAGACTCTTCATAAGCAGTAATGAAGTTTGCAACACTGCTTACGCCCTCTAGCGTACACATGAGCAGAACTCCATTTTCAAATATACCACAATGGGTCCACTGATCCATAAGGAAATGAAATATAATCTGTACTGTGTCCTACTGCCGCCACACGGCACTAACACCAATGCCATCCAGGCCTTCAAGCTCTCAACCCATACATTCTGTAGCGGACAGTGAGGGTCCTGATCAGTCTGCGCGGATGCGCAGGCTGATCTGGGTCCTCGCTGTCAACATATTCCAAAAGACATTTTCGCATGGCGCGGCCCATATGCGATAATGATTTTGTTGATTCTAACATGACCCAAAATAACATTGATGGACCATAGTAATTGTCTGTGTTTCTTCCAGGTTTTGTTTCTCAAGAGATAAACTACAGGCCGTTTTGGCAGCGATTTACACGTATTCGATTGTCTGTTGCCATTTTATTAATATAAAATCCTTTGGGCTGCAACCCAACTTCAAGATTTCGTTATCAAACTACAGCCATGGATATCTCGCGATAGCAGCGCCAAGGAAATTAGTCAATCTTCAAATAAGTGTGTGCATGTTCATGTTACGCAAATTGTAACTCAACCGAGGGACATGGCAGCATTATTCATCGGGACTTAGTGTAACACTACCGTGGGTCATGGCACCATCAGTCATCAAGTGTTAAACTACCGAGAGACATGGCAGCAACATTGATCAAGTGTTACACTACCGAGGGACATAGCGTTACACTACCAAGAGACATAGCAACAACATTCATCAATTGTTACACTACCGAGAGACATGGCAGCAATATTCATCAAGTGTTACACTACCGAGAGACATGGCAGCAGCATACATCAAGTGTTACACTACCGAGGGACATGGCAGCAGCATTCATCAAGTGTTACACTACCGAGGGACATGGCAGCAGCATACATCAAGTGTTACACTACCGAGGGACATGGCAGCAGCATACATCAAGTGTTACACTACCGAGATACATGGCAGCAGCATACATCAAGTGTTACACTACCGAGGGACATGGCAGCAGCATTCATCAAGTGTTACACTACCGAGGGACATAGCAGCAGCATACATCAAGTGTTACACTACCGAGAGACATGGCAGCAGCATACATCAAGTGTTACACTACCGAGGGACATAGCAGCAGCATACATCAAGTGTTACACTACCGAGAGACATGGCAGCAGCATACATCAAGTGTTACACTACCGAGGGACATGGCAGCAGCATTCAGCAAGTTTTACACTATCGAGGGACATGGCAGCAGCATTCATCAAGTGTTACACTACCGAGGGACATGGCAGCAGCATATATCAAGTGTTACACTACCGAGAGAAATGGCAGCAACATACATCAAGTGTTACACTACCGAGGGACATGGCAGCAGCATTCATCAAGTGTTACGCTACCGAGGGACATAGCAGCAGCATACATCAAGTGTTACACTACCGAGAGACATGGCAGCAGCATACATCAAGTGTTACACTACCGAGAAACATAGCAGCAGCATACATCAAGTGTTACACTACCGAGGGACATGGCAGCAGCATACATCAAGTGTTACACTACCGAGGGACATGGCAGCAGCATTCATCAAGTGTTACACTATCGAGGGACATGGCAGCAGCATTCATCAAGTGTTACACTACCGAGGGACATGGCAGCAGCATACATCAAGTGTTACACTACCGAGAGACATGGCAGCAGCATTCATCAAGTGTTACACTACCGAGGGACATAGCAGCAGTATACATCAAGTGTTAAAGTACCAAGGGACATGGCAGCAGCATTCCCCAGGTGTTAAACTACCGAGGGACATGGTAGCAACATTCATCAAGTGTTACTCTACCGAACGACATGACAGCGGCATTCATCAATCGTCAAATGTCCAATAAGCAGCAGACATTTATTCTAAGGTCACAATTTTCCAAATATTTTCAGCAAATGATCCTTATTTCACAAATTTTTTAGCATTGGTTCTCTCTTTACAAGTATAGGCAAAAATAATCTGCAAATTCAAATACAGTTATTACTATCATTTACTGATAAGTCACTGATGAACACATACAGACGCATGTGCACATGAACGCACCGAATTGAATCATATTGTTTGATTCTGAGATTGTTCTGTTGGCTGATCTTGACACGTTCAGGAGTAGTGTCTGTAAGATCAGTCATCAGTCGCCATAAGTTCTTAACCATTACGAAAACATGCCTATTCAAATATACTGAAAATTTTACCACCAAAGAAAATGAAAATTTTCAGATGAAAAATTCTGATGTTTTTCATATTTCTGCTCAAAACATAAATTGTGGGTACTCGTTAGAACCGCCTCGCCGAGGCGGTTCTAACGAGTACCCACAATCTATGTTTTGAGAAGAAATAAGAAAAATAATGTATACCCCGGTAAACCCCAGTTTTACTATATAAAAGTGGGGTTTAAGGGGTCAATATTATATAGGTGTGTTTTCGTGATGAGTGTTTTAATCTGTTTCAACTCCTACACTTTCTGCACTATCACTATCTCTTATTCATCATTCCTCACTTTCGCACTTTTATGTCGTCTGAAATCTTACTTTAACCCTTGCATTGACAACGCAGCTGCACATAATATTCGCAAGAATGTGCTACAGTATAAAACTATAGATAGACGGGTCCACGGAAGGGCCCAGTGATCTGCTAAAGCAGGACCAACAAACAGGTATTATAACAGGTAGCACTTCCATCCCTGCAGACCAACACGGATACATTTGCAAACAGTGTAGATCCAGATGAGACGGCCCATAACGAGCCGGATCATCAGGATCTACGCTGTTTGCCATTCTATTATTGCTTTTTGACTGACATCCCTATTTGCAACAATGGATGTGTCCAAATTCAAAGATGGGTGGCTCATTTCAGAAACTCAGGGGTGAAAGGGTTAAAGATAAATTGGCGTTTATAAATTCTTCTATTCAACCTTAAGCCAAATATGTACCACAGGTATACACCAGATCAAGGCGAAAGTCAGCTGAAACATGTTTAACCAAAAGTGCAGTGACAGATTATATCCTAAGGCTAACAATGCCATCGATTTCGGGAGGTGGGTGAGAGTGTGTGTGTGTGTGTGTGTGTGTGCTTGTGGTGGTGGGGAGGGGGGGGGCAAAAGTAGTTGATAGGACCAGGGTGCATACAGGACCAGGGTGCATACAACCTGATCAACTTCTACAGGCCTTTGTTTACCAGTGGTAACCAGTCTAGTGGTAGGCAGTCCAAATCCCGTGACATCACGAGGTCAAGGTCATAGTCTGATGATGGTTCTCGATGAGAACCGAAACTATCAGAATAAGTGAAATTATTTCTTGGGATGTGATAAAAAGAATTCTTTAGATCTTCCTGAACTTTTCTATAATGTAGTTTATATTTTCCTGGTCAAGATTTTTGTATATCATGAGGGTCACTGATGAGGCCTAATTAGTCGAACCAAGTCTGTCTTCGACATTTTCGCGCGTGTGTGTGTGCGTGCGTGCGTGCTGCGTTGTTTTCGAGTCATTCAATTTAGAATTTATTTGCTGTCCGCCATAAGAATGATAATTGAATTAGAACGCCTAGCGAATACTCCGAGTCGATGCGTGGATGCCTAGTCTGATCGCTAGCTCACTTTACATCATTCGCATTTCTGATTTTTCAGAAACAAAGAAGTTCCGGTGTAGAACTTGATCAGTGTATGCTGTTTACACCTGAGATAAAGTAACTTCTGAACACAAAGATGTTTCGAAGGAAGGCAAATCTTTATCAGGATGTCGCCTGCTGTAGTTGTCGTTTGCACTTTAAGGGTTAAGCAGACGAATTTAGTCACTTCGAAAAGTGTCCATAATTGAAGATTTGCATACTGTACACAGCAGTCTAGCAGGGATCTTTGCTGAAGACAGAATGGGTGTAGTCTCTTCTGGCAGCATACATTCTGCGTATTCAAGGTATTTCAGCTAATTGTATACGTCACAAATATTAATGTAACCATGCATAAAGAAGGTTTCGAAGGCGTCAGTAACGAAGACAAATTAAGTCGCAAGAAATTGCAATAATTCATGTTTGTCTCTCCAAAATTGACAACTCAGACGCTTAAGTATTACGTAACTGCATGAATATTTCTCCAGGAACGGTAAATGTCGTGTTCTGTGACAAATGTCCGTCTTTAGTGACATTAAAATGTTAACCCTTATCATGCTGAACCCGGATATACCCTGCTTTTGCAAACAGTGTAGATCCAGATCAGTTGGCTTCTGAAGAAGCCAACTGATCTGGATATGCACTGTTTGCCATAAAGTATGTGAATTTATAGCGACAATCCGGATCAAGTAATCTGATTGGCTGAAAGTTAGAAATGGGCGTGGCATCTTAATTTATTCAGCATGACAAGGGTTAATCAAATAATCAAGAAATATGCTTCGTTAACCGCAAAAGATACTTTCTTGCTTGAACATTTTGCGTGCTGGGTAAAAAAATTAAGCAGATGACATTTTGAAATGTTTTCTTATTTTTTGCTAGAAAATAGGATTTGACACTTCATGCAAATTATCTCCTCAGTTGGAGGCAATTTGCATGAAGTGTCAGGCCCTATTTTCTAGGAAAATTAAAAAAAAATATCATCAGTTTGTCTGCTGAATTTTCACATAGCACTGTAAATGTTTATGGACCACTGTAAGAATATATCGGTATATTCAGCCATCTTGTAGATCTGAAAAAGGTTTGAATATTTAGCCTACACCATAGTTTGAGGGGACTTAGATTGTCCGCCATGTTTACAAGGGATACAACTTTTGTGACGTTCTGTTTGCTATCCTGCACACAAAGTCCTGAAAAGAGGTCTACTCTGAAAGGAAAGAATTTGTTCTCAAATGGAGCAATGGTTTCCTTTTAAAGTAGACGCCTTTTCAGAAGGGAGGTGAAAGAGTTTAAAAGAGTTATCTCCCCTAAAGTATACCCATTTCCCTTAATGTAGCAATAAGGAAAAACGGTTAACGCAGAAATGTACATATATGGCACAAGAAACTGGCATTCTGGTATGATCACCCTTATTAGCTCACCTGAACACGAAATGCTCGATGAGCTGTTGTGATCAGTCAGTGTCCGTCGTCCGTCCGTGCCGCGTCAACATTTGCTTCAAAAGACTACTGCTCCTACACCCGAGGGCCAGTTGGCTCGAAACTTAGTAGGAAGCATCGGGGTGACTTGTAGATCAAAATAGCAAAAAACCATTTCGATCGGAAATCGAAGCTGGCCGCCATGGATGCCTCTTGAAAATATTTGAAAAATCTATTTTTTGCATCTTCTCCTGAACTGAAAGGCCAACTGACTTGAAACTTGGTAGGAAGCATTAGGGTGACTTTTGGATCAAAAATAGGTAGAATCATTCCGATCGGAAATCAAAGCTGGCCGCCATGACCGCCATCTTGATAATCTATTTTTCGCTTCTTCTCAAGAACCGAAAGGCCAACTGACTTGAAACTTGGTAGGAAGTATTCAGGGGACGTAGATCAAAACTAGCTAAAACATTTCGATTGAAAATCAAAGATGGCCGCCGTGGCCGCCATATTGGAAATTTATTTTTCGCTTCTTCATAAAGCAAATTGACACGAAACTTCGTAGGAAGCACCAGTGTGACTTGTAGATAAAATATATATATATATATAGCTAAAATCGTTCCGGTCGGAAATCCAAGATGGCCGCAGTGGCCGCTATCTTGAAAATCTATTTTGCACTTCTTCTACTGAACCAAAAGGCCAGCTGACTCGGAACTTGGTAGAAAGTATCAAGACGACCTGCAGATCAAAAAATAGCTAAATTCATTTCGATCGGAAAAATCCAAGATGGCCATCATGGCCGCTATTTTGGAAATCTATTTTGCGCTTCTTCCCCTGAACCAAAATGCCAATTTACTCGAAACTTGGTAGGAAGTATCTGGGTGACTTGTAGATCAAAAACAGTTAATTTGTTCTGATTGCAAATCCAATATGACCGCCACAGACGCCATCTTGAAAATCTATTTTGAACTTCTTCTGAACGGAAGGCCAGTTGACTCGAAACTTGACAGGAAGTATTGGGGTGACTTGTAGATCAAAAATAGCTAAATTCATTCTGATCGGAAATTCATTATGGTCACCCTAGCAACCATGTTGAAAATATATTTTGAACTATTTTTATCCTGAACCAAAAGGCCAATTGACTCGAACCTTCATTGGAAGATAGAGGTGACTTGTAGTCCAAAAGTAGCTAAATTCGTTCCGATTGCAAATTCAAGATGGCCGCTGTCTTGAAAATCTATATTGAACGTCACTCGAACCGAAAGGTCAATTGACTCGAAACTTGTCTGGTAATCAGGTGAGCGATACAGGTCCTCCTTAGCCCTCTTGTGTTACGACGGCGATGCGTCTACATGAACACTGTAGACCTTGATAGGAACGGTTTAATCTTGGTCTACACTTTTGCTCGGAATTGACCGCCTGACTATTTAACGTACCTACTGCACATGTACACAAAAATCTGTATTAACCCTTAAACTGCCAAGCACAACAATTGTCTTGTCATCTGTTTGTGATTTTAAAAGTCATTTTATTTTTTGCAAACAGTGTTGACCCAGATCAGACTGCTCCTCTAGGAGCAGTCTGATCAGGGTCCACACGGTTTGCCTGTATGCAAAACTAGGTTTGAAAAGTTTGCAAGAATATTCAGCAGACGACATAAACAGACGACATTTTCAGGTGCAGGTTTTCTTGGCGCTTTAAGGGTTAAAAGACATCTGTATAAAATAAAATAAAAAAAAAAAACATTTAGAGAGCTGACTGTATCTTTTCCGTAAAGTTCAACAGCTATTGTAGATAACTGATTTAGGTAAACTGTTTCGCTTATAAACTGTTTTACTTTTTTTGTAAACTGTTTTGCTGCTTGTGTCAACGTGGTAGAAATATGGAACGCATCAGGCCATAAGATATTAGAAAACATAATTTGTCTTATGTGACAGTAATTCTGACATGATATTTAGTTACGGCAGAAGTCCTTTAAGCGGCTTTGGCTACCGGATAATTAAAAAAGATGCAAAAAATGATGATGCTACATAGAGCTAAATTCAAGTCTTCTTCTAGTTTAGTATCTGCCTCAGACGCGAAAGTTACGTTGTAGTAAACAGGGCCCAGTTGTTCAAAATTTAACGAAGTTGTTAGCTAACATGAAGTTAATATAATTTCGATCTTGAAATATGGCAAATACATTGATATTTCTGCTGAAAAAATACATTTTTGCAGCAAAACTATCAATGCATCTGAAAATACTTAACAGTTAACGAGTTTTCATTAACGAGCTAATTAAGCTAACGATGCTTTGAACTACTGGGCCTACTTCTAGACATGCGTTTCTTGGAAGAAGACGTCCAGCTTTGAATAGCGCAAGAGTTTATAGATATCACTGTGTTATCTAGTGTTGCCAGTATTAAGGGGACAGAATACACTTTGTAGCTTTTGTGCCACATTTTACAAAAAAGACATTTCAGCCGCAACATGACAAAACCAAGAAAGCGATTGTGCACCCAGCGAAGACTCAGATCATCAAGGCCATCCGTCTAGTCTGATCAGAATCTTCGCTGTGCGCTCAATGGGTAACTGTACACTTCGGGTTGCAGGGTGAAGGCCTACAGTAACCATTTTGAATCATCGTAGTATTCTTTAACCTACACAGGGGCCTCCATTTAACGTCCCGGTACCTTTAGCTCTAGAGGCCAGTGCACTCCCCACTGAGCCACCGCTGTGTAGTGCGAACAGTGTAGACCCTGATCAGACGCCGCGTTTTGCGGCGTCTGATCTGGGACTACACTGTTTGCCAATGTCCTTTTCATGGGCCGCTTGGCATAAATCTGATTGTGTTTCAAATGAGGTATTTTATCCATACCTGTAAGTTATCATGTAGTTCTCATATGGAACACGTATCGACCGTTGCGGGTGATTTCACATTTTGCCACCAATCAGATGACTTCATTTTATAAGACACTCAATATTTTTCCATGCACTGCCACATAAGCTAGATTTAATGAAAAATTTAATGAGAAAGTGAGCTGCACTAATCTGACCTAAGTATGATGTAGTTTGTAAGGAAGTTGAGAATGAAAATGAAACTTCAAGGCTCTAGATACAGAAATTCTTCGACTTTTTTGGTTTACACCATAACGTAGGTTTTGGGTACACACCAGAATTATCTGGAAAAAAAAAGCAGGTCAAATGAATAGACGGAGACATGAGAAATTGTACCTCCAAGAATTTGTCTGCACGATCTAGAGCATTGAAACCTGATGCAAAACAATCAAAATGTTGGGAGCTTTCATGTTTTTACGTTGTTAAGGAGAATCATTACGAAAACACGCCTATTCAAATATATAGAAAATTTCACCTCTAAAAACTGAAAATTTTCAGATAAAAACTCTGATAATTTTCATATTTCTGCTCAAAACATAGATTGTGAGTACTCGTTAGAACTGCCTCGACGAGGCGGTTCTAACGAGTACCCACAATCTATGTTTTCAGCAGAAATAAGAAAAATAATGTATATCCCTGTAAACCCCAGTTTTACTATATAAAAGTGGGGTTAAGGGGGTCAAAATTATATAGGCATGTTTTCGTGATGGATACATTTTCAATGGAGACAACTCTGGCATAATTGCTCCTGCTCCATTCTGAAAAAGGTTCTACTCTATTTTCCCTTATATCATCTGAAAATGGGTTTCCATCAATACCGAGTGCACGAATTTCGCTGTCCGATCGTTCGTTTTCGTAGAATTCCTTTAAACGCTCGTATCTGTGTCTTGGTATTCAGTCTTACCACTGATAATAGACTGGGTACAACAAAACCTAGTACAGTCGAACCTCAATGGCTCGAACATCTTTGGGACAATGGAAATTTGTTCGAGACATGGGTAGTTCGAGCAACTGAGGGTTAATCATGGCACCAGCTCAGGAAGCAAATAGCGACAATTTAGGAAAATCTTTTCGATTTTCTACACACAACGATTTATGGTGAGTGTATTCATTAGAATCGCATCATCGATGAGGCGATTCTAATGAGTACACACAACATACAATTCTATGATAAAATAAGAAAAAAAAATCCCTAAATATTTGTTTTCTTGGGCTATTGGAAGAATTTTGTACGGACTGAAAAACGACTTCGAATCATCTACGGTAAACGAGCCATCCGTGTTCGAGCCATTGAGGTTATACTGTATACGGTAAATAAATGTTAAACAGGTAGATGCCCAATAGGGGAATTTAGTAGGCTACTAGCTTATTTATTTGATCCATAGATTATATCCCCTCCAATATATTTGATATCATTCAGAAGGCCTCTTTACACCTCCTGCTAGGATCCTATAGTCACCTCTTTTAATATACGCATTTGATCTTCAAGAGAATCTACATGCTTAAATAGTTACAAAACTTTGTTTTGTTTTGTGTGTGTGTGTGTGTGTGTGTGTGTGTGTGTGTGTGTGTGTGTGTGTGTGTGTGTTTTCCAATGGAGACAATTTGCATGAAAGGACAAATCCAGTTTTCTTGAAAAAAAAAATAAGAAAATACCATCAATTTGTCATCTGCTGAATAAGCCCAGAGAGTGGTAAAAGTGAGGTATGCATTCATCATTAATCTTTTTGATCTTGGTATATTTCAAATTAAATGTTGCATGTACATCATATATTAATCTCCGGTCAATTTTGGAACAGCATTTTTCTTAAATCAGTTGAGCCGTAACGTGAAAAAATGTACATTGTGGCACATTACAAAACAAGCCTATTCATTACGAAAACACGCCTATTCAAATATATAGACAATTTCACCATCAAAAACTGAAAATTTTCAGATAAAAAAAACTCTGAAATTTTTTCAAATTTCTGCTCAAAATATAGAGGCGGTTCTAACGAGTACCCACAATCTATGTTTTGAGCAGAAATAAGAAAACTAATGTATACCCCTTTAAGCCCCAGTTTTACTGTATAAAAGTGGGGTTTGAGGGGGTCAAAATTATATAGGCATGTTTTCGTGATGTCAAATACACTGAAAATTTTACCACCAAAAAATAAAACTTTCAGAAAAAAAACTTCTGATATTTTTTTTTAATTTCTGCTCAAAACATAGCGAGGCGGTTCTAACGATTACCCACAATCTATGTTTTTTGGGCAGAAATCAGAAATATAATGTATACCCCTGTATACTCCAGTTTTACTATATAAAAGTGGGGTTAAAGGGTCAACATTATATAGACATGTTTTCGTGATGTGTGCGCCTAACAAAGACACAAAAAGTCTGCACAGCCGCGCAGTCTAATTAAAGTCTTCGTCGCATGTAGAAACTTTGCATGATGTCGTCTGCTGCTATTTTGATTTGCACATTAAACGTAAAGTTTGTGAGTTTGTATGATTGTAGGTGTAATAAAACATTTTTCTAGAATTAGACGATACGTTTCTTATCAGACATTGCTTTGATGACAGAGTCCATCTATGAAGACGACAGGCGAAGCTAAGATGCATACAGTATTAGAAGCTGAACAACCTTTACAGAGGGCATTGAGAAAAAATCTTTGACGGACTCTAAGAAGCCGTATTTCACGCGCCAACTATTACTGAGAAATTGTTACTACATACGAGTACATGTGGTCACATAAACATCACGAAATCACGCCTATATACAGTTGACTCTCGTTATCTCGACCTCGCTTATCTCGAATAACCGCTTATCTCGAAGTGAAAATCTGGTCCCTTCCTATACATGAAAACCTAACAACAGATGGAAAATATTGTAGAAAAGAGGAGAAATTGCTCCTGAGGAGCAATTTCTCCTCTTTTCCACAATATTTTCAATATATCTCTAACTTCAAAAGTCCAGTTACCTATCAGTTTGTTTGTTAAATGTGGTTAATCAAATTATTTTTTCCTCAATTCTGCAAACCTGATATGTCGAACTACGGATATCTCGAAGTATTTCAGAGAGTCCCTTGGAGTTCGAGATAACGAGAGTCGACTGTAGTTTTGACCCCCTTAAACCCCACATTTTTACAGCAAAACTGAAGTTTACAGGGGTTTACATTAGTTTTCTTATTTCCGCTCAAAAACATAGATTGTGGGTACTCGTTAAAACTTTCTATCGAGTGCCCAAGCAAAACTACCCGAAATTTTCATCTGAACGTTTTCAATTTTTTTAGTGGTAAAATTCTCAATATATTTGAATATGTGTGTTTTCGTAATGAACATATGCGCTGCCAATTCCTCCAGCCGGCCTCGGTGGCTCAGTTGGATGCGCCGTCCGACTGGGGTTCAACCCCCGCCGAGGTCGACAACATTCTTTCGTGGAGATTGATCATGAAATATTTTCTACGGTCATTCTCTCCCTTCCGCTGATTCAAGAAAGGCAGTTGTCAGTTTCTGGCTAAAGAATGTGCACAATACTGTTTAACCGCATAGAGGACTAAGCCTGCCCAGTAAACGTGTGGTTAGGTAAACTGATCGCGCTTGATATGACCCCATTGGGTTGACTGGGCCGTAAAACCTCTACACAAACAAACACCAATTCCTCCATAAGCACACAAGATATGTGCACTCTACGAATAGTATAACAGTAAAACATAAATACAAACAAAATTTAACTGAACAAACTTGTAAAGATGTGATGGATGACACGATCCCGGTCAACAAGGCAAGAACATCATGCTTTCAGCCCATCTCGTGTAGGCTCACATGCAGGGAGGTCCGTGTCGCATAAGAGAATAACATAGGCTCAGATCAACCTGCGTATTCATGCAACCTATTCAGGACCTTCATGGCTCGCAAAAAGAATCATCAGCTAGTGTAAAATACACATATAGTCGACTCTCATTATCTCGAAATCCAAGGGACTCTATGAAACACTTCGAGATAACCGTACTTCGATATATCAGATTTGCGGAACTGAGGAAAACAATTAATTGAACAACCACCTTTAACATAATTACTATGTAATTTGACACCTTAGTTAGAGATATATTGAAAATATTGTGGAAAGAGGAGAAATTTCTCCTCTTTTCCACAATATATTGTTGCCTGTTGGTAGATCTCTGTGTTGAAACAGGGACCAGATTTTTACTTCAAGATAAGCGGTTATTCGAGATAAGCGAGGTCGAGATAACGAGAGTCGACTGTATACATGGTGCGATTTAATCCTTCATTGGGAACATTAATTGGGCCACGTCAAGCAAAAAAGTACATTCGAATATGCGTAAAATGCGCAGATTCGGATCATCCTGCGCATGCGCAAAGTATCACCCGGGCCTTTGCGCTCTGTACATTCTGTAGTGTCCAATGATTCTGTTAGCAGACATTGAAAGCCCTGATCAGACTGGGCGGATGCACAGGCTGATCTGGACCTTCGCTCTCCGCATCGACTGGAAGGCACGTTTTCGCATGGCGCGGCCCGATCACTTTACAGACTTTCTTGGCAGCACTCAATTTGTTTGAAATGTAAATACGTATACTTCTGTTTGTTAGAATTTAAAGGGAAATGCTACATTATCAGGAGCGGCAACTCTTTCAAATCTCCGTTGCCCTCCCTCCCCCCGCCCGGACATTCCCTCCCCCCTCCCCCTCCCCCACACACACGCACCTCCCCCTGCATCTGAAAAGGGATGTCCTCTAATACTCTAAAAGAAAAGAATTCGCCACCTTTGGGAACAAATTGTTTCCTCGTAAAGTAAACCTCTTTTCAGAAAGGATTTGATAGGCATGAAATAAACAGGGAGTCACAAAAATTGTCTCCCTTGCAAAAATATAGGGAAAATCTGTCAAGTTAGTGGAAAAATACCTACCCCGCTATACTATATAAGATGACAATTTATTAAGTGTATATCAACAGTGTTTTATGTGAAACCGTCAGTTTCAAATAGAAAAGGCGTTTCAGATATGGGCCGCGCCATGCGAAAATGGGGACAATGAAGGCCTAGATCAGCCTGCGCATCCGCGCAGTCTGATCAAGGCCTTAACTGTCTACTAACAGAATCATTGGATACTGCAAAGTGTATAAACGGAAAGAAAAGGCCCGGATGCATCTGCGCATTTTAGGCATGTCCGCACATTTTGCATGGCGCTGCCCATATAAGATATTTTGCACAACAAGTTTGTCTGTCTTGGGATCTGTAGCGCCAAGATAAACATTATTTAGAACAGTTATGTCTTGACTGTTTGACAGTTTCATACAAGACCGAGACGCACAGAGCAACAGTACAATAATCATATTAGCGTATATCAATATATCTGTCGTAAAGAACATCAGTTAATGCAGTCATGTCCTCTCCAAGGAACAATAATTGTCCATCATATGCGGTAAAATGGGAGCCTTCCCATCCATCATTTGTTGTTTAACAATAACAAGTACCAGACAGTGTAGATCTTGATCTATATTGTTTGCAAAAGCCTACTATTATCGGCTATGGCAGTGAAATTAATGATTATCAGATATAATTAAGTCTTCGATTCGTCTCTTTGAAGACGACCGTGTTCTGTATAGATATACATGTATATAGAAAGTATAACAGATTGACATACTGTTCGAAAAGACATGAACAACCTGACCTAAGGGTAGAAAGAGTAGCTCACGAAACTGCCATTCTGTGTGAATCACGAAATACCTTATTAAACGTAATACTCATATCTAAAGGGTTCCTTCTCTGGAATATAACTCTGCATCATGAAAACATACCTATAATATTTTGACCCCCTCAAACCCAAATTTTATATAGAAAACTGGGGTTTACAGGGGTATACATTATTTTTCTTATTTCTGCTCAAAAACATAGATTGTGGGTACTCGTTCGAACCGCCTCGCTTCTCTTCTGTTCAAAAACATAGTTTTTGAGCAGAACTATGAAAAATATCAGAATTTTTATCTGAAAATTTTCAGTTTTTTGGTGGTAAAAGCTTCAATATATTTTGAATAGGCGTGTTTTCGTAATGGGTACCGATGGAAACTAAGATCATACAAAACGTTTGTAAGACTCGTCTGTAATTTGCAACATCAGTTTTAAATCCTCATCAAAACGTCATATTTATCAATCTTAGAAGGGTCCTGAGGAATACAGGGATGGATCTATAGGCGTTGGCGAAACGACAGCCATAACGGCGACATGCTCATCACGAAAACATGCCTATATAATATTGACCCCCTTAAACCCCACTTTTATATAGTAAAACTGGGGTTTACAGGGGTATACATTATTTTTCTCATTTCTGCTCAAAACATAGATTGTGGGTACTCCTTAGAACCGTCTCGCCGAGGCGGTTCTAACGAGTGCCCACAATCTATGTTTTGAGCAGAAATATGAAAAATATCAGAGATTTTTATCTGAAAATTTTCAGTTTTTGGAGGTGAAATTTTCTATATATTTGAATAGGCGTGTTTTCGTAATGTGGATTATTTACAGCTCATTACGAAAACATGCCTATTCAAATATATTGAAAATGTTACCACCAAAAAGATGAAAAATTTCAGATAAAAAAATCTAATATTTTTTCATATGTTTGCTCAAAACATGGATTGTGAGTATTCGTTAGAACCGCCTCGAGGCGATTCTAACGAGTGCCCACAATCTATGTTTTTTAGCAGAAATAAGAAGAATAATATACAGTCGACTCTCGTTATCTCGAATTCCAAGGGACCCCCTGAAATACTTCGGGATATCCGTACTTCGACATATCAGATTTGCAGAAGTGGGGGAAAAACTAATTCGATTAACCACATTTAACAAATATATGTGTGATTGGACTCTTGAAGTTAGAGATATATTAAAATATTGTGGAAAAGAGGAGAAATTGCTCCTTAGGAGCAATTTCTCCTCTTTTCCACAATATTTTTTACCTGTTGTTAGATTTTCATGTTTAAGCAGGGACAAGATTTTCACTTCGAGATAAGCGGTTATTCGAGATAAGCGAGTTCGAGATAGCGAGAGTCAACTGTATATCCCTATAAACCCCAGTTTATATAAAAGTGAGGGGTCAAAATAATATAGGCATGTTTTCGTGATGTGTCAACCTTTTTTTTTCAAAATCATCCATACGGATGCAGTGTCCGTTGACAAGACGCATTGTCTGGCCCCATTATCAGAATCAGAAAGCACAAACAGGCAAATGCTAATAAGGGAACTGCATACACTTGGTCGTCTTTCTGTCATTTTATAAAGGGGGCAACTTTTCTGACTTCCTGTTTGCTTTCCTGCACACTTATCTCCTTCTGGAAATGGTTTTACTTTAAAAGAAAAAGAATTTGCTCCCAAAGGAGGAAATAATTTGCTCCCAAGGGGAGGAAATTCTTTCCTTTTAGAGTAAAGCGCATCTTTAGAAGGGAGGCAAAACAATTTTGACAGAGTTACCTTCCCTTTTCTTGAAAGTGTATCAGTTTCTATTAATAAGTTCTCGATCTACCTCCTTCTGTTGTTTTCCTACAGAGGACAGAGAATATTCAACGCCTTCATATTATCATTTGTTCATTGTTCCGTGTACGTAATCACAAAATGAACCTGTGGTATCTTAAATGTTACATATGTCAAAAGTTACACAGGTATTATCCTTATCACAATTTGCAGGTAATATGCATAGCTTTCTTAATCGTGGAATTTCAACGCATTACATTTATAAAAAGTGGTGCTATACTTGATTTGCACTTTCCTTCCGTCCTTCCGTGACTCCATGACTCCATTGACTGCAAAATTAAAATGCATTTTGCTTAATAACTTTTATGTCTGTGGTTCTACTTCAATGAAACTTATACTACACTTGGTCTCTAAGGTAAGTAAGTTGAAGTCGCAGAACAGTGGCCAAGGGCTCATAACTCCTGGAGCTATGTCCCTTGGCAGGTTTTCAAAATTTAAAATGCATTTTGCTTAATAACTTTTATGTTTGCGGTCCTACTTCAATGAACCTTATATCACGCTTGGTCTCTAAGGTAAGGAAGGTGTAATGGCAGAATGGTGGCCAAGGGCCTATAACTCTTGGAGTTATGTTGCTTGATAGGTTTTCAAATTTTGCCATTCTTAAAAAATTTCGTATCAGATTTCTCAGGAAATATGAAAGCTAGAAAGCTGAAAGTTCGCATAAACATGGATAATGACTGGATGTTTCGTGTGTACCGGAATAGGGGCCAAGGGTCTATAACTCTTGGAGTTATGTACCTTGGTAGGTTTTAAAAAAATTAAAATGCATCTTGCTCAATAACTTTTATGTTTGTGGTCCTACTTCGATGAAACTAAAACCGCACTTGGTCTCTGACGTAAGAAAAGTGTAGCGGCAAAATGGTAGCTAAGGGCCCATAACGCTTGGTTTTCAAATTTTGCCATTCTTGAAAATTTTCGTAATAGATTTCTCAGGAACTATGAAAGTTAGAAAGCTGAAATTTCTTCAAACATGGACAATGACTTGATGTATCGTGAATACCGGAATAGGGGCCAAGGGTCCATACCTCTTGGAGTTATGTACCTTGGTAGGTTTTCAAAAACTTAAAATGCATTTTGCTCAATAACTTTTATGTTTGTGGTCCTACTTCAATGAAACTTATACCATACTTAAGGGCTTTGAAAAAGTGGTACATGCATGGACAGCTGATTGATGTATCATGTATTCTGGAATCAGGGCCAAGGGCCCATTACTTATGGATTTTAATCCCTTGATAGGTTTTACGATGCCTTGTTACCATGTCCTACTGTGGTGTTATCTGGTAAGGATGAATTCAAAATATTTCAGAACTACTATATGTACTTCTCCTCTTTTGATCGTACATGTACATTTACTACCACCATACGAGTACCCTGATTCTCATTACGAAAACAAGCCTATTCAAATATTACCACCCAAAAAATGAAAAAAAAATTCAGATAAAAATTTTTGATATTTTTCATATTTCTGCTCAAAACATAGATTGTGGGTACTCGTTAGAACCGCCTCAGCGAGGCGGTTCTAACGAGTACCTATAATCTATGTTTTGAGCAGAAATAAGAAAAATAATGTATACCCCTGTAAACCCCAGTTTTACTATATAAAAGTGGGGTTTAAGGGGGTCAAAATTATATAGGCGTGTTTTCGTGATGTTAACCCATTTATGCCTAGCGGCCCATAAATGGGACATACGTAAACAGTGCAGATCCAGATCAGATGCCACATTATGTGGCGTCTGATCAGGGTCTTCACCGTTTGCTTAAAGATACAACCATATCTGCCAAAATGATAAAGTTAAAATGAATCTATCACCCCTAAATTGACAAGTGGACTCCTCCATTTGATAAGGATAGAAGAGTCCACTCGAAATAAATGGGTTAGAATAAAATTGTCCTTTAGTTTATTTACCCTATTTGCCCTAAGTTTTCAGACAGGCAGGCTTAAATACGGAATATAAATCGGACAAAAAAAAACTTGATCATTCGAGCTTTCTTCTCGGCAGAACTACTGTATGGTCGAGTAAAAATGAAAATGATTTTTATCGTACCTCTGAATTAATGTTGCCAACATAATGTTGCCAACAATAAAAAAGCATTTCATTTTTTGATCCAGTTCAAACACGAGAGATTAACTGAAATTTTTCAGGCTGTCCGATGTCTAACATTTTATGATCGTATTAATACCATATATCTGTTTATTAAACCTTTCTTGGATAAAAAAAAAATGTCTATTTTTGAGGAATATGGAGCTTTTAAGCCCCACCCACCCAATAGTTGTTTTTGCTGCGGATCGTCGTTTACAGTTCTTTCTTTCTTTTCTTTTTTTTTGTACTTCGGTTATTGCAACTTGTGTTGTTTTGTCATTATTTGTTCCTCGTCACTTCTGTCGGTGTCTCGGGAATGTTGTGCTTCGTGATTAGTGCCTTTCCTTGATACCGTAATCGGCCTAATTACCGCACTGTGCGCTTAGGATTTTCAAGATTACTGGAAAAACTTGCAGTAAAACATCCATCTGAAAAGGACTATAAAGAAAGATAATAAGATGACTTCATGAGATGATTATATAATGATACTTAGGCGATAGTTTTCTGACTTTCTGTATAAAAGCATACGTTGTGGGTACTCATTTGAATTGCATCGACAAGTCGATGTAATTCAAATGGGTACCCACAACACATGCCTTTAGAAAAAAAGTAGACAAAAAGTACACTTGCTCGCCGTAATCTGAAGACTACGGAATTGCTTGATTGTGCGCTTATAGGGGTGTGTGCTGTAATTAGGTCGAATATGGTAACTTCATTTATATTTTCTCATGTTACAGCTCACATAACATTTCAAGCATTTCCGTCACAAGACATTCTCTTCCGTCATTCTATACATTTATAGTGTATTTTTCCTAAATATTGGGACCCTAACTATTTACCATATTGTTTGTCCTAAAATATGAACAAGATCATTATACCACCCGTTGAAGTGTTTCAAACTGCTGAGTGACTGGCAAGCAGTATAGACCTAGATCAGACGCCGCAGTTCTGCGGCGTCTGCTCTAGGTCTATACTGTTTGCTCAGGTCTGACTCTCCCAATACGTAGGGTAGATACAGTAGACCTATTTGGTGTAAATGGCCTCTCTGCCATGTCATAAAATGGAACTGTTACAGAGAAAATTCCATTATTTATCCGTGACACGACAATTCAGCCTAGAAAATTAAAGCTGGTGAAATAAATTGGTGCTATTTCATTAACTTTATGTCGTTCCGTCCGCAAAAAATCTCGATTTATCTAATCCATTAATGAAAAAGCTTAATTAAGCCTATACCGTGTTGTGTAATAGTATAAAACGCTAGTAAAAATAAATTACGTCGCGCGGAAAAGTGGTCGTAAGGCATATGCGAAAACGAAAGCTCAGATCTGCCTGCGCATATGTGCAGGCTGATCAGGGCTTTCGCTTTTCGCTTGTGCATTCTACAGTATTCAAAGCTTTCCGGAGGGCACTCAGTGACTCTGAACAGGCTGCACAGACCTGTATGTTGATATGAGTCTTTACTGTTCGCACATGTTTAAGGCACTTTTTTGTGTGTGTCATAGTTGAAATTGACGGTAGAGCAAATTGCTATTTGTTGTCATGTTACAGATAACACTTTTATATCCGAGTGTTTGCAACAAGAGCGTGTGAATCATGCATGAGTGAAAGTTCTTGATCGTTTCTGATATCAGGATTCTGTGGTCAACTGTCCCTATATTTATGGGCCGCGTCAAGTGAAAAAGTGTCTTCGAGCCTGTGCAAAAATGTGCGGATTCACATCATCCTGCACATGCGCAAAGCTCATCAGGACATTTGCTCTCCATTGAAACATTTTATATTGTCAAATGATCCTGTTTGTGGATAGCCAAGGCCCTGATCAGACTGTGCAGTCTGATCCGGGCTTTCGCTGTCCGCACAAGCCCCGAAGGCATATGTTTGTTTGACGCCGCTCATATAATATAGGCAAATACAGCTTTTGTGGATTATAAAGTCTAGATTTCAGAATTCTTGTATTTTAGGACTTTCGCCCATGTGAATGTGCGTCAGTCAGTCTTTCACTGTATCATTCCGTCTTTCCGTCATCGTCCGTCTTTTCTTTGATTATCCAGTCCATCTGGGCTCAGGGACATGGTTTGAGCATCTTAGCGAAATAAGATTTCAAGCATTCGCAAATGCGGAGTTTAAAGCGGACGACACATTTGATAGATTTTCTATCATTTTTACAAGGGACACAACTTTTGCGACTTCTTCTTTGAGCTGATAACCAGTCGCCTTCTGAAAAGGGGTTTTAAAAGAAAGGAAAGGATTTGCACCCTTTTGGGACAACTCTTTACTTTTATAGCAGTCCCGTTTTCAGAAGAGAGACAAAACAATTTCACAGAGTTGCTTCCCCTTAAGATGTATCCCTTCCCTTGAACCATCCTGTGCATCCACACTGTCGTATCAGAGCCTTTCATTCCATCCTATCTTTCGGACAAGCTTGACCTGAAAACAAAATGCAAAGCAACAGTGTTCCAGTCGTAGAGTAATGTTTACTCTGCGCGTCCGACTGGTGATCAGGAGGTTGCGGGTTCGGCCCCGCCGGGTCGGTAACATTCTTTCGTGGATATTAATCATAAAATATTTCTACGGTCATTCTCACCCTTCCGCTGATTCAAGAAGGGCAGTTGTCAGTCTCTGGTGAAAGAATGTGCACAATACTGGATGACCGCTAAGAGGACTAAGCCTGCCTAGTAAAACTGTGGTTAGATAAACCGCGCTCGACATGACCACATTGGGTTGACTGGGCCGTGAAACCTAAACACAAACATTGTTTACTCTGCTAAAGACCATCAGTGCATAACGCAGAAACCTTAATTTCCGTAGTAATTTCAACGGACGAGTTGCACTTTTGCCGTTTTTGTGCCCATGATGGATTTTGGTGAAATTCATATGTAAGGTAGCCTAACCTTTGCCAGTTTACATGAGCATTTTTTTTAATTTACGACGACATATAGAGTCACGTGACTTCTAGTTTTATTGCAGAGGGTGTTTATGGAGGTCTGTCAACCCGAGTTGACATATTAGATAAAAAAAATGACTATACATAATTCCGGCGTGATTAAAACATGCTCGTGTTGTGAGCCATGCCTTATCACGTGACAAAATTAAATAATTTTCTACAGGAAAACTTTAACTATGTGTTAAATTATAGATGAAGTTACATATTGCGAATTTATGTTTTATTCCTGTTTTTTGTTTATTGTTCAGAGTAAGCAAATCCAACAACTCACATGTCGTATAATTCACATGCCCATGTACACCATCGCACATTTTGACGGTATGGGTGCTCGTTGTTGTAAATATTCAAGAATGCATAAATAGATACTGATTTATATTAGACCTTGACTTTTTAATCGCATAAAGTATCTTTTAGGAAATAATCTACCATAAGAATACAATAAGCATCCAAAACAACGAGGCCATAAACTTCCCATTTGTCGAACCAGACTTTGTCTTTTTGGCGGGGTGAGCCAGGGTGATTCCATTGTTAAGACTGTTATTTGGATTCTGGTATGAAATGTTGGACCCAAGTTTCATCCATCGTCACACACCTCAACAGAAATTTTTCAGGATCTGTCTAAAAAAGGTTCAGATTAGCAAGCGACATATTCTGTATTGTGTGCCTCTGATCAACTGTCAGAAGTCTGGGTACCCAACGGGATGAGTGGTTTCTCTCATATTCAGATCTTCTGTAAGAATGGAATCCACTATTTCCTGAGAAATCCCTACAGAACCAGCTATGCATCTCTCTGTAACTCGTCTGTCACCCATAACTATATCGTGGACTTTAGTGACTATTTCGGGAGCTTTCACAGTAAGAGGCCCTCCAGAATGTGGATCAACCTCTAGGTTCTCCTTGCCATGCTTAAATTCTGCTACCATCCTTTTTTATGGTAGCTTATGAAGTGTTATTCTTTCTCAGTGTTGCTACAATAACAGCATGCCTTAGTTGCCAGTCCCTTTTTATGCAAATACTTATTGTCATGCGTTCAGCAATTTTGTCTATTTTGCAAAGTTCATGTGCCCTGTTTACCGTAACGTATTACCACTGTGACATATACTGACCAAATAATACGGGCTGTTGGTTACATAACTGTAACAAGGCATTGCAGGCGATACAATCTCCTCGCACAAGACTACTTGGTGTAGGCAAACACTGAACTGGGGATTTGATGACATATAATAGTTATGTGAATGAAGAGACGGAAAGCCTGTGACCTTAATGTAAAGGTCATGTATGACCTTTAAGGTACAGTATTCAGATTGGAAGGGATAAGATCTCACATGATAGAAAAGTTGAACTTGCTCGAGATATTACATATCCAACATTTATGTGAAGTTATGTGAAGTTATAATTAATTCCATTGATAAATGTAGGCACTAGAGCGATGGCAACGTTGTTGTTTTTCTTTTTTTTCTAAAAATAGCCACAACGCCTTTGACCTTGATCCTAACACCCTGAAAGTCAAACTTGCTCAAGATATTATACCGAACATATATAGTAATTTAAAAAATTTAAAATCCAACAATAAATGTAGGCACTAGAGCCACAACAAAGTTTTTTTTCTAAAAATAGCCACAGTCATCTTGACTTTGACCCAAGCAGCCTGAAAGTCTGTTTTAATTCCCAACATTTATATAAAGTTATATTAAAATCCATAGATAAATGTAGGCACTAGAGCGATGACAAACGTTTTCTAAAAGTAGCCACAGTGACCTTGACCTTGAGCCAAGGACCCTGAACGTCGAACTCGCTCGAAATATTATCATACCCAACATTTCTGTGAAGTTGTATTAAAATCTATCAATAAATGTAGGGGCTAGGGTGATGATAAAAGGTGAACATACGTACGTAGTACATACGTTATGTACGTACTTTCGTACGGGACAGACCCTATAACCCCTCGCCAGCTCGAAGTGCGAGGGGACAAAAAGGCAAGGATTAATAGGGCTGAACGTAGGCAGCCCTGCTTAATTCCTTCAAAACAAGATCCACATCAATCAGCCCTCGTACAACATCCCAGCTTACATACCTTATGTAAGACAAAAATAGTGGTAATAATAAAGCATAAATCCACGTCCTTGAGATTACACCCAACTAAATTTTAGTTTTGAAGCGTGTTCCAGCATTTCAAGTACCCTTACAAAATGTACACTGATGCAAACTTGCCAACTATGGACGGTTTATTATGTCCATATGTCGAAATACAATCTTGCAGTCCCTTCAGTACTTTGATACCCATAAGTTCAATAAAGGTGTCGTTTTGCAATATTTGTTTTTGGATTTGCTGACTTTCTAAATTTGACCTTAAAGTGGGTATATCGCAATAGAAAAGTGTAACTCGTCCAAAGTTTCCTCATCCAGTGAAGCCGCACCATGCGAAAATATTCCTTCGGTGCAAATGCTGACAGAGACAGCACAGATCAGCCTGCGCAGTTGCAGTTTGTTCGGATTTTCCCTGTCTGCTTACGAAATCATTAGATTCTTTAAAATGTATTCAGTTGACAGTAAAGTTTGTCATGTCCCTCTGTAATTGGGCTGATCAAAGTCCTCGCTGTATTCCTGAAGAAGGCTTGATGCCTTGGCTACCAAGTGAAAACTGAACTGAGGTGCAGGCTGATCTGAGTCTTCGCTGGGCGCACATGTTTATGACTTGATACAGTTTCTCACTTTCGGCTCATATCATATGCAAACACCCTGACAAGCACCTGCCTCCGCGCATCCTGACCGGGGCATTTTCTGTTCATGTTATTCAGCGACTCTGTAAGCGTGCAGCAAAGTCCCTGATTAGACTATTCTGATCGGGCTTTAACTGTCCGCTTACGTTACGAAGGCACTTCGTTGCCATTTAACCCTTGTCCTGCTGAATAAATTAAGATGCCACGCCAACTTCCAATTTTCAGATTACTTGTTCCAGGTTGTTGGTATAGATTCAAATACTGAATGGCAAACAGTGCAGATCCACATCAGTTGGCTTCTGAAGAAGCCAACTGATCTGGATCTACACTGTTTGCAAAGGCAGGATATATCCGGGTTCAGCAGGACAAGGGTTAACGTTTTCGTTCAACGGTATCCAGCGACTCTGTAAGCGGGTAGAGAAGACCCTGATATGCGTAGTCTGATCTGGGCCTTCAATTTCCGCATATATCAAGAACTCTTCGCTGCTTTGATACCCATTCCATCAAAATATGGCTGTACAAGCTGTTGTTTGTAAAGCATTGTGGTTACAACTTGCAACGGTAAAACACTGCAACCCGTTGTCATAGAAATAACAAACACTTAACAATATGAGTCGCAACGTGAGATAGTGCACATTCTCACATGTGCGTCAAATGAGACTCGAATCAACCTGTGCAACCGCGCAGTCTGATCAGAGTCTCCGTTGGCCGAATGAAGAAACTGTATAGGTATGTAACTTAGGTAGATTGCTAAATTCTTTCGGTGCCAAATTTCAGACGACATTTTTCGTTTCGTTTTTTTTTTTTTTTTACTAACAAACTATCGCTTGGAAAGAAGTTTATAAGCTAAGTTGAAAGACTCAATGTTAAACAGCGCAGATCCAGATGAGACGGCTCATCTGGATCTATGCTGTTTGCAAAAGTCTATTTGTCTTTCATAATTCACAAATGCAATTACATTAGGGTTGGCGTGGGGGTGGGGGGGGGGGTGTAAATGATGTATATTAGGCCTTTTGGTGTTGGCTTTGGCGGGCTCTTGATGTTATTGTTCTTGTTGCAATGTTGTTTGTTGTTGTTGTGCAAAAATATAAGACCCTATCACACAAAACTCGTTCTCAATTCTTTCTGGAAAATGTTGCCAAACGGGCGCAAACTGTGTGCGAATGGAGTGGAAGTAGTTGACAGTGCCTGTTCAAACAGACCAGTCCGTTTGTAGCTCGTTCATCTTTTGCTCAGACAGACCTAACTCGACCGTATTGTGCTTAGTGCGTCGTTATTCAGCCCAAATATGTTCAAAACAAAAGTTACAAGTTCTGAACGAGTTGGCAACACGTTTCTACACGGTTTTAAAAGTACGCTGTAGGTATTCAGTAAGTTCTGCTCATTTAGAGTATGTTTTTTTTTGTTTGTTTGTTTGTGTTTGTTTGTTTTTTTTCTTGTTTTTTTTTTTGTTTTTTTTTTTTTTCTTTTGTCGTTTTTACGCAGTTCTAACTAAGTCCACCCCATCTGCACATTACGAAAACACGCCTCTTCAAATATATTGAACATTTCACCACCAAAAAGACTGAAAGTTTTCAGATAGAAATTCTGATATTTTTCATATATCTGCTCAAAACATAGATTGTGGGCACTCGTTAGAACTGCCTCACCGAGGCAGTTCTAACGAGTACCCATAATCTATGATTTTACCAGTTTTACTATACAAAAGTGGGGTTTAAGGGGGTCTAAATTATATAGGTATGTTTTCGCGATGAGTACAATCGGACAAGTTATGGTATAAATACGGGCTATTTTCTCACTGTTTCATCATTTTGTCTCGAGAAGTCTGGCTCTGCACACCTTTTCCTGAATAAGATTTTCGAAGATTTGTATCCAGAGCCAGCTTTGCAGCCCTTAGCCTGTTGAATGTTGGCGCAGGAGGCTCAGCATCTTGGGGTGAGCTGGATGGACTTCAGAAAAGATACAACTTAATGATCTAACAGTAACTGCTTTAGTACGGCCCGTCTTTCTAGTCCTGCAATTCTTTGGAGGCATGATTCTCACAATGATGCAATGGTCTGCAGAGCTTGTAGTGGCGAACGCGAATGGGGACTGGCTTGTTGTTGTTGTGCGGATTTTTAACGCTACCAGGCACCCGAGGCACATAGAGGCAGCAGCGATTCTTATGTATTTGTACAGCCTTGCTTTCATGGATCACCCATTCACACTTGGAGCCGCTGTCTGTCACCAAGCGCCACCCTGTCCACTTAAAACTCACCCCAGGGCACGTCGAGTATGAGCTAGGTGTACTAATGGTATGAAAATTGTGTCGACCCGAGCGGGATTCGAATCCACGATGTCCCGCTTGAAAGTCGAATGCGCTAACCACTAGGCCACACAGCCCACATGAGGACTGGCAAGAAGGCGGCGCTGGGTTTTATAGCCGTCGGGCCAGGACATGATTGCACTTATGTTCTGCACGCACTAGGGACGAGATGAGGACGGAGTCAGAATGAGATTAACTGTCTGTAAACGAGGTGGTCGAGTTTCGAACCTGTTAGAACTGGTTTGGACGTACTGGGAACGAGGCAGAACTAATTATGAACGCGGTAAAACTAACCAAGGACGAGCTTGGACAGCTTGAAAAATGCATGAGGTGAACAGGCAATTTGACCCGATCTGAGCTTGATACCACGGACTGCTGAAGAGATACCGACGAAATGGTCGTATTGAGGACTTTTAAGAACGATCTAGATTCGTATTATAGACATTTAAAGCCAAAAGTTACAAATTTTACCCCGACCACAGCCCGTTTAACGACTTTTAAGGACGGGATAGGACGTGTTGAGAACTAGTTTGACGAGACAGGGTCCTGACGCTACCAGGCACCCGAGGCATGCGGAGACAGCGGCGAGCGTTTTATATGCAGGAACACGTCGATAATGACCAAGGAGTACTAACTGTCTGAAAACTTTATCGACAATGATTAGGTTAGATAAGCATTATACATGCAAAGTACTTGACATGTAATGAAAAGTAATTGGGCATTGCGGGCATTTTTTTGGCTTGTAACTAATAAATCATCGTTACATGTAATGAAAAAAAAAATCTTCATTACACATTACTTTCAATAACTAAAATTTGTAATGAATTACAATTAATTAAAGTCGTATTACCATTACACATTACAATTACCACATCTCTGCTTTGGACATTGGTTTCCGCCACATGCTCTTTCGTCCATTCGTCTTCCGTATGGTGCCTTTGTAAATGGTAGAGTTCGCAGGTGTCGTGACATGATACTGATGTATCATATACCTGAAGTAGATTTTATTGTCCCTTATATTTCATATACGAATGGCAATTTCAGATTCTGGTGTGATATTTGAAATGTTAATTGGCTGAGACAATAGTGCATCATATTTATATTTAACCCTTAAAGCGCCTAGAAAACTTGCAATCTGAAAATGTCGTCTGTTTATGTCGTCTGCTGAATATTCTTGCAAACTTTCCAAACCTATTTTTTGCATACAGGCAAACAGTGTGGACCCAGATCAGGAGCACTCTGATTTGGGTCCACACTGTTTGCAAAAATGACTTATAAAATCACAAGCAGATGACAAAGCAGACGACAATTGTTGTGATTGGCAGTTTAAGGCTTAATCACTGAGGCGCATGGGTCGACCGGGTCTTCACCGTTTGCTTATTCGAGTGGTAACACGTCTTACTGTTTTTCACATTGCTAGCTGGCGTATTATTTTACGCTAAGACTGTTTAGCAACAGTGGGATTCCGGACGGGATTGTGCAGGTGCGCAGGGTCGCTCGGGTCTTCACTGTTTGCCTATTCGGTTGGTAACATAGCTTACTGTTTTTCACATTGTCAGTTGATGTATCATTCTACATAAGACTGTCTAGCAACAGTGAGCTCCCGGAATGGACTGTGCTGGCGCGCAGGCTCGCCCAGGCTCTCACTGTTTGCCTACTCGGGTGGTAACACGGCTTACTGTTTTTAGCTCACCTGAGCCGAAGGCTCAAGGTGAGGTATTGTGATCACTCACCGTCCGTCGTCGTCGTCGTCGTCGTCTTCGTCCGTCCGTCCACAATCTTTAAACAACATCTCCTCCTAAACCACTGATTGGAATTTGACGAAACTTCACAGGAATGATCCTTGGTTGGTCCGCTTTCAAAGTTGTTCAAATGGTTCCGGTCCATTGCATATCTAGGTCACAGGAGCTAAAAATAGATTTTTTAACTAAAAACTTAAAAAATCTTCTTGTCAGAAACCACTGGACCGATTTCCATATGATTTTGCAGAAATGTTCCTTTGGTGATCCTCTACCAAGAGTGTTCAAGCCATTTGGATTCGTCAAAATACATGGCCGCCAGGGGGCGGGGCTTATTTTCCCAATATATCTATATAGAAAACTTAAAAAATCTTCTTGTCAGAAATCACTGGACCAGTTTCCATAAAATTTTGCAGAAATGTTCCTTTGATGATCCTCCACCAAGATTGTTCAAGCCATTTGGATTCGTCAAAAAACGTGGCCGCCAGGGGGGCGGCGCTTATTTTCCCTATATATTTATGTAGAAAACTTTAAAAATCTTCTTGTCAGAAACCACGGACAGATCCATATAATTTTGCAGGAATGTTGCTTTGGTGATCCTCTACCAAGATTGTTCAAGCCATTTGGATTCGTCGAAAAACATGGCCGCCAGGGCTTATTTTACCTGTATACCTATATAGAAAACTTTAAAAATCTTCTTGTCAGAAACCACTGGACCGATTTCAATATAATTTTGCAGAAATGTTTTTTTGGTGATCCTCTATCAAGATTGTTCAAGCCATTTGAATTCGTCAAAAAACATGGCCGCCAGGGGGCGGGGCTTATTTTCCCTATATAATCTATATAGAAAACTTAAAAAATCTTCTTGTCAGAAACCACTGGACCGATTTCAATATAATTTTGCAGAAATGTTTTTTTGGTGATCCTCTATCAAGATTGTTCAAGCCATTTGAATTCGTCAAAAAACATGGCCGCCAGTGGGCGGGGCTTATTTTCCCTATATAATCTATATAGAAACTTTAAAAATCTTCTTGTCAGAAACCACTGGACCGATTACAATATAATATTGTAGAAATGTTCTTTTGGTGATCCTCTTCCAAGATTTTTCAACCATTTGGATTCGTCAAAAAACATGGCCGCCAGGGGGCGGGGCTTATTTTCCCTATATATCTATATGGAAAACTTAAAAAATCTTCTTGTCAGAAAACCACCGGACCGATTTCAATATTATTTTGCAGAAGTGTTCCTTTGGGATTTTCTCTACCAAGATGGTTCAAGCCATTTGGATTCGTCAAAAAACATGGCCGCCAGGGGGGCGGGGCTTATTTTCCCTATATATCTATATAGAAAACTTAAAAAATCTTATTGTCAGAAACCACTGGACCGATTTCCATATAATTTTGGAGACATGTTCCTTTGGTGACCCTCTACCATGATTGTTCAAGCCATTTGGATTTGTCAAAAAACATGGCCGCCAGGGGGCGGGGTCATTTTTCCTATATATCTATATAGAAAACTTAAAAAAATCTTCTTTTCAGAAACCACTGGACCGATTGCTATATAATTTTGCAGAAATCTTCCTTTGGTGATTTTGTACCAAGATTGCTCAAGCCATTTAACATGGACGCCAGGGGGCGGGCCTTATTTTCCCTGTATATCTTTATAGAAAACTTGAAAAATCTTCTTGTCAGAAACCACTGGACCAATTTCATTATAACTTGGCAGAAATGTTTCCATGGTGACCCTGTACCAAGATTGTTCAAGTAATCGTGATTCATCAGAAAGCATGGCCGCTAAGGGGTGGAGCTCATTTTCCCTTTATATCTATATAGAAAACTCGAAAAAACCTTCTTGGTAGAAACCGCTGGACCGATTTCAATATAACTTGACAGAAATATTTCCTTGATGACCCTTTACCATGATTGTTCAAGCCGTCATGATTTGTCAAAAAACATGGCTGCTATGGGGCGGGGCTTATTTTCTCTATATAAACAGAAAGCTTGAAAAAATCTTCTTGTCAGAAACCACTGGACTGATTTCAATATAACTAGGCAGAAATGTTTCCTTGGTGACCCTTTACCAAGATTGTTCAAGCTGTCATGATTTGTCAAAAAACATGGCTGCAAGGGGGTGGGTCTTATTTTCCCTAAATATCTGTATAGAAAACTTTAATGATCTACTTGTCAGAAACCACTGGACTGATTTCAATATAACATTGCAGAAATGTTTCTTATGTTAACCTCATTCAAGGTTGTTCAAGCCGCCATGCTTCGTCAAAAAACATGGCCGCCGGGGTTGGGGGTGGGGACTTATTTTCCCTATATATCTATATAGAAAACTTTAAAAATCTTCTTGTCAAAAACCACAGGACCGATTTCATTAGAACTTGGCAAAAAATGTTTCTTTAGTGACCCTCTACCAAGATTATTCAAGTAATTGTGATTTGTCAAAAAACATGGCTGCTAGCGGGTAGGGCTTATTTTCCATATATATCTGTATATAGAAAACTAAAAAATCTTATGTGTCAGAAACCAATGGACCGATTTCAATATAACTCGGCAAGAATGTTTCTTTGGTGACCCTCTACCAAGGTTGTTCAAGCTGTCATGATTCGTCAAAAAACATGGCCGCTAGGGGGCGGGCTTATTTTCTCTATATATCTATATAAAAAACTTTAAAAATCTTCTTGTAAGAAACCGTTTGACAGAGTTCAATGTAACTTGGCAGGAATGTTGCTTAGGTGACCCTCTACCAAGATTGTTCATGCCTTCATGATACGTCAAAACACATGGCCCCCAGGGGGGCGGGGCTTATTTTCCATATGTATCTGTATGGAAAACTTTAAAAGTCTTCTTGTCAAATACCTCCTGACTGATTTCAATAATGCTTTAGTAACCCTCTACCAAAAATGTTCAAGCAATCCTGATTTGTCAAAAAAAAAAAAAAAAAAAAAAAAAAAAACATGGCTGCTAGGGGTGGGGCTTATTTTCCATATATATCTATATATAGAAAACTTTAAAAATCTTCTTGTCAGAAACCACTGAACTGATTTCAATTTAACTTGGCAGGAATGTTCCTTTTGTTACTCTCTACCAAGTTTGTTCAAGCTGTCATGATTCGTCAAAAAAATGGCCGTTAGTGGGTACGGCTTATAGCGATATAAAACACTTTAAAAATCTTTTTGTCAGAAACCACTGGACCAATTTCAAAATAACTTGGCAGAAATGTTCCTTTGGTGACCTTCTTTCAAGATTAAGTGCAGGGCTATAAAATTTGTACATAAATCTTAGAGCAGTGAACTTGACTGAATCTTCAACAGTAAGTATGCAAATATGTTTGCTCAGGTGAGCGATATAGGACCATCATGGTCCTCTTGTTTTACTTTGTTGGCTAGCGTATCATTCTACACAAAGACCGTCTAGTAACAGTAAGATCCCGGACGGGACTGTGCAGCTGCGCAGTCTCACCGGGTCCTCACTGTTTGTCTATTCGGGTGTAAACATGGCTTACTGTTTTTCACTTTGTTAAATGACATATCACTTTACACTAAGATTGTCTAGCAACCATGAGATCCCGGACGAGAGTGAGCAGCCGCGCAGGCTCACCCGGGTCCTCACTGTTTGTCTGTTCGGGTGTAAACAAGACTTACTGTTTTTCACATTGCTAGTTGACGTATCATTCCACACGAAGATTGTCTGGCTGCAGTGATGTCCCGCACGAGATTGTGCAGGTACGCATGATCCCCCGGGTCCCCACTGGTTGCTTATTCAAGTGGTAACACGGTTTACAGTTTTTCACATTGCTAGTTGACGTATTATTATAAGGGAAACGTCCAGGGAGTGCCACAATCACAAATCGCAGCCCTTCCCAGACACCAAGAGGTAAACAAAACCAAACAAGCGCAAATCGAGCAAATGTACGAAAAGCACCAAGACTAGCTCTCTCTTGCCCAAGCGAGGTAATCGCACTGCTAAAAGGACTGTAAAACACAACAACAAAATAACACAAAGCAAGAGATAAAAAAAATCTCCTCGTAGAATAAATAAACCACAAAGCAACAAAGAGTAAGACTAACACCGGGACCACCGCCTTAGAACGGTCAATAGAATAAACTAAAAGTGTACCGCGAAGAATCTTTTGAAGAACCGCGTTTGACGGTGGGTAGACAAAACCATTTATTTAAAATATTAAGATAGGTTAATCGAACATGAAAAGTAGCCCATTCGGATATACATACATTTTTCTAACTGCCAAATCTTCAACTGATACATATACTTTGCCGAAACTGTCAAACACTCAAAGAAAAGACGGTTGTGCAGGTTCGGCCATATCATAAAAAAGCCTTCTTACCAGAGGAGTTTGTACTTTTTTCATTTTCTTAAAATTCCTGACCAGCTGGTAGATGAAAATGCATTTGAAAATGACTTTGTATCATTAAGACAAAAAGTTGCTGAATTTGATTGGTCTTGTTTACTTCAGGGAATACTGGGTGATGCTTCTGAACTTTTTACTTCTTCTTTTCTGTCTTTTGTTAAACAAGCAATGCCATCTCAGACCCTAACAATAAGGGAAGATGATAAACCCTGGTATGACTCTGAAATAAGGTCATGTTCGCGGAAAAGAGATAAACAACAAAAAGAAAGGTATTAAGTCCGGAAACCCTAATGACTGGCGCACTTCGAAACAAGGTAAACAATTTAAAGAAACACGCTTAAGAACATTTTTTTTTTTAATAATTTGGAACTTTCAATTAATGAGTTTATAATAACAATAAGCGAAAATTCTGGAAAGTGATTCGCCATTTTGTAAAAAAAAGTAATAAAAACTCCGGGTCTGTACCACCAATAATTGATCCAGATGATAATGCTCAAAATAGGTTTGGAATATTAGATTCCGAAAAAGCTGAAATTCTAAATTAAGTACTTTATTTCAATATCTACTGTGGATGACAGTAATACTCAACTTCCTAATTTCGAACAAAGATGTGAACATTTATTATCTCAGATTGAATGTTCTCCAGATGAAATAGAGACTTAATAAAACTTCTAAATACAAACAAGGCAACCGGTCTAGACTATATAAGTAACAAAATGTTAAAACAGTCGCGCACGAAATTGCAATCAGCTTTCAGTTTTATTAAATCGATCCTTCAGAGAAGGTAAGTTTGCGCAAATATGGAAACAAGCTAACGTACTTCCACTTTTTAAACAGGGAGACAAATCTATTCCGTCAAATTACAGGCCCGTGTCTTTACTCAGTGGAGTTTAAAAATAACAAGAAAGAATTGTTTTGTTTTCAAGCATATATACAATCATACAAGCATATATACAATCATTTAAAAGACAATAATCTGTTATATATATATATCAGGTTTTCTCCTGTCTCACTCTACTACTTTCCAATTAATCGATCTATATCACGATATTTGCCAAATCTTTGATAATAATCAGTACGCCTGTATGATTTTCTGTGACTTGTCAAAGGCATTTGATAGAGTCTGGCATAAGGTTTAATTTTCAATTTAAACAGTATTGAATAAGCGGTGAACTTTTGAATTGGTTAACAGACTACTTAGATAATAGTCAGCAAAGGGTCATTATTAAAAACTACAAGTCTAGCTATAAAAGTGTCTCCGCTGGAGTCCCACAAGGATCGGTACTGGGCGCACTCTTATTCTTGATTTATATTAATGACATAGCAGATTCTCTTTTAAGTTTGGCTCGTCTTTTTGCTGTTGTTGATATTGAAGGAATAATAAACCATGATTTACTGTTGTTAGCAGCTTGAGCTAAGCAGTGGCTCATCAAATTTAATCCTCTTAAAACAGAAAATTTGAAGCCTTATCGAATTTAATCTTTGAAATGATCAATTAAGATTTGTAGACTTTCATAAATATTTCAAATATTTAGGAGTAACGTTAAGTGCTAAAGGACAGTGGTATAACCTTGTAGAAAATATAGTTAAAAGTGCAGCCAAAATAATCGGAATAATGAGAAAATTAAAGTATAATCTTAGTAGAATAGCCTTAAACCAGATATACATCTCATATGTACTTCTTGTACTAGAATACTCGTCTTTAGTCTGGGACGGCTATACTCAACATGACACTAATACTCCCGAAAAAAATACAACATGAAGCAGCAAGACTTGTCAAAGGATTTACACAATCAGTTTCCCTGGAAAACTTATACAGAGAATGCGGTTGGATTTCACTTTCCGAAAGGTGTTCGCAACCCAACATTACTATTCATATACAGATCAATTAACAGTTTAGTGCCGACTTTTATAGCAGAGCCTATACCACCTTTGACAGGAAATGTAAGTAACTACGATCTGAAAAACAGAAACAATATCACTATTCCCTTTACAAGAATAAATATTTCGTATAGGTCTTGCATTCCCTCATCTATAGCATTATGGAATTCTTTGGAAGAAAACTTAAGAACTATTGATTCAGTTAAAGGTTTTAAAACCCATATCAAGAATTCATCATATACTCACATAGTACCTTCTTGTTATTTCATGCGGGATAGGTACCTACAGTACTACATGCGAGAATTAGAAATAGCTATAGCAATTTAAAAAATGATTTATTCGCTAATTACACACGAGATGATCTATAATGTCTCTGTTAAAATGGTATTGAAGATGCTGACCATTACTTCTTTCACTGTGGTAGGTACACAAACCAAAGATCTATATTTTTTCAAACAACTAGAAACCTCCATCCGCTGTATTTAGAGAAACTTTTATTTGGAGACCCAAACCTCTCAGAGGAAGTAAATATAACTTTGTTTAGAGCTGTTTGGCAGTATATCAAATCTACAAATAGATTTAACACTAAGATTGTCATGTGAATAAGCCTGCAATTCTCCGGACTCAATGGCGATTTCTCTCTGCAACTCCAGTAAAATAAACACACAGTTATGAAAGAGTATTCTTTCTTTCATTAATGAATTTAAATATAGGAATGCAGTTCTGTGTAAATAACTCATTTATAGAAAATGTGAAGTTAATACCGAAAAAATGAGATATTGTTTTTTTATGCAAATGTTGTATCAATAGGCAGTGTTTTCATATATCGTATATATGTGATAGTAAATATATGTATCCTCCTTAATATTTGCCCATGATAGTAACAACGTAAATGATGATATTTTACATCTGTGTATTTGTTTTTTTTTCTACTTTCCTTTATTCTTTTCCTTCTTCTATCTTTTGTCATGGGGTCCGGCCTTCATTTCAGTGACTGAAGCTGAGCTTGACGGGCTAGGACTCGTGGTAAGAAGGATCAAGCCTATGGTGTACGAAAATGATATTCAACAGATAGGATAGAGTAACTTTTAGATCCCGAGCTTGCCCATTCCTACCTTGCGCCTGAACTCATCACTCTCAGCCACCTGTTTCTGTTGATGTAAATCCCGCGAATGGAATGGCGCACCCGGTAAGTTGATCATGATGATGATTCAGAAATATAACCACTATGTACTCTAGTGGAGCATTGTGGTGCAGGGGTAAAGCGCAGGATTCAAGATCGAGAGTCGACCCCAACGAGCACCAAGTGCTGTGTGCTTGAGCAATTGCAAAACGAATGTAGGAAAGAAAGTCATAGGAAAAAAAGTCACGAAAAAAAAAAAAAAAAAAAAAAAAAAAAAAGTCTAAATATGGGGTAGGAAAAAAAAGTCACGAGAGAAAAGTCACAGAATTGGTTTTAATCTTGTTTTCCCTAGTGTTATGATTTAAAAGTGGGATTCAAAAGTGGTGGCAGTGACGAACGACGACAGGCAATGGAGATTCTCATCCTTTTAGATCCTCTAGAGCATTCGACACTATCATTTTGCAAAACAGACGAAGTGTATGGGTTTTCACATTTTTATTTTGAAAACAAAATTCACAAGCAAACAACAGAACCTCATCAATGACAGCTTGTTTATATATTAGCGTTGACATTGCCCTCTTTTAATTGACAATTGTCTTCTTTAATAGGCAGACAGCACTAATCTTCACACCTTTGAACCAGTTATAAACACTAAACTAATCACATTACACCCTATCTTTATATCTTTATTTAAGTGAGAGTGTGTGCTGTTTTCACACCTGTAGCTCAGGTACATACATCAGGAAACTTGATAATACCAGGAATATTCCTGAAATGGGCCCCTTCCATTTTGGTGAAAACAGTTAATGTTAGACTTAAATTGAATTAATTTTAGCCCCCACGCCCCCCCCCCCCCCATTCCACTCTCCCCCACTCCCCCCTTATACAAGCTTTTCAAATCCAGTGTTTATTTTGAGCTCAGGTGGGTATTAAGGATTCTTGAGCCCATCAAAATTTCCAGAGGGCCCGTCAAAATTTGAAAAGGCCTGTCAAAATTTTATTTTTTTCTTGCATTTGAATGGGACATGGGCCCTTGGCCCATTTCAAGGGCCCATAGTAACTTTGGGCCAGGAACGTTACTGTAATACCCCAAATTTACTAACAACAACCTTTTTTAAGTGGAAGATTTCTGTATTTTTATTTTGTGTTTTTTGTCCTGTGACTTTTTTCCGTGACTTTTTTTCCTGTGACTTTCTTTCTGATTAGTTTTTTTTTTACAATAATCAATAATTATCTTCACTTATGGCTTATTAAAGCAGTGGACCTCCTGTAGGTTCCTAAATTATACCCCGGATCCTCTTGAGGATCTGGTCCTAGGTCTCTTGGTTCTCCAGTAAAAGTCCCTAACTTATACATACTCGTCCTAAGGTACGTTTTCTGATGTTGCGTAAATGGAAGAGCTAATACTTGTTAATTATGGGTCACTTAAAATCTTGATATTTATTTGATAACTGCATTATTTGACATAGTTTACCAAAAGTGTTTTTTAACATTTTAAAAAAAAATCACTGTTCCGGCGTTCCGTCTGTTCCGCCTTTTCCGGGTTTTAGTAATCGGTCGGCGCGTGTGCTTCATATCTCCATCTGGGTCCTTTGAAATACCCAAACCACCCCAAAACACCCCAGATCATTATAAAGCACCCATACATGGATGAAAAAAAGGGTGTAAGGTACACTAGAATCTTCATTAAAGGTTCCATATTCCTCTTAAATAGACATTTTATTATCCAAGAAAGGTTTAATAAATTGATACATGGTATCAATACAATCATAAAATGTGGCACATGACAGCCTGTAAAGTTTCAGTTAGTCTCTCGTTCTTGGACTGGCTAAAAAATGAAATGAATTTTTATAGTATCTCTGAATTAATATTGCCAACATTAAATCAGAGATACGATAAAAAATCATTTCATTCTTGATCCAGTTGACTAAGCGAAATTTTACAGACTTTTAGATGCCACATTTCATGATCATAATAATACCATATATCAATTTATTAAAAAAGGTAAGAGAAAAGTCCAGGGAGTTCCACAATCACAAACCGCAGCCCTTCCCAGACCCCAAGAGGAAGAGGAAACCGACAAATCGTGGATAAAAAATGTCTATTTTTGAGGAATATGAAGCTTTTAATACACCAAACCATGTTTAAACCTATTAAAGTACATCAGAAACACCCCAAACCATATCACAAACGCAAAAGCTCCTCTCCACTATTCCTACGTATCAATGCATTCAACAATTGTTCATTAGAATCCATTTGGTTTCAAATGATTTCAGGTATGTTACTTAATATGATCTCTGCCCTGTCGCTTTAGCCTGAAGATAAAAAATTATCCTTAGTTTCCAGCTGGTTCCACGTAAGGACATCTGCGCAAAGAGTCTGATAGATGTCCTTGCGGCTCTTGGAGGTGTGACTTGTTGCCATATAATATCAATGTTTATTTCAGTATTACCAACCAGCCTCTTTTCTTTTCTTTCTTTTTTTCTCTTTTTTCTTTCTTTTTTGTGGATTGTTTCTGAGAACTTAAACTGGTACGAATGGTCGAAATTTTCTGCTCTGCTGTCGGGCTCGTAAATTTGTCATTGGTCCGTGGTGATAGTGGGCAGTGACATGTCTCATACCATACCTTACCCTGTCCGACTATTTATAGCGAGCACAGCTCGCGACGCGCGAAGCTCTACGGTAGAGAATATGATCAAGGAAAAGTAATATACACCAAATTATTCTTTCAGCAGAAATCACTCTGGCCAATTTTCTTCCTCTTTCTTCCCGGATGTTGTCACAGGAAGTTGACAGAACTGACTGGGGCGGACTTGATTATATCGCTATTCACAAAATTTGGGTCTCACTAATAAGCATCACAAAGTGACAAGAAACGAGTGTCAATAAGTGTCATGAACATATTTTGCTGGTTATTTTTATTATTTATTGTTGATTTATATATATATATATATATATATATATATATATATATATATATATATATATATATATATATATATATATATATATATATATATATATATATATATATTCAGTCTTTAATGATGCTGTGAAGGACTTTTGAAGAGACTACACATAGGTCTGTGCTGTGCTCGCATTTAAGCTAATGTCTGTTTGTGTTGAGGTTTTACGGCCCAGTCAATCCAATGGGGTCATGTCGAGCGTGGTCAGTTTACTTAACCACACGCTTACTGGACAGGCTTAGTCCTCTAAGCGGTTAGGGTTATTGTGCACATTCTTTCACCAGAAATGACAACTGTCCTTCTTGAATTGCATTTAGGCTAAGCCTATTTTCATATTACAACCCTACATCTACCCCTACCCTACCGTATTGTACCCTAACCCATCCTATTCCCCATTATAAGGGTGATTTGGGGTGGTTTGGAGTGTTTCAACGGACCGTCTCACTCTTGACTGTTGGTTCCAGTCGGTTCGTGACTGTTCTTGTCGGTAAATAGGCCACCCCTCCATTTTGCTCCAGTTGGGACTGGGAACCGGTCGACAATCATGGCAGCTATCGTGAAGTTTTCACGTGCTTGTAGTTCATTTGCGCTTTCTTCAGCCAAATGCCAACATAAATTAGCAGTTTTAAGAGTTTTCTCCCGAAGATACAATTCAGTGCAAATAAATGAAAGATTTGCTTGTCGTCGGTAAGCAGTGATCACATTTCTGTGAAGGTCAAATCCGGTAAAACAACTTGCCGGAGCGGTAACATTCACAGATACTTGGGGTCAGTAGGGCAGTGTAGGCCCCAAAAAATATCTTGTATATATTTTTTCTCTAGTTATTTTTGTATTTTAGTCAACAGAAACACTGCTGACAAAATATAATCATATTCTGTGACTTCTGAAAAGATTCTAAAAAACATCACATTTCTTTCAAATGGTATGGACAACAATCAATGACCAGTACAGATCTGGGGAGTCCCCACATATTTACACTGCTACGCTAACTAAAACAAAAGCAACATGCAACTAACTTGCGTCTGCTAATTCGGCAATCATTAGTCTTTGCTGCCATATGGGTGTCATAACCATATCTTGTTGCATCGCTTCATTTTTGGCTGAAATATTATCACCAAATGTCAATAAATTCTTCTACTACATCTACGAGCCATAGATCAGAAATGGGTCATGTTCTGGAAGCCAGATTCTGTTACTTATAAATCGTATATACAGCGCATATAAGCCAAGAACCAGAATTAGACGGGTTTGAAATTTCATCATGATTTATTGAAATCACAGGACAACGATTTTAAACCCGTCCAATTCTGGCTTTCGGCTCATTTGCGATGTATCTTTAGTTTAATAAATGGGAGCCAGTATCCAGAACTTTACCCATTTCTGATCCACGGCTCGTAGATGCAGTAGAAGAATTTGTTGACATTTGGTGAGAATATTTCAGCACATATATGGGAAATAGGGAAATTTCCCCGTTTCTCTTTTTTTTGACCAAAATCTATGGGCTCACAGTGGCTTATCACCCACTTCAGAGCCTCTACAGACCGTTTTTAATACTTAACATCATAGAATTTGCGCTTCTTTTAGACTTTTGAAGCCATTTTTGGCCTCTAAAGTCCCTAGTTTCCACCCACTCCAAAGCCCCTGTAGACTGTGTTTTAATGCCTAACAAACTGTGGATTCTTATTTCATATCTTTTACTTTACAACATTTTTATTACCTTTTTTATACCGTTTATTTATGACTTTTTATCTTGTTATTACTTTTTTAGAGGACCTGGGGACACCTTTTCTAACTCTTACAACCACTGAGACTGCTCCTTAACCAGTATAAAAAATATTCCTACCCTTATGGATTCTTAATTTAAACAAATGGAATCCATATTGAAACAAAATGCCCAAACAACTACCACTAACAGCTTACGAAGAGATAAAGTTTGGACGCCTCTCCAAAAGACAAGCAATTGAAAAATACAACATCTCCCAAGCACGGTTTATGAGAATCCGTGGCCTCATTAATCCCACCCCAGAAGAAACATCTTGGAGCATGTTAGAGCGACGCTCCTTAACAGACAAAGAAAAACTAATCCTAGAACAATCCGGATACACATTCTATGAAAGACACCAAATACCAAAGCAATTCCTTGAACTATACACTCTAATCCTTTCTAAAGCTCCAATAAAAATATTAGACATTGTGTATCTTTTCCAACCAGGTCAGCGGACAGGCCCAACAGGTGATTTAAGAATAATAGTACCAGATTACACAAAACCCCAACCACACACAGGGGATTGTGTTGATTGTATAGTACATCTAGGTGATGTTCCTCTTTTTATTGAGGACCCCTCCACCTGCAAATGTGGTTCTAGAGACCATTGTCCAAATAGTAAACGATGTGTACTATGGAAAAATGATAAAGATATTGAGGTTATGATAGATAGGCCTCCATTACAGGTCCCTGAACAGATTGAATACGACACTAGGTTGATTAATATAGAAAATATGTTTGACGAGGGCTGCTTTGGTTGGACTCTGAGATATATCACATTAATTTCCCGCCTAGCAGGAACTTGTCAATGTGGTGAAAAAACTTGTATATTTAGAAAGCTAGCAGGAGATGATATATGTAGGGATTTAAAGCTTGATGAACCAACATGTGACTATAAACCAGAAAAGTGGTCTTCCCTAGTATGTAACAATCCAACACCAGGTCTATTAGAAACAACCACTATACCACAATTACACACATGCATACACATTACATCCATACCAGAAGGCAGTTACAAATGTGAGAAGTTTGCAGTTTCTAAACTAGGGAAGAAGACCATAGTGATATTAATACTTGCTGGTGTTGGTCCTGTGTACAGTTATAAAATACAAGAAGCAATAAAACACATAGGAGGGATAGACGGTTTAAAAACGTGTAAAGATATTACATGTGAACTAGGTGGTCTATGCTACTCCCCTACCACTAAGAAGAAGGACGGGGACAGAGAGGTTACAGTGTATGAGGGTAAAAAGCCAGTGTTCCCCACCACAATAAAAGAGGCCAAAGCATGGATGTTTAAAGGCCTCCAGCCAACTGGCTAGCACCACTTACACAATGGTTTAACTTTTTTATGATGTTGTAGTTTTACCACAGCCCTGTATAATAACTGCCACACACCCTTTATGCATCCTATGGTGGAAGAGTTAAACAGCTATTTCATTTCAAATGGGTCTGGGGTTTTCTTAAACAAACTTGGTCTTGTTGGAGTTGGCACAGGTGCGGTTGGCGCAGCTGCTGTTGGCCCAGCTGGCACAGGAGACGTGCTTTTATCTATATGTTTCCAGGTTTTACATAACACTTGCCATACATCAAACCCAGTAATAGCACAATACACAAGTGTTTTGGTAAAGTCTGTGTATTCTTGTACACTCCTTCCTATGTCCTGCAATGGGTGGGATTCTTTATTTTCCAAAATAGATTGTGTATCTGACTCTGACACAGCATCCAAAGAATCTTATATATTTTGCATTAATTCTGTTTGTCTCTCCATCTTTGCCTCTAACTGTTCAAGTCTTCCAAAGACATCTTCCACTACAATTTCTTAATGTTGGTTTGCCACATGCTCTATTTCTCTTTGTATATTTTCTTGCTGTGTAACAGGTGTTAGATCTTGCTGTGCAGGTAGTGTAAGCTCTTGTTTTGTAATATTTTCAGCATCTTGTGCAACAGGTTTATCATTCCATAGTTTTTGTAATCTACCCCAACCAATATTATACTGTCTTTGCACCTCTGATGCAGATAACTTACCTTTGGATTTTTTAATCTGTTCTTTGTCTTCCAATGTAAGATTTGACTTAGGCATTTTTTCTGTGGATATAAATTTGTTTAAAAATAAAATAACAGAACCATAACAGAACCACGGTGGGCCACCGTGAAGAGTATAGTGATAAAGTGGATTATACATGCTAATTTTGTATTATTATGAGCTAATAGCTAGATAGCTTGGCTTATAATGCTACAAAACAGTTATATAATTGCTAATAGCAAAAATAGCTTGGCTTATAATGCTACAAAACAGTTATATAATTGCTAATAGCAAAAATAGCTTGGCTTATAATGCTACAAAACAGTTATATATTGCTATATAGCAAATAGCAATGCTATATAGCAATATATAACTGTTTTGTAGGAAGGAGTGTACAAGAATACACAGACTTTACCAAAACACTTGTGTATTGTGCTATTACTGGGTTTGCTGTATGGCAAGTGTTATGTAAAACCTGGAAACATATAGATAAAAGCACGTCTCCTGTGCCAGCTGGGCCAACAGCAGCTGCGCCAACCGCACCTGTGCCAACTCCAACAAGACCAAGTTTGTTTAAGAAAACCCCAGACCCATTTGAAATGAAATAGCTGTTTAACTCTTCCACCATAGGATGCATAAAGGGTGTGTGGCAGTTATTATACAGGGCTGTGGTAAAACTACAACATCATAAAAAAGTTAAACCATTGTGTAAGTGGTGCTAGCCAGTTGGCTGGAGGCCTTTAAACATCCATGCTTTGGCCTCTTTTATTGTGGTGGGGAACACTGGCTTTTTACCCTCATACACTGTAACCTCTCTGTCCCCGTCCTTCTTCTTAGTGGTAGGGGAGTAGCATAGACCACCTAGTTCACATGTAATATCTTTACACGTTTTCAAACCGTCTATCCCTCCTATGTGTTTTATTGCTTCTTGTATTTTATAACTGTACACAGGACCAACACCAGCAAGTATTAATATCACTATGGTCTTCTTCCCTAGTTTAGAAACTGCAAACTTCTCACATTTGTAACTGCCTTCTGGTATGGATGTAATGTGTATGCATGTGTGTAATTGTGGTATAGTGGTTGTTTCTAATAGACCTGGTGTTGGATTGTTACATACTAGGGAAGGCCACTTTTCTGGTTTATAGTCACGTGTTGGTTCATCAAGCTTTAAATCCCTACATATATCATCTCCTGCTAGCTTTCTAAATATACAAGTTTTTTCACCACATTGACAAGTTCCTGCTAGGCGGGAAATTAATGTGATGTATCTTAGAGTCCAACCAAAGCAGCCCTCGTCATACATATTTTCTATATTAATCAACCTAGTGTCGTATTCAATCTGTTCAGGGACCTGTAATGGAGGCCTATCTATCATAACCTCAATATCTTTATCATTTTTCCATAGTACACATCGTTTACTATTTGGACAATGGTCTCTAGAACCACATTTGCAGGTGGAGGGGTCCTCAATAAAAAGAGGAACATCACCTAGATGTACTATACAATCAACACAATCCCCTGTGTGTGGTTGGGGTTTTGTGTAATCTGGTACTATTATTCTTAAATCACCTGTTGGGCCTGTCCGCTGACCTGGTTGGAAAAGATACACAATGTCTAATATTTTTGTTGGAGCTTTAGAAAGGATTAGAGTGTATAGTTCAAGGAATTGCTTTGGTATTTGGTGTCTTTCATAGAATGTGTATCCGGATTGTTCTAGGATTAGTTTTTCTTTGTCTGTTAAGGAGCGTCGCTCTAACATGCTCCAAGATGTTTCTTCTGGGGTGGGATTAATGAGGCCATGGATTCTCATAAACCGTGCTTGGGAGATGTTGTATTTTTCAATTGCTTGTCTTTTGGAGAGGCGTCCAAACTTTATCTCTTCGTAAGCTGTTAGTGGTAGTTGTTTGGGCATTTTGTTTCAATATGGATTCCATTTGTTTAAATTAAGAATCCATAAGGGTAGGAATATTTTTTATACTGGTTAAGGAGCAGTCTCAGTGGTTGTAAGAGTTAGAAAAGGTGTCCCCAGGTCCTCTAAAAAAGTAATAACAAGATAAAAAGTCATAAATAAACGGTATAAAAAAGGTAATATAAATGTTGTAAAGTAAAAGATATGAAATAAGAATCCACAGTTTGTTAGGCATTAAAACACAGTCTACAGGGGCTTTGGAGTGGGTGGAAACTAGGGACTTTAGAGGCCAAAAATGGCTTCAAAAGTCTAAAAGAAGCGCAAATTCTATGTTGTTAAGTATTAAAAACGGTCTGTAGAGGCTCTGAAGTGGGTGAACCGTGATAAGCCACTGTGAGCCCATAGATTTGGTCAAAAAAAAGAGAAATGGGGAAATTTCCCATATATATTCAGCCAAAAATGAAGCGATGCAACAAGATATGGTTTGACACCCATATGGCAGCAAAGACTAATGATTGCCGAATTAGCAGATGCAAGTTAGTTGCATGTTGCATTTGTTTTAGTTAGCGTAGCAGTGTAAATATGTGGGGACCCCCTCAGATCTGTGCTGGCCATTGATTGTTGTCTTGTCCATATATTACCATTTGAGAAAAATGTGATGTTTTTTAGAATCTTTTCAGAAGTCACAGAATATAATTATATTTTATCAGCAGTGTTTCTGTTGACTAAAATACAGAAATAACTAGAGAAAAATATATACAAGATATTTTTTTGGGCCTGCACTGCCCTACTGACCCCAAGTATCTGTGGTAACATTGCGCGCCCGTTAGCTTTGCGTACCCTACCCTCGTAAACTGCGTTTCAGAATATCTCAGATTTCAGTATTTTAGCATGTCTTAGATATGTTCATTTTATTTCACTTGTAATATGAATAGCATTCTTGAACCGTTCCCGTTTGAGTCTTGTCACAAGAGACGCAAAAGGGTCCGTTGAAACACCCCAAACCACTCATAAACCACCCCAAACCTTCCTTATAGGGATGGAAAGGGTAGTGTAAGGTAGACTAGAATATAGTAGGGTCGATGATCATCATTAATACATAAAACCATGTTTAAACCTATTAAAGTGCATCAAAAACACACCAAACCACATCACAAATGCAAAAGCTTTATGTGACGATCAATCGTTCTTTAATGTAAATCTTCAAAATAAATTGATTATAATTAGAGAAAGACAAAAAGAGTGAAAAAGGCAAATTAATTTAAAAAAAGTAGATAGATAATTAAATATGCAAAATAGACAGTGTGCGCCATCTGACTGGAGACCAGGAGGTCGCGGGTTCACCCCCCGCCGAGGTCGGCAACATTCTTTCGTGGAGATTGATCATGAAATATTTTCTACGGTCATTCTCTCCCTTCCTCTGATTCAAAAAGGGCAGTTGTCAGTTTCTGGTGAAAGAATGTGCACAATACTGGTTAACAGCTTAGAGGACTAAGCCTGCCCAGTAAACGTGTGGTTAGGGAAACAGACCGCGCTCGACATGACCCCATTGGGTTGACTTAGCCGTAAAATCTCAACACAAACAAACAAAAATAGACAGTGTACGCTGACAGCTGTTGAGGTCTTACAAATATTTATCATCCTTTAACCCTTTTGTAGTTTTATTATATTTCTGCTTTAACCTTATATTCCCAGCCATAAAAAAAAAGTTTTAGGGCTTTTATTTCCTAACTAATTATCTATTATATTACAGGTCAGTCCCGTTAGTACTCGCATCGTTAGTGTGCGAATACAGATATAACGCGGGGACATCATGCCTCCCAAAATTTTTTCGAAGGGTCCCAGTTTCCCCATCCTCTAGGTCAAAATAACAAAAAGTTGTTTTTTTGTTTTTCAGAGCTTCGATCTGCAGAAAAAGAAATTATTTACTGCTGTTGTACATGTCATAATAGCAAATAAAAAAAATGATTTGAAAGAATAAAGCTAATCAATGTATTGTCTCTGTTGTATTTTTGTTTTTGTACGTGCGTAATGACCGTAATTGACCTTTTGATGTTTATTTAGAAGACAAACTTGTGCCAATTAAAACTTCATTTAACTTTTAAATGATACAAACATATCTATCAAGAAATGGCTTATCCCGCATCTAAAGAATGGGAAAATGACCATAGTTATCCATAATTAATTTGTAAATACTTGGAAGACACCGAATTTTCCAGTTTGATATGGCCGCCTTGCCGACCTAATTAGATATTCATCCAATCAGCGAAGCGGATCACTGGACGTCGATTACTGCGCACACGGTCAGGTAGTAGAGCGTGTAACTGTGAAATTTGTCCGACACTCATTGTTGTCTTGAAAAAGTTCATTCTGCTGTCAGATTAACACTGATTAAAATGGAAAACCAAAGAAGAAAACGAAAAGCCTTCATGGTTAAAGAAAAACTTGAGGCCATTGAACATGGCACTTTGTTGGAATCAAATGTTTTGGTTTAGTCATTTTTTTTTCTTTGAGCTTTCGTTCTATTCTATACAAGCAGAAAGATAAAAAAACTTAACGATGTCTGCTGTTTTATTAATAAGATTTCTTTTACTGGACTAAAATAATTCGCTATGCTCGCGGGGACTGGTATTGATACCGGACTTTTTATGTGACTTACACCACACTTCAACACCGTCTGTATTACAACACCGGCAAATATGGCGGATCGAGTCACAAAATGGAAACGTAAATAAAGTATTTAGCGTATATATTGCAGAAAAAGTACATCAGAGGGTGTAAAAAAGACAAAACATACAACGTTAGTACTCATTCGTTTATTTATATAAATAACACATGAAATATCATTGTTTTCATTCATAAATCCCACCAAACGTATATACGTGTGTCCCATACAAATGTCAACATTTATAAAGTCTGGTCAGTCGGCTCTGAACTTACTATGCGCCTCACCTATATCACGGTCTGGATTTGTGCATCCCGACCAGCGCGTAATAACGGGACTGACCTGTACTGAGATTAATTTTCATTGCCCTGCTGTGGTGCCAATTTTGGTGTTCCATTTTGATAGGAACCTCAATTTTTATTCATAGTTGAGGTTATTTTGACATTGATATCAAATACAGTGTAGCTCCAATACATCGGGTCCGTTATTTCGCGAAATCCAGTATATTGGGAATAGGCCATGGCTCCCAAATTTTCCATAAGCAAAAAAAAAAAAGAAAAATTTAAAAACATAAAACATTTGTTGTTTTATTTAACCAGAAAAAAACCGTGTTCCGCCTCCGGTAATTGATTTTTCGCACCTATCCCGTCCCTAAGTCGCGTCAGGTATTATATGACAAACAATCCACTTAGTGTCAATCAGCGCACACGTTGATTATAATTGGTAAACAATAAATTATATCGCCGTAATTGTCGTAATCATTATCATCATTTAGTACATAGATCTACTCAATGCTCAATCAGTGAATGATGCCCACAAACTAATTTTGCTCAGCAGGGGAAAACGGTCCACCTCCTTTTCAACACCAGCAAATTTTACAAGACAAGATCTTACGATGTTTCTGTCCAGCATACACAGATCGTAGTCCGCTTATTTTACACTTCTATAGATATAAATATTTCAGAAGAAAACAACTGCGTCAAAACAAAAACAAAACAAAAAACTAACAATAAAAAAATAAATAAAAAGAAATTAACTTTGATAAACGGCAGTTTTTTTTTTTTTTTTTTTTTTTTTTGCGCTCGCAATATAAGCGACGGGAAGCAACTCAAGTTATCTTAGCACAATTGAGTAACTTCCCTTCGCCAGAGTATCCAAAATGGCGTCCTAAATTGTCAATCAGATGATTTCTTGTTTTCAAACGTAGTTTATCAGCTGGTTTCGATTGGAATTACTTGTTAGACATAGCTCCCCATTGTAAATTATTCCATTGAGCAATTCTAATCCAATTTTAATTTGGAAATATGGTGACAACATAACTGAATGCCATTTATCCATGATGTCTCAGCAAACTACCACAGCGACAAACCGAGCGAGTGTTATGCACACCGTTATACATGCATGGTACATGTCGGGACTTATATCGCGCTCTGTTTATATCGCAATAGTGGACTCTGGACCCCAAGGACCGCGATATATTGGAGCTACACTGTATTTAGTGTTCAAAATCTCAGTCAGTTTTGGAGGGAAAAGGAATCAAACTAGTCTTAGAAATGTTATTAGTCTACCTATTGTACCATAACCTAATCTACCGCGCAAACACACTTGTAAAGGTAAAACTTTACCTACACAATCTAATACCAATTATTCAACACTATAAATTGTCTTAGTCTTAGTATGATGTATCTGAATGTATCAGTATGATGTATCTGAATGTATTGGTCACATACAAGATGAAACACCTCCATATACTTCAAAAAGTATTTAGATCTGTGTACTTTCATCCACAGCTTTTCTTTTCTCTCAGCCATGCCACATAAAATGATTTCAGACCCTTAAACTCATATGTGCTACTATAGTATACAATTTTATTTAATAGCTCCAATCTTCCCCCCTTTTCAGAAGCAGATAAATCATCCTCAGCAATAATCTCCAACTCACCTGCAATAAACAGCTTTAAGTCTAAATCATCAAATTAAACCTGTTTATTTACATATTCATATTACAGATGAGCATGAGGCCACTGCTGAGGGTATTTAATCTTATCTGAAGCCTTAGCATTTATTCCTGACTTTTTATGCTTTTTAGTTTATACCCTTTTTCTTTCTATCTTTTTTACAATAACTTTCATCCTCAGAGTCGGAACTTTCACTACTGGTAACTGTGTCACTATCACTTGATGCTGAATCTATCCTTAGCTTTTTTAGCTCCTTCTTTACCCTGCTTTTTAAATTCTCATCAAGTCTAACTTTCAATATCTATCTAATCATCCTTTTCTACGTCACTTCCTCTTTCTTTGATACCTCTCGCAATGTTTTCAGCTTTGGCTGCTGCGGTCTTTTGTTCTATTTTAACTGTTCTTTCTTCAGGCCTAACAATCAATTCTGATTGCCTACCTCTTAAAGTTTTCACCCTCTGTTTCTTTTCCTGTAACTGCTTTTTCATTTCTGCCAGTTTGTTACTTTTCATCAACTTCTCTTCTTCCTCTTCTAGCACCTTCATTTCTGCCTCAACCCTGGCCATTTCCATATCTACCTCCTCCAAAGATTCAGCCTGAAAAGTTTCTCCTACTCCCCCTACTGCTCCTTGCTCAAATTGCTGCATCTCTAAATTCAAGCCCTCGGCTTTCACATCTCTTGACCTTTCCGGCTGTTCTTCACCTTTTTTCATCTTTCTATAATCTATTCTGTTAGACTTTCGTAACTGTCTACTCTCTATTCTGTCCTCAGTGCTCATTTACAGCAGTCACGAAATTATATTACAAATGTCATAATAATCAAAAGTTCAGTTCTATAGTTACCGATTACAGTAAAAATTGATGTACACACTTCACATATCAACTGAAGTAACTTCTATCAACAAAGTTTAACCAAATATGTTTTGACGTTGGACTTCAAAATTTTGCGTCTTTCTTTGTTGAAAACTTTTCTAACTGTGAAATGTAGCGCCAGGAATTTCGACCAATGAAAATTCAATTTACAAATTTTATTAAGCTGAACACGCATCGTCTTCAAATGGACCAAACCGACTCTAATTAAATATTTTTAAGGTTAAAAATCTTCCAATTGTCTTAGTCTTAGTATGATGTATCTGAATGTATCAGTATGATGTATCTGAATGTATTGGTCACATACAAGATGAAACACCTCCGTATACTTCAAAAAGTATTTAGATCTATGTACTTTCATCCACAACTTTTATCCAGTATTCTTGCAGACAAACATACTTGAGAGTATTTATTAAAAAAGATGTAACAATTAGAATGTGCAAAGAAGAGTTGAAAGTAATCGTTAAAAGTGAATAACTTGTTCGAGTAGTTTGCAGACTCCCTCTGGATTCCTTTAGAAAATGGGGCGATCATATCTTTAAACTCGTTTTTTATTATCCTGCCCTCAATTTGATTCTATTCATTACGAAAACACGCCTATTCAAATATATTGAAAGTTTTACCACCAAAAAAATGAAAATTTTCAGATAAATTTTTTTGATATTTTTCATATTTCTGCTCAAAACACAGATTGTGGGTACTCGTTAGAACCACCTCGTTGAGGCAGTTCTAACGAGTACCCACAATCTATGTTTTGAGCAGAAATTAGAAAAATAATGTATACCCCTGTAAACCCCAGTTTTTCTATATAAAAGTGGGGTTTGAGGGGGTCAAAATTATATAGGTATGTTTTTGTGATGATATTTTCACTTTCATTTAAGAACAGATATGGTTATCATCATGATCATTGTATACAGAGGCATTAACCCTTCTCATGCTGAATAAATTAAGATGCCACACCCACTTCTAATTTCCAGCCAATCAGGTTACTCGATTCATGTTTTTGATAGAAATTCACATATTTAATGACAAACAGTGCAGATCCAGATCAGTTAGCTTCTGAAGAAGCCAACTGATCTGGATCTACACTGTTTGCTAAGACAGGGCATGTCGTGCTCAGCAAGAGAAGGGTTAATACATACCAGGGAGGAATGTATTCAATAAACAGTGATAGTTTTAGTTGTAATCTGTTTTACTTTAATAACTTTGCGGGACGCATGTACTCGGAGGAGTGGGTAATGTGTTAAATTTACAATTAGACTGTACATAGCATTTGTATATTAAAGTCTCTATTGTGGCAGGATGCATTTGCAACTATAACAGTTCTTCTGAGTTGAGAATAAGTCCAGTAAATCGTATAAATCTGGTTAGTGAAGCATTTCATTAGTTCAGCACAGTAATGACATCCTCGTCACTCTCCATAATATATAACCTCAAGCTTCGTATCATTTTTTGCTCAGGTAATACAGTATCGGTATCGAAGTGCTGTTGCACACTTGTTGTGTGGGCGATGTGCACACAGAACGTGTATTTGTTTATGGATGACAAATGCTGTACAAAAGTAAGTTCTACTAGACAAACGAGGTAATCTAAAATCAACAAAATTTATTTGTCAAAATCTTTGGAGCACATTTTTGACTAAAGGACTACTAAATATGACTTAACAAATATTTGCAGGAGGGTTCATAGCATGGTAATGCACATGAAACCTTGTTTTCGGAAGACGTACAGTACAGCTCAAGTGGTTTTTCAAAATCCCCCCCCCCCCCCCGCCCGAGCCGGTGGGATCGGAGTGGGAAGGATTAAATTTTAGTATCCCACGGTGGTTTCATCCGGGCTGGTGGATCGGCTGCATTCCCATGGTAAAAATCGCCTTATAAAAATACTTTCGAACAGGTAAAATTCAAAGCGATTATGACAGGCAACTGAAACAGCCACGGGGGCCACACAGTGTTTCCGCGATAAAGTGAGGACCAAACTGCAGACCTGATCAAAATCAGTCCTTTCAACTTAATGTGTGGCAGCAATTAACAAATTTTGATTGTTAGAGTGATGGGGATGTATCAGGTAGTCATGTTATGACCTGTTATATACAGGGAGCTCAAATACAAATGTAATGAAATGCTTTACTAACCAGATTTACATGTATGTATACGATTACTGGACTTATTCTAGAAAAAGGCAACTCAGAAGAACTGTTATAGCTGCAACTGCACCCAGCCACGATAGCAACTTTAATATACAAATGCTATGTACAGTCGAATCGGGTGTTTAACAAATTACTCACTCCTCCAGGTACATGCGTCCTGCAAAGTAATTTAAATAAAACCGATTACAACTAAATCTATCAACTTTTATTGAATACATTCATCCCTGGTATGTATTCATGCCTCTATACAATGATAACCGTATCTAAGTTCTTAAAATGAAAGGGAAAATATAATAGAATCAAATTGAGGGTAGGATAATAAAAAACGAGGTAAAAGATATGATCACCCCATTTTCTAAAAGAATCCAGAGGCATAGCTACAGATAAGAGGGGGTATCCACATGATATTTTTCTTGTTTCTCCATGAAAACATATGTTGTGGGTACTCATTAGAAGTGCCTCGCTGAGGCGCTTCTAATGAGTATCCATAACATATGTTTTCATGGAGAAATAAGAAAGATATCAGCATTTTTTGGCTGAAAAAAAAAGCCTTATCTGTTGCTATGCAGAGGGAGTCTGCAAACCAGGGGCTTCCATTAACTTTCAGACTCAGGAAGTCCCTACCGCTCAGATTTGGAAGTCGCTCAGGAAAATCTAGGAAGTCCCATTTTTTCCGGCAGTCTGCCCTTTGTTAAGTTGAACATGGGTTCTCATTTCAGTATCAAACAGAATCATCATGATCTATACTTCTTTCAGATGTGTTTAAAAACGTCCTTATCACTTATTAAAATTTGATCGCATCTTTTTGGAAAGCCTGTACTTGTATGTCGGACCTTAGAGAAAGCATCAACAGTGATACAACTTCGCATTCATTTCAAATCCCAGAGAAAGAAAAAAAAATCATGAGAGAAAAGACCCAAAACCTGTGTTCTTAAAAATAAACTGTGCTGAAATTACTTCGCAGACATGTATATAATGAAATTTTGTTCGGATTGAAGCTGATCGACGCGAGCGAACGAGTTGCATCCTTCACAAAATTGCAGGAAAACGGCGCTCCGGCTCGTGGAACAACAAACAAAATAAAAGGCAGCTCTCGATGAAATACCAACAGCAGTATGTTTGTTTAGGAGAAAAGCAAGGAAAACCATTGCAAATCGCCTAAATTTAGACTTACTTTACGTCTTTTCTGCACTGGTAAACAGTGCAACCAGAACCAGGCTACACATTTAGAAACTGTTTTCCGAAAATGTTTTACGAAAAATATGTTTTTCATTTGAAAAATTGCTTAGTTGTCATAGCATCATAGGAAAGACAAACATAAGCTTCTAAATTTGTATAGATTTCAGTTTGCGTTGTGTGCATGATTGTTATTTATTTATAAAATTTCACTCGGTAACTCCGGGAAGTGTTGAGGTGTTTTCAGGAAACTTTCTTTGGAAAATAATAATTTATGATTTTAAAACTGAATATTAAAAAAATTAATGACTTCAAATGATTGCATTATTTTCTCCAAAGGTCGTTTGTGTCAACGCTTATTTGATGCTTATTTCTGGTTCTGAATTTATCTATTTCTAGAGAAGGAAAATCTGCATGTCTGAATTCAGTTTATTAGTGCTTCTTGTCTTTGTTATCAAAAATAAGCTGATGCCATGTCTTATTGCTAAAATAATGCACTGGAGATATTATTTATTTTATTTCTCATGCATTCTTTGTGTATTCGTTAGGTTTTGGAACTGATAAGGCTGCCAGGACATTTTACAAGATACAGCCTGGAAAATTCCTGAAGACCAAAAATTTTCGGGTTAAGTAGTCAACATTTTGAACGGACGTGACCGAATATTTTCGGGTGTCGCAGGAAAAAAGTTAAATCATACAAACATCAGTTAATCAACTCACACTTGGCAAATACACGCAGTGATCACACAGCCATCAATGTGGTGCCGCAACACATGACACGACTGTCAATAAAACTCCTGCAAGCGGAAAGTGGGACGTCCTTTGGGATTTCCGATAAGTAGGCGGGGCAAACATCATACAACTCGTTAAAAGTGGGCAGGCTTTTTGACAGATTTGGACATCACAGGTATCGATTTAGGATGGACAAAAGAACTTGCGGAAGTCCGTGGTACGTCTTTGAAGTTTAATTTGGCCATCCGGTGGCAATCTCAGTGCATAATATACACCGTACGTCCTCTTAACGGAAGCCCTGCTGCAAACTACTTGAACAAGTTATTCACTTTTAACGATTACTTTCAACTCTTCTTTGTACACTCTAATTGTTACATCTTTTTGAATACATGTATTTACTCTCAAGTGTGTTTGTCTGCAAGAATACTGGATAGAAGCTGTGGATGAAAGTACATAGATCTAAATACTTTTGACGTATACGGAGGTGCTTGATCTTGTATGTGACCGATACATTCAGGTAATTCATATACTTAAACTAACACAATTTATTGTGTCGATTAATTGGTATTGGACTGTGTAGGTAAAGTTTTACCTTTACAAGTGAGTTTGTCTGCGAACCCCATTGCATACATGTATTTGAAAGAGATGCAATAAAATATGTTTATACTAATACTGGCCAGTTGTAAATCAAGAAGATACCGTTTCATCCTGTGTTACCTTAAATTTCCTGGATTGTGTTTCGGTCTTTGTTTAGTCGGTAAAAAAATCTCAGCAATGGTCAGTTTATGATACAAGATCATTTTCAAATACATTTTCATCTACCAGCTAGTCAGGAATTTTAAGAAAACAAAAAAAGTACGAACTCTGGTAAGAAGGCTGTTTTATGGTATGGCCGAAACAGCACAACCTTATCTCTTTGAGTGTTTGACAATTTTGGCAAAGTACGAGTCAGTTAAAGATTTGGCAGTTAGAAGAATATATGTATATCTGAATGGGCTACTTTTCATGTTCAATTAACCTATCTTAATATTTTAAATAAATGGTTTTGTCTACCCACTGTCAAACGCGGTTTCTCAAATGATGGCGAATCCTACGAAAAAATACTGTAATCTGGTGTTATTTGAAGGAAAATCCGGCATTACAATTGGACGCAGTGTATTCAAAGGTCTGAAAAGTAGAGGTAGTATACCTTGTGATGACCTTCAACCTCCATACGCACAGTAGGAATCAGCATCCAATGGCAGTTCAAGTGCCATATGTTAGAACTGACCATTACAAGTTCGCTGGCCTCAGTGGCTCAGTTGGATGCGTGTCCGATCGGTGATCAGGAGGTTGCGGGTTCGACTTCCAGCAGGGTCGGCAACATTCTTTCATTGAGATTGAACATGAAATAGCAATATCCTGCTTTAGTCCCCATTGGGAATAAAAATATCTTGCATATTTTTTCTTTCAAAAACAGTATGTAATTTGTTCCTTTTTTATTGATCAGTGTCTTTTAGATGCTTGGACACTGTTTACCAGCTCAATATGCATAAATCAACATAACAAATATAGCCAAGGATAGGGAACAGTATACTAGGACAAAAGGTGCTAAAACATTTAGTCTCTGGGCAATGCTCGAAGTTAATTATTTTTAGCTTGTCTGTATGAAAGTACTTCCTCAGCGGTGGCAGCAGTGGTAGCGTCAACATTAACAAAAATGTTAAAATTTTACCAAGCTTCGCAAAATCTTTTCTACTGAGGCCTCGGTGGCTCAGTTGGATGCGCCGTCCGACTGGAGACCCTGGTTCAACCCCCTCCGCCGATGTCGGCAACATTCTTTCGTGGAGATTGATCATGAAATATTTTCTACGGTCAATCTCTCCCTTCCGCTGATTCAAGAAGGGCAGTTGTCAGTTTCTGGTGAAAGAATGTGCACAATACTGGGTAACCGCTTAGAGGACTAAGCCTGCCCAGTAAAATGTGTGGTTAGGTAAACTGACCGTGCTCGACATGACCCCATTGGGTTGACTGGGCCGTAAAACCTCAACACAAACAAATACTGATGCAGGACAGCTGTCAGACAGACTGTAATCTTTTGCAGGACAGATAAGTTTCTGCAGGACTGAAAGCATATTTGTTATCAATATTTGTTTCTTTGCTAAGATTCACAGGACATTTGTCAGACATACTCGGGGTTCTTGGGGAGGCAGAATCCTGCATCCCGGGACGCTAATTATGATCAGACTATTTGACTGAAGTCTAAAGTCCGCCACGTGTTATTCGTACTGTATGTAGCATCTAAAAAGAACAGTAGTAATCTGCTGCATGCTTTTCTCACCTGCAACAGTACCGTTTTTATACTCCCGACATATGAAGTATGTGGAGGTATAATGTTTTCGCTTTTCCATTGGTATGTACGTTCGTTCATTCGTTTGTGCGTTTGTCTTTCCGTCAGGGTCAAAGTTTTTGCCTTAAAGTTTCTAAGACCTCATATTTTGAAGACTCTTTGATGGATTTCATTCATATTTGGCATGGTGATAGATATAGGTCTAAAGTTTTCATCAGCACCATCCCCACCCCGGGGTGACCTTGGGGTCAAGATCACGGACTTAGAATTTTCATAAAAAAATCAAAATTTGGTTTTTAATTTTACATAGCTATATCATCAAAACCCTTGAGGAATTTCATTATTTGGGATTATGAATTAGTATGATCCAACAGTTGACCTAAAGGTAAATGTAGGTCACTGTGACCTATATTTCATGGTCCAGTGATTTTATGTTACATGTACATCTTGAAGACAATTTGATGTATTACTATCATATTTTTGGATTATGTGACCTATATTTCATAGCCCTGTGATTTTGTCTTATATCTCCCACTGTTTGATACCTAAATGTCATAGTTACATATAATGACACAGTGTGACCCAAACTTTCACCTCAAAGTAAATATAAATCAGTATGACCTATATTTCATGGTCTAGTGATTTTGCTTAATATTTTTTAGATTATATAGTGGATTAATATCATAGTTGGTATAATGCATCAGTGTGACCATCAGATTAATTTCTCAAGTATATGTAGCTCAGTTACCTGTAGTTTATGGCCCAGCAAATTTGCTTCATGTCTTGAACCTTGACCACATTTTCAAGGTCTCAGTAAGGCTTAAATTGTTGGGAAATTGCTTGTCAGCACCCTATCTCCTAAATGAATGAATGGATTTTGACCAAACTTCCATATCTTAATTGTTGAGACATGGAAAAGAACTGATTAGATTTTGATGACCTTGACCCAATTTTCAAGGTCAAACTAAGGTTTAGATGGGTGGAAAATGGCTTGTCTGCACCTTGTCTCTTGAAGGAATGAGTAGATTTCGACCAGACTTGCACAGCTATATTTTTAGGACATGAATTGGAACTGATTATATTTTGGTGACCATCACCCCATTTTCAAGGTCAGACTAGGGCTTAGATTGTTGGTAAATGGCTTGTCTGCACCCTGTCTCCTAAAGGAATGGATTGATTTTGACCTAACTTGTACATCTGTTTCAATGTCAGCATACATCACCTCAAGATATTATAAGCCTTACTTGAGCGGTTCACCGCGAGATCGACCTTCAAAAGAAAGACAACTAGGAAAAAAAAATTGTTTGAAACAGACTATAGCTCGTCCTAGTTGTCCCCCCTACCAAGCGTCCTGTTTCTAGGTGACCAAGATCGGGTACCAGTCATGCACTGGTTCCCTTCCGTCCACGCCACCGTAAGCAACCAATCAGGACGCGCCAGGTATATTCCCGCCAAAGCACGCACCAAGCGTGCGGCACGCCTAACACATGCGGTAGACATTGTTACTATAAAGGGTAGACGCAAGGTAGAAAACATCACTATTTTTTGGTCGCTTGCGAGGTCAGCACCTTCTGTATAGATTACGACGTTTGGATTTGGAAAGAAGTATTTTTCGCTAACAGATAAGTCTGTATCTTTATTTTCACTAAATCTTTTCTTTGTAGCCCATATCAGTAGTAAGATGTTGTGCATTAATTGCAAGCAAACTAAACTTCCGGCAGACAGCCATGTTTTATGCGTTAGATGTTGCGGGTGTTCGCAGCTATCTCCTTGTGCCAGGTCTGCCAATTGGGCTTCAGAGATCTGGGAAGAATTATCCCACTTCCCCTCTTATGTATCTTCTGGTCGGGAGCGGGCTCAGGGATTCCCTTCTAGTACTCTTGTGAATAATTTTCAATTGAACTCTGGGCCTGCTCCAGATTTGGAAAACAGACGTAGGGGACCCCAGGTCGCCGTTACCGTCACTGGTAATGAATGCTTGACTAGGGGACCTCACCCCGCCCCCAGCGATGCTTCCCGACGGAAGGCAACGTAGGGGGGCGCTGGCGAACCCCTGTTCCGGCGGAAATTCCGAACCTAGGTACCTGCCGGGTTATCGTACACCTTATAGGTATGTTAACTCGGCGGCCTTTAATACGGCGGGCAGATTCCAAAGTAATGTAACTGTGCCTTCCTCTCAATTTTCTTGGCAGGAAGGCGCAGATCAGGGGGCCTTTTATTGGCCATATTTTTATCCCTGGGGTTCTTGGGGTGGCTTTAATGGGTATGATTATTACCCCAACTTATATTTGCCCTGTCCCGAAGCCATTCCAAGCTCGTCCAGTTCAATTACTAAGACTGTTTCCCAGGAGAATGGTTCTCTCCCTTTAGTTGCTGGCATTCGTACCACACCAAATATCCAGGTTACAGGATCTGTTTCTCATACTACTCCTGCGGTGAGTTCATTTAGGAATCCAAAACCTATTCAAAGTGGTAAGGCCAAAGTATCTCTTTCCACTGTGCCTACTATTAGTAAGGCTTCTAAACATAATAATACTAGAGCCATTCCGACTTGTTCGGGTATTATGTTTCAGGAAGGTTCATTTTCAGATTCCTTAATAGCGGAACCAGTTATTGGTACTACCAACTTGGGTAGAAGTAGAAATAGTAAGAATAGACTGGGTACCTCTTCCACATCATCTGCTCTTCCTTCAGTCAGGGTAAGTCATAACGTTAATGAAGCCTTCGGGCATTTGTATACGGAGGTACAGAATAGCAGCAGGGTTCCATTGGCTCACTATTCATCTGTAGGCACACTGGGATCTGTAGAGGACGATGTCCCTATAGGTCCTAGTGTTTCTGCAGTCAGACCTTCTGTGACTGTTCCTGCTTTGAGCAGGGATAGTTCTTTAGGTCTTACAGCTACGCCATTGAGGGTAACCAACCCCTCACGTAGCACCCCTGACATTGCCTCAGCCATATCCCAGGCAGTATTGAGGACTCTATCAGGGTTGGGCAACTTGGCTTCATCAGTGGATCTCCCTTCTGTTGCTGAAGAAGGGGAGGGGCAAACTTTCACGGGTCAGTCTGGATCCACTGGCAATGGTCGCGACCATGTTCGGACCATTAGCCAAGACCCCCGGGCTCCATATCATGAATGTGATTATGTCCCGGACCAGGCTCTGTCAGAGAGTTCATTAAGTCCTTCTCAGAAGAGCCAGTCTCATGAGCCTGCCACAAACTACCATGAGACACTAGAGGAAGTTTACTCCCTTTTGGGAGACCTTTGCCCCAAGGCTGACCAAACTCAAGACAGTGCGCGAGTCCAATCCCTGCTTGAGTCTATTTTGGACCAGCCTACTTCCTCCAGGTCAACACTTCCACAATCCTCAACAGTGAATCAGTTGATGGGGAAGCTGTTTGACAACACCGCAGAGGCTAGAAATAATCCAAATTGGTATGTACCTAAGAAAACAATTGATTACCTTACTCGACCTCATTCTTACGCTTGTCATACGGAATTTTGGCCGAGTAAGATGCCACCCTTGATGCTGACGCTGGCAGGCTAGGCATCTCAGTGGGCAGATTCGCCTCTTTACCAGTGGCTCATTTAGAGTACCTGGAGCGGTTAGCAAGGAGAGCGGTGGCCATCAGTTCATATTGTGATTTTTTTGGGTTCGGCTGCATTTCAGGCCCTCTGCGCAGAACATGTTGACCCGGATGTTCTGCGTAGTCTACTTCTAGCAGTGAGCCGCTCTGCTAAGCACATCATGGCCCTAGGCCTATCTATGTCTGCTGTACTATTGCATCAGCGCCGTAACGCTGCTCTAAATACATCTAATTTACTTTTATCTCATAACAAGGACAGTCTTAGAGCAGCTCCTCTGAATTCTTCCTCTCTTTTTGGGGGTAAAATAGAGGAAGTTTTCAGAGCTAATCTAGACGATAGACATCATTCCCTCCTGAGAGCAAATTATTCAGGAGTATCGGCCAACAGAAAGAGACCTTCCTCCTCTTCTTTTAATTCAAATCCAGCGAAGAAGTCTAGGTGGGAACCAAAAGCTAGCCGGGTTCCCACCTCCACTTCTTCGTCTGCTGTCTCTTTCAAACGGTTTCGATCCACCAAAGGGGGCCGTGGTGGATCATCTTCTTTCAGGGGGGGCCCTGCTAGGATGAGTAAATGACATCATCAGGGCCCTTCCATCTGCACCTCATCCCTCTCTTCCGGTGGGAGCTCGTTTGTTAAGTTTTGTGGAGGCTTGGTCAGCCATAACTCAGGATTCCTGGGCCCTTTCTATTCTCCGGAAGGGCTACAGGATTCCTTTTGCAAGGGAACCTCCACTATCGTTGTCTCCAATTCTGTTCCCTGTAGCTCATCAACATTTAAATCACTTGAGGGAGGAGGTGCAGATTCTACTGGAAAAGAGGGCTGTGGAAATTGTGAGAGATACCACCTCTCCGGGTTTCTACAGCCGGATTTTCTTAGTGAAGAAGAAAACCGGCCGTTTTCGTCTTATCATAGACCTATCATCGCTCAACAAAATGATGAAGGTAGATCACTTTCAGATGGAAACTGCGGCCTCCATTCGGAGAGCTATTCCTCCAGGGGCTTGGGCGGTTTCTATAGACCTTATGGACGCATACCTCCATATTCCTATTCATCCAGCGTCTCGCAAGTACCTGAGATTTTCCCTAGAAGGCACTATATACCAATTTCGGGCGCTTCCATTCGGAATCTCAACAGCGCCTTTCGTTTTTACAAACTTGATGGAGATTGTGGTGGGGACATATTCGATCTCTAGGACCCAACATTCACCAATTTTTCGACGATTGGCTTGTCCATCGTCTTTCACAGGAGTCCCTACTGTCCGACCTTTCACTAGCCTGGGAAATCATTACAAGTCTGGGTCTAATACCAAATCCCCTGAAATCAGACCTAGTTCCATCTCAGGACTTCGTGTATGTAGGAATGAGGTTCCTGACTCACATTGGCGTTGTCAGAGTTCCAGAAGAGAGTCAACAAAATTCTTGTCCTGCTATTTCGGGTTCTACAGGTTCAATTCATTACCGCCCGAGAATTTTTGTCCATGTTGGGATCACTCAATGCAGCAGCAGATTTAATTCAGTTAGGTCGCCTTCATATGAGACCTCTTCAGTTCCATCTTCTGGCCAATTGGAAACCTCACCGCGACAGTTTGGTCCAATCTATTCCAATATCCCATTCATGTCGTGTAGCAATCAAATGGTGGATGAATCCTTCCATTTATGTGGCTGGAATTCCCCTTGTTATACCAACCCCAGATTTCCATCTGTTTTCAGATGCCAGCCATTCGGGCTGGGGCGCACATTTAGAACCCCTAGGTCTAGAGGTTCAGGGACTGTGGGATATTACTTCCCAAGACCTTCACATCAACAATTTGGAGTTACGAGCAGTTTTCCTAGCACTCCAACATTTTAAGAGTCACATTTACAATTCTTGCGTGATGGTAGCATCAGACAATTCATCAGTAGTGGCTTACCTCAAGAAGCAAGGGGGGACCCACTCTCCATCTCTGTGCATGCTAGTATGGGATCTTCTTTACTGGTGTCATCATCGGAATATTCACATTCAAGTCAGGCATATTCCAGGGAAATTGAATGTTTTGGCAGACAGCCTGTCTCGCCCAGACCGAATTCTCCCTACCGAATGGTCTCTAGATCGGGAGATAGCTCACCAAATTTTCAGTCTTTGGGGTACTCCTCAGATAGATCTTTTTGCCACCAGATTAAACCATCTTCTGCCCCTGTTTGTTTCTCCAGTACCGGACCACAGGGCTTGTGCAGTGGATGCTATGTCACTAGAATGGAAAAACCTATTCGCATACGCATTTCCTCCATTCAAACTTGTTCCCCTGGTTCTAAACAAGATAAGGGATTCCAACAGTCGGTTCATTCTCATAGCCCCGTGTTGGCCTCAGAGGAGCTGGTTTTCAGTCATTTTGAGTCTCATAATAGACTTTCCCAGGGAACTTCCGGTTCATCGGGGTTTGGTATCACAACATCAGGGAAAAGTACTCCATCAGAATCCAGCTATATTGCATCTTCACGCTTGGAAGTTGTCAGGAGTCAAATCAGAGGTAGACACATTTCTGAATTCGCCACCCAGTGTATCTCTCAATCCCGCAGAGAGTCTACGCTCAAGGTCTACTCTGCGAGGTGGAAGATATTCTCGGATTGGTGTTTGCAAAGGGAAGTTAATCCTGTCGATCCCGCTTTAAATGATTTGGTAGATTTTTTTTGCTACCTTTTTGACACCCTGAAATTATCGGTAGCTTCTATTAAAGGCTACCGCTCCGCCATCTCAAATACACTGAAATTTTCCAAATCAGCAGACTGTACGGCGGACCCAATCATTTCAGATCTTATTAAAGGTTTTGCCCTGAGAAAACCGGTTTCCAGATCTCTTACGCCCAAATGGAATTTGACTTGTGTTCTTTGGTCTCTTAATAAAGCTCCTTATGAACCGCTAAAGACTGCTAACATCAAATACATCACGCTTAAAGCAGTGTTTCTTCTTACATTTGCGGCCGCTAGAAGAAGAAGTGAGATTCATGCTCTGTCAATTGAGGAAGGCTGTTTTAGGTATGACCGCAACTCGGATTCCATTACCCTCCTCACACAACTTGGGTTTTTAGCAAAAAACCAGCTTCCAGAGTCATTACCAGAACCTATTGTTATTCCAGGTCTTTCTCAGTTTTGTGGTTCTGATACGGATGATAGGCTTTTGTGTCCGGTCAGAGCTCTTAGAGCTTATTTGTCCAGAGTGAAAGCTAAGAGATTGGGAAGGAAGAGACTGTTTTTACCACTGAAGGGCTCTAAAGATATTTCACCTTCCACTATTTCTCGTTGGATCTGTGACGTTATTAAACTAGCTTATGCAGATTTATCATCTTCGGATCTGTCATTCATGAAAATCTCGGCTCATGAAGTTAGAGCTTTGTCTTCGTCCTGGGCTTATTGGAATTCTGTCGCCCTTGAGGATGTGGTAAGGGCTGCATATTGGCGTACAAATAGTACCTTTTCTTCATTTTACCTTAGAGATTTGGCCCCAATTAGGCAGGATACATCGTCATTGGGACCTCTCGTGGCGGCGCAGTCTATTACTGGCTGCCATCGTTCTGTATCTTAAGCCTCTTCACATTATTTTAAGCCTGCTTGAATCCGGTGTGAAACTTTTCTTCAAAGGGTCGGTCTTATTCTTCTCCATCAATGGATATTGGATTTCGACCCGCAAGCATACCTACAATGTAAAAATATTCCCCTAAAAAATACTATGAATTACCAGGGGACTGCTGAACTTCACCGGATTCCAGCATTGGTGAGTAGAGATTTATATTATTTTTATTATTACCTGCCCACCTATGCTTATTATTCAGGCTTATAATATCTTGAGGTGATGTATGCTGACATTGAAATGAAATTTTTAAAGTAAAATTAATTTCAATTAAAGCATACTCACCTCAAGATATTATCAAATGTCCCTCCTCCCACCCCGCTTTCATTGTTAAATTTTATTGCTCCCAAAAAATAGGGATGTTTTCTACCTTGCGTCTACCCTTTATAGTAACAATGTCTACCGCATGTGTTAGGCGTGCCGCACGCTTGGTGCGTGCTTTGGCGGGAATATACCTGGCGCGTCCTGATTGGTTGCTTACGGTGGCGTGGACGGAAGGGAACCAGTGCATGACTGGTACCCGATCTTGGTCACCTAGAAACAGGACGCTTGGTAGGGGGGACAACTAGGACGAGCTATAGTCTGTTTCAAACAATTTTTTTTTCCTAGTTGTCTTTCTTTTGAAGGTCGATCTCGCGGTGAACCGCTCAAGTAAGGCTTATAATATCTTGAGGTGAGTATGCTTTAATTGAAATTAATTTTACTTTAAAAATTTCATATTGTTGTGACACGGAAAAGAACTGATTCGATTTTGGTGACCATGACCCCATTTTCAAGGTCACACTAGGGCTTAGATTGTTGGAAAATGGCTTGTCTGCACTGTATCTCTTGAAGGAATGGATGGATTTTAACTAAACTTGCACAGCCAAATTGTTGTGGCATGGAAAACAACTAATTTTATTTTGGTGACCATGACCCCATTTTCAAGGTCGCAGGAGGGCTCAGATTGTTGGATAATGGCTTGTCTGCACGCTGTCTGCTGAATGAATGAATGGATTTTGACCAAACTTGCACAGCTATATTGTTGAGACAGACAAGAACTGATTAGATTTTTTGTGACCTTGGTCCCATTTTCAAGATTACACAAGGAATGGATGAATTTTGACCAAACTTACATATAGGTATATTGTGACCTTGAGTTTATTATAGATACAATCTATTTTAACAATATGTCTGTTCAAACTGGTGGGGGGACATATGTTTTCCTCCGAAAAAACACTGTTCTAGTTGTCATTAACTTTAAAATATTTTATAATTAAGAAATGGCGCCGACCGGGGGTATTCGTGATCCTCTGGGCACTTGCTCTAGTTCGAGGAGCAGTTGTCAGTTCCTGATGAAAATATGTGCACAAGTACTGGTTAATCCCTAAATTTGCCCAGGAAGAGTGTGAGTAGGTGAAATCACAGTGCTTGACCTAACTCATATGGACAGGACTGAGGAATTACTATGGCTGGCACGATTAATTGGATAGTCGATTAATCGGTCGATAAATTCCACAAAAATGATGATCATCACTGATTTGCTAATAATCGATTGTTTAATATATGTGTCCTATTTACCCTAAGTATTTGGACACCTCAGCTTTCTTAAATTTGAACAAGAGAAATTTACTACCCAATGTTGTGTCTAAAAATAACTGGAAGGGTGGCAAACAGTGTAGACCCTGATGAGACGCCGCATTCTGCGGCGTCTCATCTGGGTCTACATTGTTTGCTCAGGCCTGTCTGTATGAGTATATATGGTAAAGTATACCCTTTGGTATAAGTCATGCTCAGATGGTAAGCCAGAAAGGTAAATATATGACCAAATCTTCAGTGATTACTAATCGATTATCGATCACAATGGCAGGACTGATAATCGATTATCTTTCCCGCCGTAGGAAATACCATGCCCAAATTGTCCAACTTGTCCCATTCCACTGAGGAAAAGAAAGAAATTTCAATTTATTTATTCTGGGACAAGGACTTCGTAGCTTTAGCTAAGAAGAGTATAAGGTTATGAGAAATATATTTTTCTTATTTCTTGAAGAAAACATTGTTGATATAATTTTATGTATCCACAACATATTTTCTCAGAGAATTAAGGAAAATGTCAATTTTCAGGCAAGTAAATCTTGGTTGGACAAGTGGATTTTACTGATGATCCTGCGTTTTGTTGTAGGTGGCAGCAGTATGATAGGCACATCTGTAGGCCTCTATCAACACAGCCCGGACTGGCAGAGAAAGAAAGAGCACGATTCCCTGAAGACATACAGGATTTCCCGCTTCATGCTGGTCAAACATACAGAAAACAATTAAAACTAATTAAAAACAGTGTTGATAAGGGCACAAAGCTCTACCAAGCACAATTTTACCGTCTGCTGAAACTGCTTGAGGGAGAAGGTATATATGTGTAATTTCAAAAGCAAGGTAACCTTACGAAAGGTTTTTGCTGCAGTACACACCATGTGAAAATTTCAGTAGACAACAATTTAAAATGTGTTTTTAGCTCACCTGAGTCAAAGGCTAATGGGGAACTTTTGTGATCACTCACGATCCATCATCGTCATCTGTCCATCCATTTGTCCACAATTTCTTTAAATGACATCTCCTCCTAAACCACTAAGCCAATTTTAACTTCGTAATACATTAACCTATAGATAATGTGATATTCTCTTCTGTTTTCACACCTTCCACAGAAAAACAACCGTTCAATCGTCAAAGTCTTAAACCAGAAGGTCCCTTAGGTAGTTACCTGTGTGACGTAACTCTTCCCACTCAATTGATCACGTGTCAGTTTTTTTTTTCTGTGGACAAAGAAATTCAACAAGGATTTTTTACCTGTGAAAGAAATTCGGATTATTTCTTTTCCTCACGGATAAATTTCTGTATCCTTGTGTTTCTTTTGTTTCTTTATCATTCCTTTCACTAACCATGTTATTATTTAAAATTTTCGATTGTCGATTTCTTGCATTTATTGACTGGCTATTAGAGATTCTTGCTTAATCGGCACAACGCTCGTGTGCGGTCGGTTCAGAAGTCGTGTTCTTATATCAAAAATTTTAACTTGTTTCTTTTTGTTCCAGGTTATTCAGCGATGCGACATGCTATACCTGGACAATTACTGGATATCTTGCGAGTTGGCGAAGATTTCTATGGTGGAGAAGCTGATTAGTGAAGAACTTGTCAACCCTTATGGGTTATACGACAATTCTTTACTGATGGGAGCCCCACCCCATATGGCTATACTGCCGGGGTAAGACCCATAAAGGTGGCATCTTATGGATGCTTAAGTATCCAAAATAAGTCTGTCCACCAGTCACCAGTCACAGGTCATTCATTGTCAGCTTCACCAGGCACCAGTCACAGGGCATCCAGGCATGGATAAAATCACCGGGCATTCCTTGCCAGTCACCGGTCATCCAGTCACTGAGCATCCAGGCAAGGATAAAATCACCGGGCATTTACCAGCCAGTCAATTATTCACGGGAACTAGTGTCCGGTCATTGTGACGGATTACTAGTTATTCCTACCGGGCAACAGTTACGAATACTAGTGTTCGGTCATTGTGTCGCATTATTAGTGACTCCTATCGGGCAACAGTTACGAGTACTAGTGTCCGGTCATTGTGTTGAATTATTAGTGACTTATCCGGGCAACAGTTACGAGTACTAGTGTTCGGTCATTGTGTCGCATTATTAGTGACTCCTACCGGGCAACAGTTACGAGTACTAGTGTCTGGTCATTGTGTAGAATTATTATTGACTTCACTGGGCAACAGTTGAGTACTAGTGTCCAGTCATTGTGTCGAATTATTAGTGACTTTGCCGGGCAAACAGTTACGAGTACTAGTGTCCGGTCATATGTCCAGCTACTAGTGTATACCACTGGCAAATAGTTATGATTACTAGTATTACTAGTATCCAGTCATTGTATTGGATTACTAGTGACGTCTGCTGGGCAATAGTTACGAGTTCTAGTGTCCAGTCATTGTGTCGGATTACTAGTGATTGGGTAACAGTCACTTGTCCCTGAACAATCTATTATTGTTCATAGAGCTTTATAGATAAGTCGAGTCAATGGATATAGGTTATAAAATGAAATACATAGTAACCTTTTATATAATAAATTTCTGTACAGTCTTTCCCGAATCAGACTAGAATTCTAAATATTCCATTGACTTATTATAGGAGTGTATTTCTATTAATATTTTGAAATTAACTTATGCAATTTATCTCTTTCATTCGCTAGAAAGAGGTTAACTTCCGATTCTAACGAAATTTCACCAGGCAGTAGTTTCGTAGACTAGTGCCAGGTTATTCTAAAGAAATTCCACTGGGCAGTAGTTTAGTAGACTAGTGCCAGAGCATTGTGTCGGATTACTAGTGACCGAATAGTAGTCACTAGTCCTCGCTCAATCTATGTTTATTCATTGAGCACTATAGACATGTCTAGTCTTGGGTTATAGGTTATAGAATAACAGCGATGGGTTCTAATACCTAGTAGCCCCTTATATTGTTGAATTCTGTCAAGTCATTTTTGAACTAGACTTAAAATTCTATATATATATATATTTATTCTTGAAAATGAATTAAGAATTATCAGTTACGATCAAATTCGCAATTCATTCACTAACTGTAGAAGATACTTCCATCTATAATTATATAATTTATATGTCTTTTTATTCGCGACAAAGAGATTAACTTCTTAGATATTCACCTTATTCGGCTCTAAGGCAAAGGTGAACTCTATAAAAATATCGTTATTTCTAAGAAGAAAAATATACATGAAATCTAAAATTTTTCTTCTTTCCTCCCCTGTTTTTCTACATGCTCCTGATATGTAATCAGCATGTAATCTAAGGAGTAAATTGACAAGAAAGTAGCAATAGATCCTTTCTACTTTCTATTAGTATTTCATTCATAAGGTATCGGAAATCTACACAAATCAGATAAATAAATAAAGAGTTTATTCATTTATCCGCTACCTCTAGATTACTACGATTTAAAATTCTAGTTGAGGTATATATTTCCTTTTGCCTTTGTACATGGAAAATAGTTGATCCGTTAAGCTATTATTCTATTTTATACTATCTTTTGATTGATTATATCAGCATTCCCACTCACATTTTGATTTAGGGGTACATGTACCCCTTGGGTTAAGCAATTGGGGGTACAGATCACTTTTTGAGGGTACACATATTTTGGGGTAATTAAATGCATTGTTAAGTGCTGGGAAGACTTTGTACTTTAAATGTCATTTTGGTCAGTTTTAGGTACTTTGTCTTAGTATTTTATATAAAAGGAAAACTGTGCTTCAATCATATCAAGACGTCACCTTTCCAAAATATATTCTTCAGTCAAAAGAACTTAATACTAACAGCCAAGTTCAAGTACCATTAAAGCTTCCTAGATATACAATGTTCGAAAACCGGTAAAACAGGTTCTGCCCAGAATGTTGGTTCTTTTGTTCAGTGTGAGCTGGACATACTGATTTTATAGAAAATCGCTACTGCAAAATGGCATGAAAGATTGGAAATTCTATGAAAGAGTGTATGACATTTTCCTGGGAGTTCTGAGTGCTTTTAAATTAATATTCATAACAGTGTTTACTGACTGAATTAATTAAACTTTTTTGGGAAATAGGGAAGTCGCGAAAACTTATATGTAGATTTTATGGCAATAAGTACATGCTTTTGTTGACAACTGTCATTAAAAACTTGGCTAAAGTAGTCATGCAGCGGTACAACTATCCTAAATTAATCTAAATGAAACAAAATATTACCGATCTAATTGACAACTTTTGTATACACTTGAGCGAACCGAGCTGTATCGAAACTCGGAGAAAAAAAGGTGCCCACTGAACCGCGATACAATGTAATGGTCGTCAGTGATTGGATAATAAAAAAAGATCATACACAATAACCAATGAACAATAATCTTATCCCTCTCGGTAAGAATATAAATACATTCCGGGAATCCCGTCCGTTTCAATGCACTGGTCGAATGCATTCGTTATTTCCGCCAGCAACCGCAGTGTTTCAATGCTTTATTAATATTTAAAAGTATATGCTATTGAGCGAAAACTGACTCAGTAGGACGTACGCATGTTGCAATTTATACGTGCACCAAATTTTTGGTACGTTTATGTACGTAGATCCAACAGTTCTGTACGCTCATGGCAGATTCTCTACGTGAATTACGTACTGCAGTACGTGAATGGGAATGCTATTATATAAGAGTCTAGGTCAGTCGTGCTCTAAATAAACAAAATTTTGTATGCCCAAATTGAAATGCAGAGTTCCATGCGGCTTGCTGATAAGCAGACTGAGGCTTGTTCTCACGCGAGGGGCTGCTGGGTAAACCTCAAACCTGATTGGCTGGAAAATGGACAGCCCCAAGTTGGTGGACCAGTCCAGAAATTGATAGGCTGACAGATAGGCCGTTCCAGAAATGGTGAAACCATCTGGAATACAATCATGGACTGTAAACGTGATCACCAGTACATGTAGCAGGGCAGGACACAAAACAAGGGAATTAAGGGGCCAAGGGCAGCAACTCTCAAGAATCAATAATGGATTAACAATATTAATCCCCATATTAATTCTACTCAGGTGCTATATATCGCAAAGGGGGAAGACGCAATAAGAAAGACTGGGTTTGGGAACTTGTAGACCATTTATTATTGCAAGCAATGAAGGCATGCTGATGACATTAACAAGTCACACAGATTCCTTGTGACTGGCTACAGTAAATAAATCATGTAAATGATCTCCAAACACCCAAACCCAGTAGTAGGAAGTAGTACTAAATGCACAATGCGAGCAAAGAGCAAAAAAAAAAAAAAAATAATAAAAGCAACACATAATGTACATAACCACATGAAATGCAAAATACATAATCCAAAATGTATAGAATATTCATATACAGTATCCACAAGTCTGTTCCCACAGCTTTTATTTAGACATATTAGTTGCAGAGGGGAAATGCTTACCCAAAAAATCTGCTAATTTTACCCTAAGGGGGAATGCAGGGGAGAGGTACCTCTGATAGGCATCGCTCATCCAGTCCCCCTGTAGTTTAATCCATTCAGTAGGTATGCCACATTGTAGCGCGAAGCTAGCCCCGCCTCGACGGAAGGAATGCCCGGAATACTGTGATGCATTAAAGCCCAGCTTGGACAGGCAGATGCGTAAATGGGATACAAAACATGGATGTGTCATAGGTTGAGGACCTGAGGGCGAGGGGAAGCAAAACAATGGGTGGGGTGTTGTTCTAGCAGGTAAGCGGGATAAAACAAGAAGAATGGCTGTAGAAGGGCAGAAAGGGGAACCTGGAATACGAGGAAGAGGAATAAGCAAAACCCTTTGCTTGAATTGGATGGTTTTTGACCACCTTACTGTCAACACTGCCCCTGTATTCTGAAAGATCACATCTGAAGTACAGAGATGTTTATCGGGATCAAACTTATCAGGGGCAGGAATAAGCAGATTAGATTTCCAGAAGAATGTGAAGAAGCCTACTAAGCAAGCTGCCCAGAAGGTGAGGTCAAAAGGCTTCTTGAAGTCCAATATTGTGAGCAAGGCTAGCAATATGTCAGGGGTGATGGGTAATTTTTGGGAAGTGCTATCTCCTTTATGACGCCGTAAGCCTTTGAGGATTGAGGAGAGGTACCAACTATTGACAAGGGGGTTTGACTCACCAGCCTCTAACTGCATTAGCCTCACAACATTAAGGTATTGGCGAACAGATGAGAAACACAAGCGGGATGCCAAGAAGGCAATGTAACGACCAAGGTTAGCTTGGGATATAGGTAATGGCATGATACCCAAACTGGCACAAAACTGTAGATACACCAACTGCTGACTTCTGTAAGTTCTTGTTGTAGATTCAGCAAACGTACGTGAACGAAATAGTGAAACCGCTTTATCCAATGCCTTGGTTAACTGTGATCTTGCCAGGGGATCTAGGAAAGAGAGAAAAGAAGCTGCTTTGAGACATGTGGGCAGCAGCTGGGGAAGGGACGACATACTGCAAAATCCTGTGCAGCCTCCCTGGTTCATGAAGCCGCGAGATATCATCGGCAACCGTGTTGGAAATACCTGGCAAAAACCAAGCTGAGATGTGGACCGATTCAATATATTTTTGTAGAAAAGTTCCTTTGGTGATCCTCTACCAAGATTGTTCAAGCCATTTGGATTCATCAAAAAACATGGCTGCCAGGGCTTATTTTCCCTATATATCTATATAGAAAACTTTAAAAATCTTCTTGTCAGAAACCACAGGACCGATTTCAATATAACATTGCAGAAATGTTTCTTTTGTAACCTTCTCCCAAGATTGTTCAAGCCGTCATGATTCATTAAAAAATATGGCTGCCAGGGGCGGGGCTTATTTTTTCCTATATATCTATATAGAAAACTTTAAAAATCTTCATGTCAGAAACCACTGGACCGATTTCTATATAACATGGCAAAAATGTTTCCTTGGTGATCCTGTACCAAGATTGTTCAAGCCGTCATGATTTGTCAAAAAACATGGCCGCTAGGGGGCGGGGCTTATTTTCCCTGTATATCTATATAGAAAATTTTAATGATCTTCTTGTCAGAAACCACTGGACCGATTTCAGTATAACATTGCAGGAATGTTTCTTTTGTAACCCTCTACCAAGATTGTTCAAGTCGTCATGATTCATCAAAAAACGTGGCCGCCAGGGAGTGGGGCTTAATTTCCCTATATATCTATGCAGAAAACTTTAAAAATCTTCTTGTCAGAAACCACTGGACTGATTTCATTATAACTTGGCAGAAATGTTTTCTTCTTGACCCTCTACCAAGATTGTTCAAGTTATCATGATTCGTCAAAAAACCTGGCCACCAGGGGGTGGGGCTTATTTTCCCAAAATATCTTCCCTAAAAAACTTTAAAAATCTTCTTGTCAGAAACCAATGGACCAATTTCAATATCCCTTGGCAGGAATGTTTCTTTGGTGACTCTCTTACCAAGATTGTCCAAGCCATCATGATTTGTCAAAAAACATGGCCGCTAGGGGGCGGGGCGTATTTTCCCTATATATCTGTATAGAAAACTTAAAAATCTTCTGTTAAGAAACCATTGGATCGAGTTCAATGTAACTTGGCAGGAATGTTGCTTGGGTGACCTTCTACCAAGATTGTTCACGCCCTCATGATACGTCAAAAAATATGGCCGCCAGGGGATGGGGGCTTATTTTTCATATGTGTCTGTATAGAAAACTTTCAAATTTTTCTTGTCAGTAACCACCTGACTGATTTCAATATTACTTGGCAGGAATGTTGCTTTGGTGATCCTCTACCAAGATTGTTCAAGCAGTCATGATTCGTCAAAAAACATGGCTGCTAGGGGTGGGGCTTGTTTTCCCTATATATCTAAATAGAAAAATCTTCTTGTCAGAAACCACTGAATCGATTTCAATATAACTTGACAGGAATGTTCATATGGTGACCCTCTACCAAGTTTATTCAAGCAGTCATGATTCGTCAAAAAACATGGCCGTTAGGGGGTAGGGCTTATTTTCCCAATGTAGCTATATAAAACATTTTAAAAATATTTTTGTCAGAAATCACTGGACCGATTTCAATATATCTTGGCAGAATTGTTCCTTTTGTGATCCTCTTTCAAGATTCAGTTCAAGCCATCATGATGCATGAAAAAAAACATGGCCGCTGGGGAAAAGGGCTATAAAATTTATACAAAAATCTTAGAGCAGTAAACTTGGCTGAAACTTCAACAGTAAGTATGCAAAGCTGTTTGCTCAGGTGAGCGATATAGGACCATCATGGTCCTCTTGTTTTATGAATTGCGCCAGTACAGAGGGGGGCATGCTTATACAATAAGTGGTTAACCAGTACACTGAATCTCATTCCACCAGAAACTTGTAACTGCCAGTCTTGAAGCAGTGGAAGGAGCGAATGACCGTAGCAAATACATATGTTTCATGATAAGTGGGGATCGAATCGCGTTCAATTCCCGCCGGTGCGATATCATTTTTCCAATAATGTCAGCGCAAATTAAACCACCGCAAAAGGAGACATGTCATATTTGCAGGAGGGTAAAAAGAAAGAGCTTTCCAGAGAGAGAGAGAGTTTGCAAAACTTGTAAGATTCTGGCTCGTCCATTTTAGGTACATCCGGCTGTGAGATTTAGATATTCCTAGTGAAAAATGGCTGAACCGTTTTTGCAAACAGTGAATACCCTGACCAGACGCCGCATTCTATCATCTCAGTATGACTTAAATATTTTTTTTCTATTATTTTTTGTTATTGTTGAAAGAGACATAAGACACCAAGTCACCGTCATCATAAAGTGGTGATTTGAATGGACAGTGCTAACCCTGGTCCAGTCATCAATCGTCCAGGCCTCGATCCGAGCAGTATAGATACATTCCAGCGTGTCTGTTTCTGTCTCCCTTGTCAAATGAAAGGTATCCCTAATTTAACCCTCGAAGCGCTTAGCATATTCAGCAGACGGCTTTTTCATTTTCTTTTTCTTCTTATTTTCCTGTGTAAATTAAGCATGGCGTAACATGTGAATCGTCTGCTAGGCAGACGATTCACATGAAATGTTCAGCCTTATTTTCACTTTAAAATACTAAAACAGTTAGATCGACATCTCCTCTAGAATTTTCAGCAGTGCTTCGGGGGTTCAAACTATTTTCTTGGCAGCCGCAGCACGTGCAAAGTGACACGGGAAAAATGGGCCAGCCTGGATAAAAGTGCCTGTCACATGAATTCGAATGTAGGAAGACTCATGTGACCACCACCCTTAATCCAAAACTAAAACTGGGCAATTATAAATCATCCGAGGCTTTGGGCCAAATACGTCGCCGGCCTTGCGCATTGGGGCTACCAGCTGTTGTTCGGCTATATATCCTTTGATACTCGCAGCTGAAACATAAAAAATCAGTCGCAGAGTTGGTTGTCGGAAGCAGAACTATTTATGTAAGTGGGTACATTTTGCAGTCTGATCCTGCTGCTGCCAGCACTAGTTAAGAGGGTAATTATTGTATTCGCATTTGTAACAATGTTTGTTTGATTATCGTCGTGTGAGAGAATGATCTGAGTGGTCAAACTTACCTGTACAGAATGATCTGTCGCCACTCGCAAATACTCGCAGACACTCCGAATATCTTGAGTACACGGAGGTCCACTGAATGTCCTCGGAATATCGAGCGCATAACTTGGAGTAAAACATTTTCAAACCACTCGGCAGAAAATCGCAGATTGTAAATTCCGTCCGCGAAATGAAAAAAAAAATTGGTTCTTTTACCCGAGCCGTACTGTACCTCTTTATGTTTCAGCTAGGGTGCCATTCAGAAACTTTTCAAAGCAGCTAATTTACTCTGTTTACATGAGGAATATTTGAAGTAATAGTAAATAGCAGTAATTGTCTCCTGGTATTCTTTGAGTGGTGGGAGATTTTCTGCAGCTTGATTGGTACAGAGGGCTAGGCTATGGGCTACACAATGAACATTTTCTAGATGTGGATTTTTCCGCAGCATCATACCGGTTACTCCTTTACCATAGTTTGTCATAACACTTGCTCCTTCAGAGCCTAGGCCCATAATCTTGTCAGCTTCAACCCCAGGCAATGCCAGTTGCCTACGTATCTCATCGGCAATAGCTTCACCAGTTCCCTCAGTAATTTTTACATTTGTGATATATTCTGTAGACACCTGCATTGTCTGAAGATTACTGATTTGAGCATACAAAACTAGGCGCTTGTTCACTGCGATATCAGTGCTTTCATCTGCTAAAACTGTAACGGCCAGCAAAACTGCATGTTTATTTTCCAGCTCCTTTTCTAACGCCTCTGCTATTGCATCCAAGATTTCGTTTGCTGAAAAAGAAGATTCATACAGTGTATTGTCAGATATTTTCAGATGGTTAATGTTCGCTGCTTTTACCCGTCTAAGAAATTGAATTAAGGACTTGAATTTTACTAATGCAATGTTCTTTGAGGCAAGAAAATAGGCAGCCTCAAGAGCAACAAGAACACCCTTCTCAGCATCAGACTGGGCTTTACTTTGAGCTTTCTCCATGTGCTTCTCAAGCGTGGGTGCGATCATAGCAGTCTGATGGTCCTTGGTTTTCTGATGGTCCTCTAAAGTGGATGTCTTAAAATTAGTAATACCAGTGGTAAAGGCATTTTTTCTATCCCTTGGTTTGCACATTTTACAATTCATTACTTGTGCTTTGCTGTCACATTCTAACCAAGAATGTATTCTCTCCCATTTTTCCTGGTAGTTTCTTTTTGGCTGGTTGCCTGAATTCACCTCAGCAGTGGGTAGGGGGCTTGCATCATTATTGCCATTTCCTTCCTTTGTTAATCCCCAGCCACAAAGCGGATGGGGGATTATATAAATGGCCTTTGTCTGTTTGTCTGTCCATCTGTCCTTCCGTTACACTTTCTTGTCCGCTCCATATCTCCTGAACCCTTTGAAAGATTTTCATTAGATTTGGGTCAAATGTTCGCCACAGTGAGTCGATGTGCAGAACCCATAAGTCAACCATGCCAACAAGGTCAAAGTCACAGGTCAAAATCATGGGTTTGAGCCTTGAATTTCGTGTCCGCTCCATATCTGCTATACTCCTGGAAGGATTTTCTTTAAACTTTGATCATATGTTTGCCTTAGTGAGACGATGTGCAGAACTCATAACTCAACCCTGCCGACATAAGGTCACGGTCACAGTTCAGGGTCACAGGTTTGAGCCTTGAATTCGTGTCCCCCACCGCGAAGTGGATGGGGGATTAAAGAAATGGACTTGGTCTGTCCGTCTGTTCATCCGTCCGTCCAGCTGTCTGTCCGTCTGTCCTTCCATAACACATCTTGTTCTCATATCTCCTGAACCCTTCGAAAGATTTTCATTAAACTTTGGTCAAATGTTCGCCACAGTGAGTCGATGTGCAGAACCCATAAGTCAACCATGCCAACAAGGTCAAAGTCACAGGTCAAAATCATGGGTTTGAGCCTTGAATTTCGTGTCCGCTCCATATCTCCTATACCCCTGGAAGGATTTTCTTTAAACTTTGGTCATATGTTTGCCTCAGTGAGTCGATGTGCAGAACCCATAAGTCAACCATGCCAACAAGGTCAAAGTCACAGGTCAAAATCATGGGTTTGAGCCTTGAATTTCGTGTCCGCTCCATATCTCCTATACTCCTGGAAGGATTTTCTTTAAACTTTGGTCATATGTTTGCCTCAGTGAGACGATGTGCAGAACTCATAACTCATCCATGCTGACACAAGGCCAAGGTCACAGTTCAAGGTCATAGGTTTGAGCCTTGAATTTCGTGTCCGTTCTATATCTCCTATACCAGTGGAAGGATTTTCTTTAAACTTTAGTCAAATGTTCACCTGTGGGACGATGTGCAAAACCCATAACTCAGCCATGGGGACTCAAGGACAAGGTCACAGTTCTAGAGTTTGAGCCCTGAATTTCGTGTGCACTCGATACCGTTTACACCTAGAAGGATTTTCTTTTAATTTTGGTCAAATGTTTGCCTCAGTGAAATGATGTGCAGAACCCATAGCTCAACCATGCAGACTCACAAGGTCACAGTTCAAGGTCAGGGGTTTGAGCCTTGAATTTTGTGTCCGCTCTGTATCTCCTTTACCCCTTGGAGGATTTTCTCTAAACTTTGATCAAATGTTCACCTCAGTGGGTCAGTGTGCAGAACCCATAACTCAGCCCTGCAGACTTAAGATCAAGGTCACAGTTGAAGGTCACGAGTTTGAGCCTTGAATTTGGTGTCAGCGCCAGATCTCCTTTACCCCTGGAAGGATTTTCTTTAAACATTGGTCAAATGTTTGCCTTAGTGAGATGACGTGCAGAACCCATAACTCAGCTATGCTGACTCAAGGTCGTCACAGTTGAAGGTCACCAGTCTGATCCTTGAATTTTTAGGCCGCTCCATTGCCATTCAGACTGCCGTTAAATTTGGGTCAAATGTTTGCCACAGTGAGATGATGTGTCGAACCCATAACTCAACCATGCAGACTCAAGGTTGAGGTCACAATTGAAGGTTTCGGTGGCTCAGTTGGATGCGCCGTCCGACTGAGAACAGGAGGTCGCGGGTTCAACCCCCGCCGAGGTCGGCAACATTCTTCCATGGAGATTGATCATGAAATATTTTCTACGGTCATTCTCTCCCTTCCGCTGATTCAAGAAGGGCAGTTGTCAGTTTCTGGCGAAAGAATGCGCACAATACTGGTTAACCGCTTAGAGGACTAAGCCTGCCCAGTAAACATGTGGTTAGGTAAACTGACTGCGCTCGACATGACCCCATTGGGTTGACTGGGCCGTAAAACCTCAACACAAACAAACAAACACAATTGAAGGTATTCCATCTCTTTCTTGTTCGCTTCATATCTCCTGAACCCTTTGAAAGATTTTCATGAAACTTTGGTCAAGTGTTTGCCTTAGTGAGGCGATGTGCAAAACCCATAACTCAAGCATGCCAACTCAAGGTCAAGGTCACCGTTAAAGTTCACAAGTTTGAGCCTTAAATGTCTTGTTCACTCCATATCTCCTGAACCCTTTGAAAGATATTTATTAAATTTGGGTCAAATGTTCGCTTTAGTGAGATAATGTGCAGAACCCATAACTCAACAATGCAGACTCAAGGTCAAGGTCACAATTGAAGGCCACTAGTTTGAGCCTTGAATTTTGAGGCCAATCCATTGTCATTCTGTGGCGGGGGATAAAGCTGTCCTTCAGACAGCCTTGTTAACTGCTGGATTTTGGCAAGAAAAAGGTTAATTTTTGTTGCTTTTTCGGGGGCATTTTTTTTTTGCGATGTTGTGTACAAAACTGCAATATATAATCAATACAACCCTGTACAAAATCACAAGGTGTTCACCTCACACGGTATCACATGTAAACAAAATTCAATGAGATCAAGCGATGTAAGGTAAACGGGATTCAGCCTTATCTACGTTTTGGCCATAAAATTAGACTGGTTCACTCGGTTTACAGATGTGAAACTTATGGGCATTACCGAACATTAAATCAATAATGTTTGAGAAGCAGTCCAGTAGGCCTTAGAATGACCAATCATCAGTCATTTTACAAGATCAACATTGGCATCGAAAATAAACCGTAAACAATAGCAGAAATCCACATATTACAAGCCAAAAATGGCAATCGGACAATGTGTCCAACCAGGTCAGAAAAGTCTAGGACATATGGAAATTTCCGCAGACTATGGCCGATGGCCAATGTCAAACTGAATCCCTTGACCTAGAGGTCAAGGTCACAGACTTAGAAATTTATGTTAAAGTTTTGCGTTTAAGTTTTTAAGAGCTCTTAGTTTCTAAATCCTTGCATGGATTTGCTTTCTATTTGGCATGATTATAGATATTGCTCCAATATTTTATTCAGCATTATCCCTGCCTTATAACCTACAGGACAAGATCTGAGCACAAGGTCACAGACTTAGAAATTTTATGTTAAAGGTTCACCTCAAAGTTCTTAAGATCTTTTATTTACTCAGCTACTTTTCAAATCATACTATTTATATTTGGTATACAGGTAGCAGCTATGGAAGATGTTCATCCAAAATTCTATCCAGTACCATGTCTTCCTCCATCCCCCTCCCCCACCCACCCAACCACCCCCCCCCCCCCACCCACACACACACACACACTAACTATGATCAGGATTTTAAAGTCATAGTCTTAATTTTTTATTTGATTGATTAGCGTGAGCTCAGGCAAGCTGACCTGTCTGGCAACAGATTTTGTTTTAAATAATCATCATGAATATTGCTCAAAATGTTTGTCTTGGTGATTTCTAGGTCTAGTTCAAAACTGGGTCACTTGGAGTCAGAGACTAGGTCACCCAGCCAAATCAAAGGAAAACCTTGTTAACACTCTATAGAGGTCACAGTTTTGAAGTGATCATCATGAATCTTGCGCAAAATGTTTGTCTTGATGATTTCTAGGTGAAGTTTGGAATTGGGTCACTTATGACCTATATTTCACGGTCCAGTGACCTCCTTAAGTTTATTTTGTTCCGTCAGTTTCTCAGTAACTGTTGGTCCTGCAGTGATATTTGGCACTTGTGAAGTGTTTGTGTTTTGATCAGTTTCTCAGTAAACTATTGTGCGGGCCCCCATAGCCTAGTGGATACGCGTTGACTCTTAATCCATTAGGTTTCTCACCGCTGTGGTTTGAGCCTCGCTCGGGTCACATGTGGGAATGCTGTGTTCTGCTTATGGATGGTCAGGTGGTTTTGTCCCTGGTTCTCTGGTTTTCGCCCACCTTTGATGAGAGATCGGCTCAATATAAGTGAAATATTCTTGAAAGGGCCATAAAAACCCAAATCAGTAACTATTGCTCCTACAGCCAGTGATACTTAGCACATGCATACATCTTAGCTTGAGTGCAATCATCCGTATTTGACCTTGACCTTTATTTCACATTCCATTAGACATGCTACTTTGTCTTACTGGTCAATATAATCATCATGAATTTTGGTCAGAATGTTTGCCTTGATCAATTCTAGGTCAGGTTCTCTGAGTGCTATGATACTCAGGTGAGCATTATAGGGCCATCATGGCCCTCTTGTTTGATGACCTTCTGAAGTGAAAATTGGTCCAGCTCTGCAAAAACCTGTCTCGGACTGACGAACCGGCATTTTCTTGAGCCCTGATGATCTAATTACCGCATATAGGGTTTATTCCTAAGTACCTGGTTTGTGGGAATATTATAACTGGGATATTGGAACCTTATATATACGAGGGATGTTTGAAATGAATTGCTTATTGTCCTCTAGCTCGATATCCATGTGGGGCACGATAAAAACCAATACATACCTGTATAGGGTTATTCAATATCTACACAATGGTGTATAAATGTACATGATAGACTAAGTGCAAGACATAAAATTTGCCATTTGAATACACGCAGTCATTGACCACTGCAGTAAAAATGGTTGGTAGAAGCGTCGACAAAAAAGATGAAATACGGGCTTACATCAAAGCTCGCTCAAAACTTGGTTGTTCTTTGAAGAAGCTGATGACTGAAATTTCTACTGCTTTTGGACCTTCTTGTGTGTCTTATGACACAGTTCGACGGTGGAAAAAGAAATTTGAATCTGGTGCATCAAAAATGCACCGAAATCAGGTAGGCCAAAATCTGCATCTCGTAAAGAAATTGTTTCCAAAATAAAGGAAATCATTGAAGGAGATGCCAGATGTACAGTTCGTGATATTGCACGAAAGGTAGGCATATCACTATCAACGGTTCACCTTATTTTGAAGAAGCATTTGAAAGTCAGAAAGATTTCTGCTAGATGGGTGCCACATCTGTTGACTGACGAGCAAAAGAGGCAACGGATTAAAGTGGCCAAAAAGCTGCTTCAAATGTTTCCAAAATATGACAAAAAGCAGTTTGCCAATGTCGTCACAGGTGATGAAACCTGTGTCCATTATTTTGAGCCTGTCAGAAAGGTTAGCAATAAGATCTGGGCCACTAAACACAGCAGACGCCCAATAATTGCCAAACGTTCTTTGAGTACAAAGAAGGTTTTGTATGCAATCTTCTTCTCTGGTGAAGGAGTCGCAATAAAAGTGCCAGTGAAAAAGGGCAAAAGCATTACTGGAAAGTACTACAAAGATGTAGTACTGAAGAAACTGAAAAAGTATTATCAGAAACGAAGCCCTGCCACTGGTTTTAAACATGTCCGTCTTCTACATGACAATGCCCCAGCTCATACCTCCGCAATAGTTACGGCGTTTTTGAAGAAAGAAAAAGTAACTGTTTTGCCTCACCCCCCATATTCCCCAGACCTTGCCCCATGTGATTTCTTTTTGTTTCCGAAATTGAAAGCATTCCTTGCTGGGCGGAAATACCAGTCGCGACAGGCACTTGGATCTGCCATTCATCAGTACCTTATTACTTTGCCCAAATCAGCGTACCGTGACGCCTTCAAGAAGTGGATACATCGGCTGAAACTTTGCCTTTCTAGCCACGGGGAGTACTTCGAGGGCATGAAATGAGTACTTTTGGGCTAACTTGAAATTTGAAGTCTCCAGATAGAAATAAGCAATTCATTTCGAACATCCCTCATATATATATATTTAGGTTGGGAAAAGGAGCATAACATCTAACAAAAAATCTTTTTGGTAGCACTGGTTCCAGAAAGGATGCTGAAATGATAGGCATTAAACTATATGTTAAGAGTTAATCATTAACAGTGCAAATGGTTTATTTTACCTGAGGCCTTTTGGCTTTCTCCTTCTTCAGAGGTTTTCTATTTTAAAAATAATGTGAAATTTACAAATAAAAGATTATGCCCTTTTCAAGCAAGCCTGTGGTGTAATGGGCCGGTAAAGGGCAAAATCTTTTATTCGTAAATTTTTATGTCCTTTTTGTCGCACCTGCGTTAGCACGCAGGTGCGATATAGGCGTGCCGTGACCCGTCCGTTCGTCCGTTTGTCCGTTCGTCAACAATTGACTTGTGAGCGCAACTCCTCCTACAGTTTTTTGCCAATCGTTTTGAAACTTCACAGATGTTTTGGCCACAGCGTGTAGATGTGCATATTGTTTGCTCATAATTCTCAGATTTTTTTTTTTTTCAACTTTTTCCGCTTTGTTAACTTAGTCATTTTTTACCTAAAACCCTTACAGTCAGTGGTTGTCTTGTGAGCGCAACTCCTCCTACAGTTTTTGGCCAGTCATTTTGAAACTTCACAGATGTTTGGCCATGGTGTATAGATGTGCATATTGTTTGCTCATAATTCTCAGATTTTTTTTTTTAAACTTTTTCCGCTTTGTTAACTCAGTCAGTTTTTACCTAAACCCCTAATAGTCAATGGGTGTCTCGTGAGCGCAACTCCTCCTACAGTTTATGGCCAATCATTTTGAAACTTCACAGATGTTTTGGCCATGGTGTGTAGATGCGCATATTGTTTGCTCATAATTCTCAGATTTTTTTTTTTAACTTTTTTCGCTTTGTTAACTTAGTCAGTTTTTACCTAAAACCCTAATAGTCAGTGGGTGTCTCGTGAGCGCAACTCCTCCTACAGTTTTTGGCCAATCATTTTGAAACTTCACAGATGTTTTGGCCATGGTGTGTAGATGCGCATATTGTTTGCTCATAATTCTCAGATTTTTTTTTCAACTTTTTCAACTTTGTTTAAAACTTAGTCAGTTTTTACCTAAAACCCTTATAGTCAGTGGGTGTCTCGTGAGCGCAACTCCTCCTGCAGTTTTAGGCCAATAGTTTTGAAACTTCACAGATGATTAGGTCAGGGTCTGAAGATTTGCATATTATTTGCACATAAATCTCAGATTTTTTTTTTTCAACTTTTTTCGCTTTGTTAACTTAGTCAGTTTTTGCCTAAAAGCCTTATAGTCAGTGGGTGTTTCGTGAGCGCAACTCCTCCTGCAGTTTTAAGCTAATAGCTTTGAAACTTCACATATGATTAGGATATGGTCTGAAGATGTGCATATTTTTTGCACATTTAAATCGCAGATTCATTTCAGCAGAGTTAGGGGTCCTTGATTTATCCCCAAAATTGGTTTCCGCTCAATATCTTGTGAAAGAATTGATGGATTAGGATCATATTTTGCATACATATTGTTGTTAACAATACCTAGCTTGGGATTTCGTCAATTTTCAGCTGAGTTACTGGCCTTGATTAATGGGCAAAAATGATATCCCCTCAATATCAATATCTTGTGAAATAATGGACAGGTTTAGATAAAATTTTGCAAGCCAATATTCCAAATTTTCTACTTTGTCCATTTTTTCTAACCTATCAATTTCTTGAATACTGCAAAATAGATTTTTTTTCAATACAAATAGGAACTTGTATGACTTAATCCCCGCAGGTGCGACATCGCTTTCCGCGGATTTCTTGATTGAAAATAGAAAACCTCTGTAGAAGGCGAAAGTGGAAAGGCCTCAGGTAAACAAACAATTTGCACTGTTAATGATTAACTCTCAACATATATATATATTTTTATATATGTATATATATATATATATACATTGTTTTCGTTTTTAGCTCAAGTAGACCGTTTAGATGCCAGACTTCTGCTAGAATCTACAGGACCATGTAATGTAGACTTGCCAGTCTCAAAAAAAGCTGAATATACCAGGTGGATGTGGGACAAAATTCAAGAATTAGGTAATTGTGACTGTGAAAGTCAAAGGTATGTCATACCGCCAGATAAGATGGGATATTTAGATGTGTGATGTTTTTCTTATTTCTTTAAAAAAACTAAACCCAAAACAACAACAAAAAAATCTTTTATTATAGTACGGCAAAATTAAACCGAGACAATTAGTTTCTGCCAACATCTTTGTAGGTTCCCATTATAAATAGCTATCAGATTGTATTTTTAGCAGAAGATATATAGGACTGTTCTTTGCAGTTAATCAAGCAAGCCTGTGGTGTAATGGTAAAAACCCACCCAGGGTTCGCACTAGGATTTTTTTTCTTTCGCCACCATTTTCGCCAATTTGATTTTTTTGTGCCATTTTCTTTAACTTTGAGCCAGATTTTGAGCCAAATTTTGGCCATTTTTCGCCAAAGAATTTTCTTGTCAGAAAAAAATGTGTGGGGGACTTTAAATTAATTCTCACACTGATTTTTAAAACTACTGCTGTAATTAATTAATTACAATGTCATGAATTAATAACAAGTCTTTGTTTTGCATATCGAATGTTGAAGACACAAAAATAGAACACTTTACATGGAAACGAAAGTTCTGAAAAGTGCTGTATAAGCTAATAAATATAATGTTACTAATGTATTATACTGTAAGAGAATAACGTAACAATATTCATTTGTACCCTGATAAATGCGGGGTAAGTTTCTTACACAGCACATTTTTACTATTTAAAGGAGCTAACTGCAACTGACTTAAAAGGGAGTTTACTGCGAAATGGAATGGGGAACAGCATTTTTTACGAATCGCGCCAATAAAAAAGAAGGGGCATGCTTATACAATAAGCGGCTAACCAGTACATTGCACACCCTTCCAATCTTGAAGCAGTGGAAGGCGCGAATGACCGTAGCAAATACGTGTGTTTCATGATAAATCGCTACAATCTGTGGGGATGGAATGCGAGATCTGGACCATCGGAGACTAATGTGTCCGCCTCCGAGGCATTATTCGTGTGTTGTTGTTTTTTTTTTATTTTATTTTTTTTGTTTTTTTTTTCGGGACGATGTTCGTTGATCGCCAAATAAAATTAAGGCTCATAAGAAGGTACCGAAACATGTTTAATTAAAGTCGGCACTGTCAAAGTGTACTTACCGCTTTAATAAGCCGAACCGATTAATGACAATAATTATTTATTTCTCGTGTAAATTTGTTTTCTATCTTTGTGTTTGACATAGAGTTCCACGTGATTACATTCTGAGTAAATTTCCGTGACGCAGGCAATGCGACTTTGACATTAATTCCTGATTGGTAGTTTCGGCAGAGCGTCATGAATATTGAGGATGAAAGGCGTGGAAAGTGGGCGGTGCTACTGTCAAACTGCGCATCACGGCACGTGACCTTCTGTCGCTTTCATCAAATTCAGGTTAATTTGATCAACTACCGTTTTCTGATCGATAATTGAGTTGTTAATTGGCGAATTATACAATCAAGGAAGGTGCGATAGACACACACGACAATTATATGGCTCAGTAGCGGGTAATTCAGGCGATATTTTTTTCGCCACTTGTTTTCGCCAATTTATGATTTTTTGTGCCAAATTTTATTTTTCTGCGCAAATGGCGACAATGGTGATCGGTAACGCGAACCCTGCCACCATTTTGTAAAGTTGGTATCATTGGTTTGAACCGCAACCAAAGCATTTTTAGCTCGCCTGAAAAACGTTCACAGAGAGCTATTGTACTACTCACTGTCGGCATTGGCGTAGGCGTCCACAAATGTTAAAGTTTTCGTTAAAGTTTTTAATACCTCATTATTTCCTAACGTTATCACCGATTTGATTCATCTTTGGTATGATGATACATACTGGCCCAAAATTTTGGGCAGTATCATCTCCACCACCCTAGGTCATGTCAAGGTCAAGGTTTCATGTTAAAATTTATGTCAAAGTTTTTAGGATCTAATTACTTTTACACAAAATGATGGATTTAGTTCCTATTTGGTATCATGATAGATACTGGTCAAAAGTTTTTATCAGCACCATCAGCACTCATGACCATGACCTTGAGGTCAAGGTTACAGACTTAGAATTAAAATGTAGAAGTTTTCGTTTAAGTTTTTAACCCTTAAACTGCCAATCACAACAATTGTCTTCTGCTTTGTCATCTGCTTGTGATTTTAAAAGTCATTTTTGCAAACAGTGTGGACCCACATCAGACTTTAGGAGCAGTCTGATCTGGGTCTACACTGTTTGTCTATATGCAAAAAGTATGTTTGAAAAGTTTGCAAGAAGATGCAGCAGAAGACATAAACAGACGACATTTTCAGATGCAGGTTTTCTTAGCGTTTTAAGGGTTATGACATTATTTCCTAAACTTATCACCGATTTGATTCATCTTTGATATGATGATACATATTAGTCCAAAATTATGTGCAGTACCATCCCCCACCTCCCTAGGTCATGTAAAGTCTGTGACTTAGAATTTCATGTTAAAATTTACGTCAAAGTTTTGAGGATCTCATTACTTCTACACTAAATGATGGATTTAGTTCCTATTTGGTATCATGATAGATACTGGTCAAAAGTTTTTATCAGCACCATCAGCACTCATGACCATGGCCTTGAGGTCAAGGTTACAGACTTAGAATTTAAATGTTAATGTTTTCGTTAAAGTTTTTAAGACCTCATTATTTCCTAACTTTATCACTGATTTGATTCATCTTTGGTATGATGATACATATTGTTCCAAAATTTTGTGCAGAAGAGTATGTACACTCTGCATCCCTGCCCTTTTCAAGACTACTGTGTCTGGAATCCTGTCTTGCCACTTGATCTTTAGAAGTTTTCTAAGACAGCTTGTATGGAAGTGGTTCTGTCTTCTGGCATGCTGTTGATAAACTGTCCATGTTTTGCATGCATATCATAGTGTTGGCGGCACCACCGATCTGTACACTTTCAGCTTTGTGTCAAGTCTGATTCCACTTTAGTCCAAAATACTTCCAAGTAGCTGGCCAAATGCTGCACTAGCTTTGGCAATCCTAGCATTGACCATCAACAAGGTGCACAGCTCATCTTTGATATGATGATCATATCAATGTGCACAACTCATCTTTGATATGATGATACATATTTGTCCAAAATTATGCCCAGTACCATCCCCCACCACCCTAGATCATGTTAAGGTCAAGGTCACAGAATTTTTATGTTAAAATTTACGTCAGTTTTTAGGATCTCATTACTGCTACACTAAGTGATGGATTTAGTTCCGATTGGATATCATGATAGATACTGGTCAAAAGTATTTATCAGCACCATCAGCACTCATGACCATGGCCTTGATGTCGAGGTCACAGACTTAGAATTTAAATGTTAAATTTTTAGCTCGCCTGTACGAAGTACAAGGAGAGCTATTGTAGTCACCCCGGTCGTCCACGTTTGCGTTTGCGTTTGCGTTCCCGTCACACTGCGTTAAAGTTTTTCAAATGCTTATATCTCAACAGTCACTCCTCACAGAGGCATCAAATTTGGAACTTAGGTACCTTGGAGGGTCTTCTGAGATTCCAAGAGAATAAACCCCTGGGTTCATGCCCCAGGTTGGGGCTAGGGGTCAGAATCTAGGACACCTTTGTAATACTGTGTTAAAGTTTTTCAAATTCTTATATCTTGACTTTCACTCCTCATAGAGCATTCATATTTAGAATTTGGGTACCTGGACGAGTCTTCTGAGATTCCAAAAGAACATACCCCTGGGTTCATACCTCAGGGTGGGCCTTGGGGTGGGGCTAGGGGTCAAAATCTAGGACACATTTGTAAAATCCTATATGCCTACAGGTTATAGACACAACTGGTTATACATCAGCTAACTATGTGACATCAGTTTAAGTGTAAGAGAGTGAAGGTCATGGTGACCTACATTTTACGGTCCAGGTCACCTAGATTTCACGGTGCAGTGATTTTGCCTTATATCTTGAATACTATTTGTTGGATAAATGTCACACCTGGGATATTACTTCCATGTGACCCAATGAATGACCACTTACTATATCTAGGTCATTGTGACCTATATTTCATGGTTCAGTGATTTTGCCTTATATCTTGAATACTATTTGTTGGTTAAATGTCACACCTGGAATATTACTTCCATGTGACCCAATGAATGACCACTTACTATATCTAGGTCATTGTGACCTATATTTCATGGTTCAGTGATTTTGCCTTATATCTTGAATACTATTTGTTGGATAAATGTCACACCTGGGATATTAGTTCCATGTGACCCAATGAATGACCACTTACTATATATAGGTCATTGTGACCTATATTTCATGGTTCAGTGATTTTGCCTTATATCTTGAATACTATTTGTTGGATAAATGTCACACCTGGGATATTACTTCCATGTGACCCAATGAATGACCACTTACTATATCTAGGTCATTGTGACCTATATTTCATGGTTCAGTGATTTTGCCTTATATCTTGAATACTATTTGTTGGATAAATGTCACACCTGGGATATTAGTTCCATGTGACCCGATTATTGACGTCAAAATATATCTCTGTTGGTGTGACCTATATTTCATGGTTCAGTGATTTTGCCTTATATCTTGAATACTATTTGTTGGATAAATGTCACACCTGGGATATTAGTTCTGTGTGACCCGATTATTGACGTCAAAATATATCTCTGTTGGTGTGACCTATATTTCATGGTTCAGTGATTCTGCCTTATATCTTGAATACTATTTGTTGGATAAATGTCACACCTGGGATATTACTTCCATGTGACCCAATGAATGACAACTTACTATATCTAGGTCATTGTGACCTATATTTCATGGTTCAGTGATTTTGCCTTATATCTTGAATACTATTTGTTGGATAAATGTCACACCTGGGATATTAGTTCCTTGTGACCCGATTATTGACATAAAAATATATCTCAGTTGGTGTGACCTATATTTCATGGTTCAGTGATTTTGCCTTATATCTTGAATACTATTTGTTGGATAAATGTCACACCTGGGATATTAGTTTCATGTGACCCAATGAATGACCACTTACTATATCTAGGTCATTGTGACCTATATTTCATGGTTCAGTGATTTTGCCTTATATCTTGAATACTATTTGTTGGATAAATGTCACACCTGGGATATTACTTCCATGTGACCCAATGAATGACCACTTACTATATCTAGGTCATTGTGACCTATATTTCATGATTCAGTGATTTTGCCTTATATCTTGAATACTATTGGATAAATGTCACACCTGGGATATTAGTTCCTTGTGACCCGATTATTGACGTCAAAATATATCTCTGTTGGTGTGACCTATATTTCATGGTTCAGTGATTTTGCCTTATATCTTGAATACTATTTGTTGGATAAATGTCACACCTGGGATATTAGTTCCTTGTGACCCGATTATTGACGTCAAAATATATCTCTGTTGGTGTGACCTATATTTCATGGTTCAGTGATTTTGCCTTATATTTTGAATACTATTTGTTGGATAAATGTCACACCTGGGATATTACTTCCATGTGACCCAATGAATGACCACTTACTATATCTAGGTCATTGTGACCTATATTTCATGATTCAGTGATTTTTCCTTATATCTTGAATACTATTTGTTGGATAAATGTCACACCTGGGATATTAGTTCCATGTGACCCAATGAATGACCACTTACTATATATAGGTCATTGTGACCTATATTTCATGCTTCAGTGATTTTGCCTTTTATTTTTATTACTATTTCATGGAGAATTGTCATACCTGGATTATTATATCTATGTGACAAAATGATTTACATACAAATACATCTAGGTCAGTGTGACCTATATTATATGGCTTAATGATAAAAATGTTACAATATAAAATGTACCCAGCAGGCGAGCTCGCTGTCATACGACAGCTCTTGTTTGTTAAAGTGTTTAAGACCTCATAATTTCCTAACCTTACCAGCGATTTGATTCATCTTTGGTATGATGATACATATTGGTCCAAAATTTTGCACAGTACTATCCTTACCCCCCTACAATAGTTCGTGTTTAGGTCAAGGTCACAGTCATGTCAAAATTTTCATGTTAAAATTTTCGTCCTCATTACTCTAAACCAAAGATGGATTTAATTTATATTTGGTATCATGATATATACTAGTCCAAAGTTTTTATCAGCACCATCAGCAATCATGACCATGACCTTGGGGTCGAGGTCACAGACATAGATTTTTAAAAATGTTAAAGATATCATTTAAGTTTTTAAGACCTTGTTATTTCCTAACCTTATCACCAAAATGAATCATCTTTGGTTTGATGAAACTTTTGCACAGTGCAATCCCCCCAACTGCCCCACCCCACCCCAGGTCATGTCAAAATCAAGGTCACAGACTTAGAATTTTCCAGAAACAAAATGTGCAATATCAGGCAAGGTATCCTGTCAGGCGACAGGTCTCGTTTTATGTAAAAATTTGTTTTATTTTAGTATATTAATCTTTGCTGTTATTATTAGTATTGCTGTTATTTTAGCCGTCCTCAGTGGCTCAGTTGGATGCGCTGTCCGACTGGAGACCAGGAGGTCGCGGGTTCAACCCCCGCCGTGTTGGGCAACATTCTTTCGTGGAGATTGATCATGAAATATTTTCTACGGTCATTCTCTCCCTTCCGCTGATTCAAGAAGGGCAGTTGTCAGTTTCTGGCGAAAGAATGTGCACAATACTGGTTAACCGCTTAGAGGACTAAGCCTGCCCAGTAAACGTGTGGTTAGGTAAACTGACCACGCTTGACATGACCCCATTGAGTTGACTGGGCCGTAAAACCTCAACACAAAAAAAAAAAAAAAAAATTGCTGTTATTTTAGGATTTTCATTTCTCTTTTGTTTGTTTCTTCGTCTTTATTACATACATTTTAAAACAGTTGACCATTCCAAACAATACCGTCGATTCAGTGAAATGTTCTGATTCACTCATTGTGTCATGCTACTGCCCTCTTCAGTTGGGTTAGTGCCACTGTCATTAGTGCCTCTCACATACATGTAGATCACAAAACATTAAGTGTGCTTCCCAGTATAGAGATTTGTGGTTGTCATCTCATCTGTCATTTCCACATGGTCGCTGGCTCGAATTGCAGGCTCGTCTCCATCTGTCCTCCCCAAACCCTGCAAAGGCCTTTTCAGTAATTTTTATCATGTCATTGAATCTGAATCTGATGATGATGATGATGATGATGATGGTGATGATAATCAGTTCAGATTTAACGACATGTCAATCCATGAGGGTCAAAATGGTATATTTACTTTAGCATTGAAACGGCTAAAACTAGGCTGCTTATCTCCACACGCCCAACACCATGTTGTGAAAAGATCTTACGGAGGTGATTGCGGAGAGTCAGTTTACATAGCGTTGAAGGTGGGTGTCAGTTTAAATAAGGCTGACAATTTGGCCTGATTGCCGCTATCGAAAATTGGGCAATATAATTCAACCTCTTATTTAGCCTCCCATATAATCAGACCGGGATTGTAGTCCTTTAAGGAGGTTTTCCAAAGGTGACTGCGGAGATTTATTTTACATAGCGTTGAAGGTGGGTATCAGTTGAAAAAAGGCTAACATTTTAGCATGTTCTCCGGTATCCAACATTGCGCGATATAATTCAACCTCTTATTTAGCCTCCTATACAGTCAGACCGGAATTGCAGTCCTTTAAGCGAATACAGAACAAAAATCCTTTTTCTCCGGATGCAAGGGTGGTAAGATTTTGCCATTTTGGTGACAGACAGGTATGTGAAACCACAATTCTTGGAGAGATTACAAATCTCTGGTTAAATAGATCACCATGGCAGTGACGGTTTAATATGTTACTGTGTAGTTCAGATGAAAATATATCGCATTCTTTTGCCGTGTACAGAAACTAGGCATTTTATTGATGGGTAGTGTGTACAGAGAGCGGTGGCAAGTAAAGGGATAGGTGGTGATAGAGATGACCATGCTTATACCCCCCCCCCCCACCCCACTTTATTTGTTGGGGTGGGGGTGGGGGGTATACTGTTTTCATGTTGTCCGTCCATCTGTCTGTCTGTCCATTTTTCCGTCTGCGATGCTGGTTTTTCCCTAAAATCTTGAAAACGCAGTGATGGATATTCATTAATTTCAGCAGACACATTGATATCAGTAAGATGTACCTACATAAGAGAAAGTAAGCTCTAGGGTATATTCTCTTGGAGTTATTGCCCTTTGTAAAAAATTTTATTAATGCAGAAAAAAGGCAGAAAAAAGATTGTGTGCACACTATCTCTTTAACCAATGTCTGGAATTTGACCAAACTAGCACAGATACATCATCAAGATGGAAGGAAGAAGTGATTAGATTTTGATGACCTTGACCTTATCTTCAAGGTCACTACGTAATAAATACTCGAAAAGGAGCCTAAAGGATCCTTGTTAATGAAGTAAAAAGTTTATGTGCACAATATCTTTTTTAACCAATGGCTTGAATTTGACCGAACTAGCACAGGTACATCATAAGGATGGGGCAAAGAAGTGATTAGATTTTGGTGACCTTGATCTTATTTTCAAGGTCACTACACTATAAATACTCAAAAAGTGAGCCTTGTTAATGCAGTAAAACGTTTGTGTGGACATTATCTCTTTAACCTATGGATGGAATTTAACCAAACTAGCATAGTTACATCATCAGTATGGGGGAAAGAAGTGATTAGATTTTGGTGACCTTGACCTTATTTTCAAGGTCACTACATGATAAATACTCAAAAAGAGCCTAAAGGAACGACACAAAATGACCCACAAGGGTTGACGTGTCGTTAAACCCCAACACAATCAATCAAAGCCTAAAGGAGCCTTGTTAATGAAGTAAAAAGTTTATGTGCACAATATCTCTTTACCAATGGCTGGAATTTGACTGAACTAGCACAGATACATCATAAGGATGGGGCAAAAAAGTGGTTAGATTGTGGTGACCTTGACCTTATTTTCAAGGTCACTACACTATAAATACTCAAAAAAGTGAGCCTTGTTAATGCAGTAAAAAGATTGTGTGCACATTATCTCTTTAACCAATGGATGGAATGTGACCAAACTAGCACAGATACATCATCAGGATGGGGGAAAGAAGTGATTATGTGATTTTGACCTTATTTTCAAGATCACCACATTATAAATACTCAGAAAGGAGCCTTGTTAATGAAGTAAAAAGATTGTGTGCACAATATCTCTTTAACCAATGGCTGGAAATAGACCGAACTAGGACAGATACATCATAAGAATGGGGCAAAGAAGTGATTAGATTTTGGTGATCTTGACCTTATTTTCAAGGTCACTACACTATAAATACTCAGAAAAGTGAGCCTTGTTAATGCAGTAAAAAGTTTGTGTGCACATTATCTCTTGAATCAATGGATGGAATTTGACCAGACTAGCACAGATACTGTACATCATCAGGATGGGGGAAAGAAGTGATTAGATTTTGATGACCTTGATCTTACTTTCAAGGTCACTACATTATAAATACTCAAAAAGTGAGCCTTGTTAATGCAGTAAAAAGTTTGTGTGCACACTTTCTCTTTAACCAGTTGCTGGTTTTATTAGATTTTGGTAACCTTGACTTTATTTTCAAGGTCAGGCCAGCACTATGAAACTTAGATTTTGTTAGAAAAAGGTTTTATGCTTTATGCAGGGGTTATTGAATAAGCGCTGCTTATTGACAATTTTTATTTAAAATGCCTGGTTTCTGTGCAATGGCAAAGAATGCAATATTTTTTCTTTTGAACTACACAGTTACATATCAAACCTTCACTGAAATGATAATGTATTTGACCAGATATTTGTAATCTCTCCAAGAACTGTAGTTTTACATGCCTGTCTGTCACCAAAACGGCAAAATCTGACCACCCTTGCATTGGGAGAAAAAGGATTTTTGGTGTGTTTTCGCTTAAAGGACAACAATTCCAGTCTGATTGTATGTTAGACTGAATAAGAGGTTGAATTACATCGCAGGATTTTGGATATCTGCGATCATGCCAAAATTTCAGCCTTATTTCAGCTGACACCCACCTTCATTGCTACCTAAACTGACTCTCCACCACCACCTCTGGAAGATCTCCTTACGAATTTCTTTTCACAACACGGTGTTGGGCGTGTGGAGATAAGCAGCCGTGTTAAAAGATAAGTCATATGATTAATTCTGAAAAAGCATAATACATGTAGGGTTTTAAGATCAAAATCACCTCTGATTTCGAAAATTTTTAAATTATTTATGCTTGTAGAGGGACTTATTGGAGGTCTTACTATGTCATTTGGAAACCGATGATTACCGAATCAAGTTCACAGAATATGCTAATGTCTCAGTTTAATCTTGCTGTACTGTATGTCCCCCACATACGAGGAGGAGGACACATTGATTTTGGTATGGATTCCATTGGCATTGGCGTGAGACTTTCTTTGGCATTGGCGTCGGTGTGATACTTTTTGACTGCACAAAATCTTCTGAATCAGTGGTCGGATTCTTATCATATTTTCATGGATATGTAATTGGGACATAACAAAGAACTGATTAGACATTGGTGACCTTGACCTTATTTTCAAGGCCGCATCAGAAGAACTGGGGTGGGGATACATCTGTTGTCTCTGAAAACACTGTAACTAGTTATTTATCATGCTGACTTACAATTACCTAAGCTCAAACAGATACTACTATTATCAGGTGTTTGGAATTGGCCAGAATTTTATGGTTGATCATCATTTTTGTAAAACATACTGTTTATTGACTTATAGCTGACTTGTAGAAAATATATTCATTCTTTTTTTAGCCCTCTTCCGGGTATTTATTCATAACTCCAGATAGGATGGGTGTCCACATACTAGTCCATAACAAGTGCAACAATCAGCCTTCCATGGACTCTGGAAAGTTGATCATCATTCCCAGCATTCCCATACTACAGTACGTGAATCACGTAGAGAATCTGCCATGAGCGTACAGAATTGTTGGTATATATATTCACAAAATGTACTGCAAATTTGGTGCATGTATAAATTGCAACATTCGTACATCCTACTGTCAGTTTTCGTTCATTAGCATCCTTTTTAGCTCACCAGAACAAAGTTCTGGTAAGCTATTTTACTACTTCTGGCGTCGGCGTCCACAAATGTTAAGTTTTTGCGTTATAAGTTTTTTAGTAGCTCATTACATTTTTATGTGTACATGGATTGAGTTCATATTTGGTATGATGATAGTTTTTATCTGCAGTATCAGCACCCATGACCGTGACCTTGGGGTCAAGGTCTCAGACTTAGAATTTTGATGTTAAAGTTTTTAGGAGCTCATTACTTCTTTACCTTTGATGGATTTAATTTATACTTAGTATGGTAATAGATACTGGTCTCAAATTTTTAGCAGCAGCATCAGCTCTGATGACCATAACCTTGGGGTCAAGGTGACAGACTTTGAATTCTTTATGTTAAAGTTTTTGTATTAAACAGCTCATTACTTCTTTACCTTTTGATAGATTTAGTTCATACATGGTATGGTGATAGATACTAGTCAAAAGTTTTTATCAGCAGCATCATCATACATGACCGTGACTTTGGGATCAAGGTCACAGACTAAGAACTTTTATGTTAGTTTTTGCACTGAAGATTTTAGATCATTACTTGGTTGCCTTCAGATAAATTTACGGGAGACTTGGTATGGTGAAAGATATTGCTTTAAAGTTTTTTATCAGCAACATCAGCACCTATAACCATGACCTTGGGGTCAAGGGTCACAGACTTAGAAGTTTAATGTTAAAGATTTTGCATTAAAGTTTTTAGGAGCTCATTTCTTCTTTACCATTTGATGGATTCAGTTCATACTTGCTGAGGTCAGAATATTTGTCTAAAATTTTATCAGCAGCATCAGCTCCCATGACCGTGACTTTGTTTCTGTTATGGGTCTGAAAATTTGACTTTGCGCAACTGAGTCAAAGCGCGACTTCCGGTGAGCTATCCTGTCAGGCGACAGGTCTTATGAATATTAAAAATGCATCAAAACACTGCGATTGCCGGTGGATAATAATGAGTGCATACGGCCAGTGGAGGAACAGGGATCACAGAATTTAATTATATTCTAACTGAGAGGGATGAGATAATTGTTCATTGGTTTTTGCATGTTATTCAATCACTGACGACCATGTGGTTTATATCTGATAGGGATATCTTGATTGTTCATTACCTAGCCAAAACACGTGGTCGGTTTGAAACGCATCAGCAAAGATGTAACAAGCTAGCATTCTGAGCTTCTTCGGCTCAAACATAGCAGAGAAAGGGGCACAAAAGCGCAAATCTTCCGGTGTTACTGAAGGCTCCTCTGCCACTAAATCATTGTTCATTCAACAACAATAACAACCATTCATGGTTTCGATATATAATCTCAGGCGTGTTTTGGGTAAAATATTGTCATGAATATTCAAAGATATTATCAGAAGTTCACTGGTACGCAGCTGCACATAATCCTTGTGAGAGGATGGTGCAGGGTGTATAGATAGATAGAGTATATTGATCAGAGATTTCCAATATTAGTATTTCCAGTATTAGCAACAAGTATTAGCTTCCAGGAAAAGCTTTCGCTGTATAAGCGTCCCAGAAAAAGGACTGAAAATGTCGTCTACTGGAGTTATGATTGGCGCTTTGCAGGCTAGTATAGCATTTAGTACCTTAAACTGACCACAACAACATTCACAATAATATATACAGTCTTCTCGGTACTATACAATGCATTTAATTCCCTCAAAATATGTATACCCTCAAAAAGTGATCTGTACCCCCAAATGCTAAACCCAAGGGGTACATGTACCCCTAAATCAAAATGTGAGTGGGAATGCTGTCCAGCTGTCAGATCTAAAATAAACAACTCAAAACCATGATGTTGTTTTCTGTTTGCTGTCAGAAAGGACTTACTGACTGGTTGTCATAGGACAGAAAATAACATTGTCTGCATTCTTTTGTACCCTGTCACACGACAGTGGTGGGGTATTCTAGTATCATGTTTGTCATCCATGTGTCTCTCTGTCCTATTTTTCTTTTCCAGACAATAACCAGTAAATATCAGTGGATTTTCACCAAACTTGGTGTGTGCATTGATATTGTGGAGATTTGGTTTGGGATTGCTGATGGGCAAATTTTGTTAATTTTTGAGAGTTATCTGCCAGAGATGCATCCATATTTTCATTTTTAGCTCACCAGAACTATGTCCCTGGAGAGCTTATGTTGTCACCCAGGCGTTGGTGTCCGCGTCCGTGTCGGCGTCTGCATCCGCGTCTGCACAATGTTTAAGTTTTCAAATGTGTGCATAGTTTTTTAACTGTTTAAGGTACTGCTTTCATATTTGGTCTACACCTACTTTAGGGTAAGACCTTTCAATAGCATACATTCCCATCCCCAAAATAGACTCTTTATGTAGGTCAAGGTCAGTTCTTACTTTGTCTTTTACACACGTTTAAGTCTTGCGTTTAAGTTTTGAAGTGTACATAACTGCTGAAGTATTCAAGATAGAGCTCTAATATTTGGCTCACACCAGCCTTAGGGTTAGACCTTTCAATAACACACACCTCTTCCTCAGTTTGACCTTCTGCCTGGGTCAAGGTCAGGTCATACTTTGTCATTTGAACCCATGTTCGAGTTCTGCGTTTAAGTTTTGAAAAGTGTTTGTAACTGTTGAAGTATTCAAGATGCCGCTTTAATATTTGGCCCACACCAACATTAGGGTAAGACCTTTCAATAGCACAGACTTTTCCTCAGTTTGACCATCTGCCAAGGTCAAGGTCAGGTTTTACTTTGTCATTTAAACCCATGTTTGAGTTTTGTGTTTAAGTTTTGAAAAGTGTTCATAACTGCTAAAGTATTCAAGATGCTGCTTTAATGTTTGGCCTACACCTATCTTAGGGTAAGACCTTTCAATATACACACCCCTTTCTTAGTTTGACCTTCTGCCTAGGTCATGATCAGGTCATACTTTGTCATTTATACTTGTGTTTAGGTTTTGAAAAGTGTACATGGCTGCTGAAGTATGTAAGATATAGCTTTCATGTTTCATCCACACCAGCCTAAGGGAAGATGTTTCACTGGCATATACCCCATCTGTCAATTTGACATTCTTCCGACATCAAAGTCAGGTCATACTCTGTCATTTAATCTTTAATATTTAAAGATTGTGTTCTTATCGGATCAGGCCTTTCCGTCGAGCTACGTTGTCTTCTTATAACTCTTGTTTTTGTTTCCGGACAATAACTTGAGTAAATATTAATGGATTTTCACCAAACTTGGTATGTGCATTGGTATTATGGAGATCTGGCCGGCCTCGGTGGCTCAGTTGGATGCGTGTCCTACTGGAGACCAGGAGGTTGTGGGTTCGACCCCCGCTGAGGTCGGCAACATTCTTTCATGGAGATTGATCATGAAATATTTCCTACGGTCATTCTATCCCTTCCACTGAATCAAGAAGAGCAGTTGTCAGTTTCTGGGGAAAGAATGTGCACAATACTGGTTAACCGCTTAGAGGACTAAGCCTGTCCAGTTAGTTTGTGTTGAGGTTTTATAGCCCATTCAACCCAGTGGGTCATGTCGAGTGTGGTCAGTTTACCTAACCACATGTTTACTGGGCAGGCTTAGTCCTCTAAGCGGTTAACCAGTATTGTGCACATTCTTTCGCATATGCATACATCTTAGCATGGCCTCTTGTGGGCAGTCAGCCATATTTGACCTTGACCTATATTTCATGGTACATTAGGCATGCTACATTGTCTTGTTAACATAATCATCATGAATATTGGTCAGAATGTTTCCTTGATCATGGGGGTGGTTGGGTGAGGCAAAGGTGTCGTGTACCTTGCGTCACCAGGGCGTCCAACTGATATTAGCTTACAGCTAGGCAAGGCCTGCTGTCCTTGCAGCATGTAAGGGTAGAGGGGGACTGTTTTTATTGTCCCCCGCCTTTTCGAAGAAAAGTGGAGGGACACTGTTTTTGGTTTTCCGTGGGGCGTGGCGCGTGGTGCATAGTGCGTGGTTCCGAATTTTTAGTAGGTACTTTGTCCCCTTAGCTCCTCTCACAGTTTTTGTCCGATCCTTTTGAAACTTTACAGGTGTTTTAAGGATGGTCTGAAGATGTGCATGTGGTTTTTTCAGAATCCTGAAATAATTTTTATCACTTTTTCTGCATTTTTAACTTAGACATTTTTTGAGTTCTAATATGACAGAAGTCTATAGGGAGTCGATACCTTGTCCCCTTAACTCCTCCTACAGTTTTTGGCCGATCCTTTTGAAACTTAACATGGGCTTTTAGGATGGCCTGAAGATATGCATGTGGTTTTTTCAGAATCCTGAAATAATTTTTTATTACTTGTTCTGCATTTTTAAGTTAGACATTTTTTGAGTTCTAATACTACAGAAGTGTATAGGGAGCAGGTACCTTGTCCCCTTAACTCCTCCCACAGTTTTTGGCCGATCCTTTTGAAACTTTACAGGCTTTAAGGATGATCTGAAGATGTGCATGTGGTTTTTTCAGAATCCTGAAATTAATTTTTTGTTACTTTTTACACATTTTGAACATAGACATTTTTTGAGTTCTAATATATCAGAAGCGTATAGGGAGTAGGTACCTTGTCCCCTTAACTCCTCCCACAGTTTTAGGCCGATCCTTTTGAAACTTTACTTGGGCTTTTAGGATGGCCTGAAGATATGCATGTGGTTTTTTTAGAATCCTGAAATAATTTTTTGTTACTTTTTCCGCATTTTTAACTTAGACATTTTTTGATTTCTAATACTACAGAAGTATATAGGGAGCAGGTACCTTGTCCCCTTAACTCCTCCCACAGTTTTTGGCCGATCCTTTTGAAACTTTACAGGTGCTTTAAGGATGGTCTGAAGATATTCATGTGTTTTTTTTCAGAGACCTGAAATTATTTTTTATCACTTTTTACACGTTTTGAAGTTAGACATTTTTTGAGTTCTAATATTACAGAAGTCTATAGGGAGTAGGTACTTTGTCCCCTTAACTCCTCCCACAGTTTTTGACCGAGCCTTTTGAAACTTTACGTGGGCTTTTAGGATGGCCTGAAAATTTGCAGGTGGATTTTTCAGAATCCTGAAATAATTTTTTAATACTTTTTCCGCATTTTTAACTTAGACATTTTTTTGAGTTCTAATATTACAGAAGTGTATAGGGTGCAGGTACCTTGTCCCCTTAACTCCTCCCACAGTTTTTGTCCGATCCTTTTGAAACTTTACAAGGGCTTTTAGGATGGACTGAAGATATGCATGTGGTTTTTTCAGAATCCTGAAATAATTTTTTACCACTTTTTCTGCATTTTTAACTTAGACATTTTTTGAGTTCTAATATTACAGAAGCGTATAGGGAGTAGGTACTTTGACCCCGTAACTCCTACCACAGTTTTAAGCCGATCCTTTGAAACTTGACAGGTGCTTTAAGGATGGTCTGAAGATATGCATGTGGTTTTTTCAGAATCTTGAAATTATTTTTTATCACTGGTTTCCTGCTTTAATACTTAGGTAATTGATACAGGACCAATGGTCCTCTGGTTAACTTTAAACCATTTTTAACACCTCAAATAAAAATAAGGCGGGGGACATAAATTCCCCATGGAATTTGCTTGTTTATTCTGTTTTTTTTACTGTCATTCATTTTCATTTCTCCCCTGTCCCATCTCTATCATCTCCTCTACTATCTCTTCTATCTCTCTTCTCCCTTTCTTTTTCTCCCTTTCTCTGGGAGACGTCACAAAATGACCCACAAAGGTTGACGTGCCATTAAACCCCAACACGATCAATTGCCTTGATCATTTCTAGGTTAGATTCTCTAATTGCTGTGATACTCAGGTGAGTGTTACAGGACCATCATGGCCCTCGTGTTATTTTAATCCTCTTCCAGGTACTTGTTCATAGCTTCAGCAGGGTTTTCCCCGACTCACATTTTGGCAGTTTTTATTCCCAAAACTTTGTTTGGGGCCCTTAAAAGTTAGGGGCAAGAATCCTGAGTGATGCTCAAATTAAATCAAATTAAAAATAAATGTTCTATATCACTGACTTTGTATTTTAATCTATGTTGTTTGTGAGCGCGGTCAGTTTACCTAACCACACATTTACTGGGCAGGCGCAGTTCTCTAAGTGGTTAACCAGTATTGTGCACATTCTTTTGCCAGATTTGTGGTCTAAAGGTTAAGAATTATCAATATTTGGGTAATAGTTCACTCATAAAGCACAATGCAAATTGTAGCAAACAACATTTTATAATTGATTTTAGTAGCAAACAACATTTTAAAATTGATTTTATTTTCCAGAGAAAATAAGACTTGACATTTCAAGTGAATGTCAAGCCTTATTTTGTCATAAAGATAGTACTTCAAAGTGTTGTCTGGTGCAGTAGCGATTAGTACTTAAAGGATAAACCTCTTTATGACAATTAACCCCTTTATCTTATTAATGCACCCCTTAACTCCACATAAGGGAGCCCTCAAACCCTCACTTTAAAACCCTGAGGGAAAACCCTGCTCCAGATAAGACAGGATACACGATATTTTCCAGATTTCTTTATGAAAACATATGTTTTGGGTACTCATTAGAAGCACCAAACATCACAAAAACATGCAGATATAATTTGGACCCCCTTAAACCCCACTTTTATAGAGTAAAAATGGGGTTTATAGGGGTATACTTTATTTTTCGTATTTCTGCTCAAAAACACAGATAGTGGGTATTCATTAGAACTGCCTCATCAAGGCAGTTCTAATGAGTACTCACAATCTATGTTTTGAGCAGAAATATGAAAAATAGAGTTTTTTATCTGAAAATTTTCAGTTTTTGGAGGTGAAATTTTCTATATATTTGAATAGGCGTGTTTATGTAATGATGAGTACTTACAGCTTATGTTGTCATGGAGAAATAAGAAATATTAGTACTGTTTGGCAGAAATAGCTGCCTGATCTGGAGCTATGCTCATTTCAGACAATTTTTATCAAATTTTTTCACCATTATTACCCACAAATCTATAATAACCCAAATACAGCATAATATTTAATTTTTGACAACTTGTTTATTATACGCCCGTTTGAAAAACGGGACGTATTATGTTACGGGGTATGGCGTCCGTCCGTCCGTAAACTTTTTCGTTTCCGGCTAACTCCTCCTACAGTTTACATCCGATCAAGCTGAAACTTGGTATATAGTTAGACCATGATGTGGCGCAGCGCATATTGTTTGGGGGTTACAGTCCACCAAATGTTTGCAGAGTTATGCCCCTTAGAAAATTTCTATTAACTTTTCATTTCCGATTAACTCCTACATTTTAAATCCGATCAAGCTGAAACTTCATATATAGTTAGACCATGATGTGGAGCAGCGCATACGGTAAATGTCCTAAAATTTCGAACAAAATTAGATAATTTCAGTTCTTGCTGTTTATAATTTTAGGAATTATGATTTGCTAAAAATTTTACTGTTCGAAATTTTAGGACAGATTCACTTACAGCCAAAATTGACCTGGCTATCGGACGCTTTCGGACCCCCGAAACGACAAAAAAGTGACCTATACGACGAAAGAATTTTTCTTATTTGCTATGCGTAATTGGTAAAGTGATAGTGAAATTGTATGAAGTAATAAATAATTACCACACTGATGTTTGTTTTCAATTCCATCCGATACATTCTATGTTGAATAAATGTTCCTCATAATAAAACAATTAATTATCCGGTTCACTTATTAACTGCCAAATACGTTTGTTCGGCTCTCCGGGAATGTGCCACTTTACTAAGATAAGCTAGTTAGTCCACTGTCTTTTTACGTAACAGCCTTCTCCACTTTACCGCACTGAGATACACAAGCTGACCGAAAATACTTCAAAGGGGTACCGCACGTTTGTTCCTGTTTGAGCCACTACAGAAACACAAAAGTCCCTTTCCTCAAAGGTGAAGTGTACGTAGTTTTAATGTGAAAAGCGCAGACTGATTGGAATTTCTGCCGTTTTGAAGTGCAGTATTCACACTCATTGTCTGTTGGCGATATGCATAGACCCAGATCAGACTGCCCCGATAAATACACTGTGCGGATGCGCATGCTGATCGTGTCTATGCTGGTCTCAAAATGCCATAGGGTCGTTTCTCTTGGAAAAGACTCATAATAAATGAACAGTGCGGTCAACTAGATCAGCTTGCGCTAAATGCAGCCTGATCAAGATAAAAGATTTTAGCTCTGCACCAAACTGAACTACACATGCCAAACCAGTAAACAGTTATAATCGTTTCTAGCAATATTTCCTTCTTTTAAAAAATGTACTGTCATTTAGAATTCGGAGGCAGAACATTATCTTCTACACCGAAACGAAACTTTTTGCAAGAATAATCTGTCATCAATACTAATCCTTGCATTAGTTCCCTATTCAGGCGAAAATGGCCCTTTATGCATATGTGTATGTCAGATCAGAGTGCGAGACGCAGTCTAGTGCAGAATGGTGTCCACTCAATTTGCTGATTAGATCATTGGTATAAAACACTGCAATACATGAATCTCAGTCTCCAGCTAATGCACAGACTGATCACATGATTTGTAACAAATAATTAGGTTCATTTTGGCTTGTAGGGACCTATTGTCACTGTTGGGACCATTACCTGCACTGAGTGCATCATGACAATCACGCAGATTTAGCTGGAGGCGTTAATCTCCACGACGAAAACGTTTTCGGCGTGATTATTGAAACCTTTGGCACGCTAAATTTTAATATTAGCGGCAGATCTTATCGAAGGAAACAGTGTACAGACGAACAGGAACAACCCAGATCAGAATGCGCGGATGCACATGCTAATTTATTATTTAGCGTGTAGTACTTTCTTATAAACGCATTTGTGTCACGCTTTGCAGAAATGATCAACTTTTGAATTCTGGTATAGCAATATTAGACATTGTGATAGACAAGAACACACAGCAAATAGTCGGATCGAACAGCGCGGAACCATAGATTTATCCTGGCCTTCGTTTTCCAACTGGAATAGTTATGTCTGCCACAATGTAACAACAGTTCTAGATCGCCTGCGCATAATCTAACCATAAACACGCAGCCATCTACGTGACTGTCACTGTATAAAATTGAAATACGATTCCAATGTCATTTATCGGTCACACGACTTACCGAAATATCGGAAGACTACCGAAATACCGGACCCGTGAAAAATTCAGGAGTACCTGTTTGTTTGTTTGTGTTGAGGTTTTACGGCCCAGTCAACCCAATGGGGTCATGTCGAGCGCGGTCAGTTTACCTAACCACACGTTTACTGGGCAGGCGTAGTCCTCTATGCGGTTAACCAGTGTTGTGCACATTCTTTCGCCAGAAAACTGACAACTGCCCTTCTTGAATCAGCGGAAGGGAGAGAATGACCGTAGAAAATATTTCATGATCAATCTTCAGGAGTACCTGTAAACACCTACTGAAGAAACCAATACTGCCTTTAATTAAGAAACGCATATACTCAGAGGACGATCTTGAAAAACTCAGAGGCCAAAGGAGCTCGTGCGAACAGCGAAGACTGATCTGAGTATTCACGAGTCACATAGGTCTTATTGTTCAAAAAGTGTTTTCCAAATTTTCATGATTCCTTTTCATCAAATTAGTTTCATTCCCCTGTTCTCTGCGGCGTCTGATCTGGGTCTACACTGTTTGCATAGGCCTATCTGTCCCAATATTTAGATTCTTTAAATTGTTGATACGTGGCAGTTTCGTGTGTATTTCTGACGAGAAAAGGCTCTATAAAGTAAGTTTGTTTTTCTCCCGAAGCGGTTTCCCGCCACGATTTCATGTGACGTTACCGCTACGAGCACGTGGTTTCTTCATGGGGCAAGGGAAGTGTTATTTTAATAATTATATTCTCAATATATAGATAATGTAAAAAGAATAACAGTACTAATATTTATTTATACCCTGGTAAATGCGGGGTAAGGTACTCTCTTTAGGTTTTACTGTTTAAAGGGAGCTAACTGCATATGCCTTGAAAATGAATTTTACGAGTCGAACACAGCATTTTTTTTTATGAATCGGCGAAACCAGGATGGTTTTTGAAGGGTTTCGCTTTGACCGAATTTCTGTACTTATTGTATTGGGACAGACACGTGTGAGTAAACAGTGTAGACCCAGATCAGATGCCGCAGAACGCAGTTTAAACCTAAACTGAAACGGTTATGTATTTAACCAGAGATTTGTAATCTCTCCAAGAATTGACGTTTTCATGCCTGTTTGTCACCACAAGTGGCAAAATCTGACCGCCTTTGCATCGGAAGATGATCTGATTCTTCAATGGTCGCGATGTCTTATTGTCCTAAAAGTGTTTTCCAAATTTCCATGTTCCACTAACTAGTTTCCCCCTTTCTCTGCGGCGTCTGATCTGAGTCTACAATTTACATAGGCCTATCTATCTCAATACTTAAGTTCCATACATGACAATTTCATATGCATTTCTAACGAAAAAAAAAAAAACGCTCGATATTTAACGCTGAATGTAAGTGCGTTTTTCTCTCAAAGAGGTTTCCGCCACGACTTCTGTGACATTACCATTACGAGCATGCGGTTTCTTCATGCGGGGAAAGGGAATTTGACGGTTTCATTTTCTGGTTATTTTCACATACACGTTTGCAATCTATACTGGAAATAAGAATGTCCCAGAATTGCGTGTCGTCGCCTGGTGGCATATCTAATCAGACGCATGAGAATCTACCTAGGGTTAATAGGTTCTGCAGGACTTACATGTAGAAACATGAATAGGTGCTTTGATGCGCAAACCACTGTATTTTTCACGGGTATTCCGGTATTTCGATAGTATTCCGGTAAGTCGTGTGACCGTTTTTACGTATATAAAATTCGTTATGACATTGCGGTAGCTTTCAACACTGTTACCTCACTTTCCGGTTCGGTAACGGAAAAAAAAAAAAACAACAAAAAAAAACGGTTATCGAAAATAGAATGTACCGATAAAAATTACTTGGAGAAAGCTGTGTTCGAAATTTTAGAAATTCCCTTTTTGCAAAACTGCTACTGTTCGAGATTTTAGGACATTTCCAGAAATTATTTTTTACAATAATATTAGGTGTTTGAAATTTTAGGGTGTTCGAAATTTTAGGACATTTACCGTATTATTTCAAGGTTACAGTCCACCAAATATTAGCAGAGTTATGCCCCTTTGAAAATTTCAATAGACTTTTCGTTTCGGGCTAACTCCTCCTACAGTTTACATCCGATCAAGCTGAAACTTGGTATATAGTTAGACCATGATGTGGCGCAGAGCGTATTGTTTGGGGGTTACAGTCCACCAAATGTTTGCAGAGTTATGCCCCTTAGAAAATTTCTGTTAACTTTTCATTTCCGATTAACTCCTCCTAATTTTACATCCGATCAAGCTGAAACTTCATATATAGTTAGACCATGATGTAGAGCAGCCCATATTATTTCAAGGTTACAGTCCACCAAAAATTAGCAGAGTTATTCCCCTTTGAAAATTTCAATAGACTTTTCGTTTCCGGCTAACTCCTCCTACAGTTTACATCCGATCAAGCTGAAACTTGGTATATAGTTAGACCATGATGTGGCGCAGCTCGTATTGTTTGGGGGTTACAGTCCACCAAATGTTTGCAGAGTTATGCCCCTTAGAAAATTTTTGTTAACTTTTCATTTCCGATTAACTCCTCCTAATTTTACATCCAATCAAGCTGAAACTTCATATATAGTTAGACCATGATGTGGAGCAGAGCATATTGTTTCAAGGTTACAGTCCACCAAATATTAGCAGAGTTATGCCCCTTTGAAAATTTCAATAGACTTTTCGTTTCCGGCTAACTCCTCTTATAGTTTACATCCAATCAAGCTGAAACTTGGTATATAGTTAGACCATGATGTGGCGCAGCGCATATTGTTTCGGGGTTACAGTCCACCAAATGTTTGCAGAGTTATGCCCCATAGAAAATTTCTGTAAACTTTTCATTTCTGGTTAACTCCTCCTACATTTTACATCCGATCAAGCTGAAACTTCATGTATAGTTAGACCATGATGTGGAGCAGCGCATATTGTTTCGAGGTTACAGTCCACCAAATATTAGCAGAGTTATGCCTCTTTGAAAATTTCAGTAGACTTTTTGTTTCCGGCTAACTCCTCCTACAGTTTACATCCGATCAAGCTGAAACTTCATGTTTAGTTAGACCATGATGTGGAGCAGCGCATATTCTTTCGAGGTTACAGTCCACCAAACATTAGCAGAGTTATACCCCTTTGAAAATTTCGATGAATTTTTAGTTTATGGCTAAATCCTCCTACAGTTTACATCCAATCAAGCTGAAACTTCATGTACAGTTAGACCATAATGTGGAGCAGTGCGTATTATTTCGAGGTTACAGTCCACCAAATATTAGCAGAGTTAAACCCCTTCGAAAATGTCTATTAATTTTTTGTTTCCGGCTAAATCCTCCTACAGTTTACATCCGATCAAGCTGAAACTTGATTTGTAGTAAGACCATGATGTGGAGCAGCGCATATTGTTTCAAGGTTACAGTCCACCAAATATTAGCAGAGTTAAACCCCTTTGAAAATTTCTATTAATTTTTTGTTTCCGGCTAAATCCTCCTACAGTTTACATCCGATCAAGCTGAAACTTCATAAATACTTACACGATGATTTGGAGCAGCACATATTATTTTTAGGTTACAGTGCACCAAATATTTGCAGATTTATGCCCCTTTGAAAGTTTTTGTAAACTTTTCACAGCATATTATTTAGAGGTAATAGTGTGCCAAAGGCTCATATGAGCTTATAATATAGCCATGCTTCTGTGGTGTGTCCTCCGTCAGAAAGCACTTCTCCCTAGAAGCAGCAAACTTCTCCCTTAATTTCTTGGCCAGCTTGGACCCTTAGGTTACAATTCACCAAATATCAGCAGAGATTATGCCCCAATGAATTTTTAAAAAAAAAAAATTTTTTTTTTTGTAATTCCACTTACAGTTTATATCCGGAGCACTGAATTATACAGGAGCCAGTTAATGTGCTGCATCTTATTACTTGCTACGGGCGTATAATGCCCCACTTGGCGGAGCTCTTGTTTAACCCTTGTCATGCTGAATAAATTAGATGCCCCACCCACTTCTAATTTTCAGCCAGTCAGATTACTTGATCTGGATTATTGCTAGAAATTCACATAATTAATGGCAAACAGTGCAGATCCAGATCAGTTGGCTTCTTCAGAAGCCAACTAATCTGGATCTACACTGTTTGCAAAGGTAGGGTATATCCAGGTTCAGCAGGACAAGGGTTAAATAAAAAGTGAGGAAAAATATTTACCTAAATATAGTATTTTCCAAATAATCGACTATAATCAGTCATGAGGCAATAGTGACTGATGATGTCCCTTTGACTTCATGAGTTGCATTTCCTCTGTATTGTATGATGACCACATTCTATGAAGATTTGACCTGTACTATATCAGTATAGAGAGCACTGTATAAAAATGTGATATAAGTCGCTGTTCAGGACTTAGAAGCTGTTTATAACCCGTATAATGCCAAGAAAACCTGCATCTGAAAATGTCGTCTGTTTATGTCTGCTGCATCTTCTTGCAAACTTTTCCAACATACTTTTTTCATATGGTCAAACTGTGGATCCAGATCAGACCTAGAGGAGCAGTCTGATCTTAATCCACACTGTTTGCAACAATGATTTTTAAAGTAACCGGCAGAAAAGGGATCCAGATCAGACTGCTCCTAGAGGAAGAAGAAGACAACCCAGACACAGTTGTTGTGTTTGGCATCTTAAGGGTTAAGGGGACTGAATACACTTTAAGTTTGTTTTGTTTTGTTTTTTATAAGAGAGACAACTTTTGTGACTTCTTGTTGCTTTCTTGTACATCAAGGCCCTTCTGAAAAGGGATCTGCTCCAAAAGGAGAAGGAGGAAGTTCTTTACTTGTAGAGTAGCCTCTGTAGATTGCAGGCAAAAGAGTATGATGCAGTCAAAGTTGCCTCTCCTGAACATGCATCTATTCCACTGATCTTGGTCTGGAGCAATAACAGATGTTTAACCCTTGTCCTGCTGAACCCGGATATACCCTGCCTTTGCAAACAGTGTAGATCCAGATCACTTGGCTTCTTCAGAAGCCAACTGATCTGGATCTGCACTGTTTGCCATTAAGTATGTGAATTTATAGCGACAATCCGGATCAAGTAATCTGATTGGCTGAAAATTAGAAGTGGGTATGGCATCTTAATTTATTCAGCAGGACAAGGGTTAATTAACACTTTGCATGCTGGGTTAAAATTTCAGCAGACAACACTGCACAATATTTTATTATTTTTCCTAGAGAACAGGATTTGACACTTCATGCAAATTGTCCCCAGGAATTGCACTAAGTTTTAGAGTAGGTGGTAAATTTTTCAAAGTAGCTGGAAGCCAATGAGTGGGGGAACATGAGCAAACAGGCTCTGAGGTAAATGGTGCGATTTCCTCCTATTTCAGCCTTTCTGAGGGCTTAAATTTGCTTATACTCTCAGGCAGTTTTAATATTATAATTTTTACATTTCTCATAAATTATGAAAGAAAATAATAATTTAAACAGTATGTTATATTTATCACTAAGCCATTACACTATAAACTGTCAATCCTCCATTGATAAAAAGCTATTGATGAAAATTCGCCATGCAGTTTTTAAAAAACACAACTTGAGTAGTTGCTGTGGCAATATTGGAAGAATGTTGCATGACATCTGCAGATATGCAATGGCTGCTTCACTCAAGTGAGCAAGTTGTGGCCCAGTGCCCTCTTGTTCTTCTTTCTCCAAGAAAATGTATGTTGGGTATTCATTGGAAATGTCTTGGTAAGGTGCTTCTAACAAGTACCCACAACATATGTTTTCATATACATGTACAGAGAAATACTTAGCTAACACCCCCTCTTATCTAGAGCTATGACTTAACAAAAGTAGTACCACTCATTAACCTTTAAAGCGCCAATCAAAACTGCAGCAGACAACATTTTGAAAGGTTTTTTTTTTTAATTTTTCGAAGAAAACAAGTCTTGATATTTCATGTGAATCGTCTGCAGACGATTCACATGAAATATCAAGACTTGTTTTCTTAGAAAAAAAAAATAAAAAAAATAAAAATAAATGTCGTCTGCTACAAATTTTGCTTGGCACTTTAAGGGTAAATAATTTTATTGCTGCTACTAAGGCACAATGCAAGAGAGATCAAAGACATGTAATAGAGAGGTGATAATGGGGTCCCAGCAGGAGTGGTGAAGAGGCCTTCTGAGGGATAGTAAATATTTTGGAGAGGATATTACTGTGGATCAGATAAATAATAAGCCAGTACTAAATTCCCCTGTTGGCAGGCTATTGGGTCTCTACCCTCCTATTCTTTATTGACAGTATTCTGGGTTTGGATGTGCCCAGTCTCTTATCAGTGATAAGGCCAAATTAAAAAAATATGTGTGTTTAGAGTAATATGTTAGAAACAAGATAGGTAGGCTAGGCAAAGATTATTATTTTTTTTTTTTTACATTTTGTTTTATACAGAATTATGCCATATTCACAGAAAACATAATTCAAATATAATTTTACCATTTGATTACAATTGATGTGTCTAAAAAGTACCGATACAATGAAAGTCTACACTGTTTGCTCAAACATACTTGTCCGACTTTGTAACATAAATATGGTGGCACAAATATTTTTATCCTAGTAACAATCACGTATGTATGTATATAGGGAGAAATATGAAATACCACTGGGCTGAGTGAGGTTAGAACCCACGTCAGCTTCGACGGCAGCGCCTAGCCCTTCAGAGTCAGGAGACAACCACTGCACCACTGCACCACTACAATTGCTAAAAAACAAGTTTCATGGAACAGTATTATGCTTGATTTCTCTGACCAGTCGGATAGGGTATATTTTTTGGTGCACTAGCGCACTCATTATATACAAGGAACACTCTATATACTGAAGCTTGGGAATATTATTATAATTAAAGAATTAAACAAACTTCAACAAAGAATTCTGGCCCAGGATCATTACTGATGCAAGTACTTCAGAAAAAAGTGTTTAGGGAGAAATATGAAATACCACTGGGCTGAGTGAGGTTCGAACCCACGCCGGCTTCGACAGCAGCGCCTAGCCCTTCCGAGTCAGGAGACATAACCACTGCACCACTACACTTGTTAAAAAACTGGAACAGTATTATGCTTGATTTCTCTGAATGACCTGTCAGATAGGGTATATTTATTGGTGCGCTAGCGCACTCATCATATACAAGGAACTAACTCTCTGGATCCTAAGGATACTGAAGCTTGGAAATATTATTGTAATTTAAGATTTAAACAAACTTCATAAAAGAATTCTGGCCCAAGGATCATTACTGATGCAAGTACTTCAGAAAAAAGTGTATAGGGAGAAATATGAAACACCACTGGGCTGAGTGAGATTCAAACAAGCCGGCAGTGGAAAAAAAAACAACAAAAAAAACACGAATAATGCCTCGGAGGCAGATACATTAATCTCTGATGGTCTGGGACTGATCTGAAGTCATTATCACCGGAAGGCTGTATTCTGCAAATATACAGATGTTAATATTATCTGCTGTAGCTAAGTTTGAGCTGAAGAAACTCAGAATGCTTGCTTGTGACATCTTTGTTGAAGCGTTTCAAACCGACCTTGTGTTTTGGTTAGGTAATGAACAATCAAGATATCTCTCTCGGATATAAACCACATGGCCATCAGTGATTGGATAATGCAAAAAAGACCATACGCAATAACCAATGAACAATTATTTCATCCCTCTCGGTAAGAATATAATTAAATTCTCTGATCACCGTAACAATCCTCGATCTGTTTCTATGCACTGGCCGTACACATTCATTATTGTCTGCCAGCAATCGCAGTGTTTCGATGCTTTATTAATATTCAAAAGGATGCTAATGAGTGAAAACTGACTCAAGCAGGACGTACGAATGTTGCAATTTATACATGCACCAAACTTGTGTACGTAGATACCAAAAATTCTGTACGTTCATGCCAGATTCTCCATGTGAATCACGTACTGTGGTACGTGAATGGGAATGCTGACAATCAAAATTTGTTAATTGCTGTCACACATTGAGTTGAAAGGACTGATTTTGATCACGCCCCTTTGGAAACAGCTTTCACACGTCATTGCGTAAACACAGTGTGGCCCCGGTAGCTGTTTCAGTTGCCTGTGATTATTGCTTCGAATTTTACCTGCGCAAAAGTAATTTTATCAGGCGATTTTTACTGCGGGAACACAGCGGATCCACCGGCCCAAGTGAAACCATCGTGGGATACTAAAATTTAATCCTTCCCACTTCAGTCCTCCCCCTACCAGCTCCGTACTGTGTGTATATATACAAGTGTTGTAACGATGATCGATTATAATAGATAATCAATTGAGAATTCTTTTTGATTCTACTATCAGTTGTTTGCTAATAATCAATTATAATCGAAAAGATTCACACCTGACTATTTTGTAAGTTATTATTCTCAAATTACAACTTTAATGCAAGAAAGATACAATTCTAAACTCTTCAGCTTGAAAGTATGTTAGGAAAATAAGAAACAAAGTAGTGTTTATGCAACAAATGGAAACTCTTCAGTACACATCTTAAATGTCAAAGCCTATGGGTGTGCTATGAGGACCTTTTACTTTTGTGAAAGGTACTGTACATAAAATTATGCATGCAAATGACAAGTTAACAAGTTTTTATTAAGTTTTAAGCAGTAAAGGGATACCATTTTATCTTTCTGGGTGATGGGACCTTTGTTTTCCTTTCATTTGATAGCTTTCGATTATAATTGATAATCAATTGAAACCTCCTGCCCGATTATTTTTGATGATCTGTTATAAAAAATCCCATAATCGGACAACACTAACATATATATCGACTGAGACACATTTTATTTATATGTCTTTAAGGTGATGATGGAGTGAAACGTGACATGAGCATCTACAATGTATACATGAGGGTGCGGTTAGATAATAAAGACCCAGTTTTACCGTCCGAGGCTTTTGAGGAAATAAATGTTAAACAACTCACTCCAAACAGAGTAAGTTTACAGTTAAGCTGCAACATCAGCATTAATAAGTAGATTTTAACCCTAGTCCTGCTGAACCCAGATATGTCCTACCTTTGCAAACAGTGCAGATCCAAATCAATTGGCTTGGAAGCCAACTGATCTGGATCTGCACTGTTTGCCATTAAGTATGTGAATTAATATCAACAGTCTCGATCAGGTAATCTGATTGGCTGAAAATAAGAAATGGGTGTGGCATCTTAATATATTCAACAGGACAAGGGTTAAACATAACTCCAGTTAAGGCACTTTTTTTATCAACCAAAAAAGTACTGATATTTTCTGTCTTTATCCAGATTAACATATGTTGTGATACTCATAACAAGTGCCATGCTGAGATAATTCTAATAACCATGAGGCGCTTCTAATGAGTACCCACAACATATGTTTTTGAGGAGAAATACAAAAAATATGTGGATACACACTTTTATCTGGAGCTATGTTTAAAGTATTTCATTTCCTTATTTTCTCCAAAAAATAGGCTTTGCTTTCAGAATTACCACCAGCAGATTACATTTAAAATTGTTTCTAATGCTTAGCATGTTGGGTAAAGATTTGATTAGGCAACGTTTTGAGCAGGTTGCGATATAGGCGTCTGATTTTCCGTCCGTCTGTCAACATTTATGTCGACATTCGACATTTATGTCAAAGTTAGTATTCTAATTAACTACAAGACTAAACAACCATCAAACCTTGCATGAAACATCTCCCTGACCTCCTGACTTTGCGACATAGGTGTCCGCTTTTCCGTATGTCTGTCCATTTGTCCGTCCGTCTGTCAACATTTATGTCGAAGTTCGACATTTATGTCAAAGTTAGTATTTTAATCAACTACAAGACTAAACAACCATCAAACCTTGCATGAAACATCTCCCTGACCTTTAGACTTTGCGACATAGGTGCCCACTTTTCCATTCGTCTGTCTGTTCATCTGTCCGTCTGTCCGTCTGTTAACAGTTCTGTTATGTCGAAGTTCGACATTTTTGTCAAAGTTCGTATTCTAATCAACTACAAAACTAAACAACCATCAAACCTTGTATGAAACATCTCCCTGAGCTCCCAACTTTGCGACATAGGTGCCCGCTTTTCCATTCGTCTGTCAGTTCATCCGTCCGTCTATCTGTTAACAGTTCTGTTATGTCGAAGTTCGACATTTACGTCAAAGTTAGTATTCTAATCAACAATTCTACAACAACCATCATACCTTGCACGACACATCTCCCTGACCTCCTGACTTGGCAGGTATGTTGACCCAGTGACCGTGACCTATATCTTGCGCTCCATTGACTTTGACACAATTTAGTTGACGTTCCAGATCTTCTCAACTATAAGGCGTACATCTACCAAACCTTGCATAGTGCTTCTCCTAGATGTACTGACTTGGCAGGTACCTTGACCCGGTGACCGACCTATATTTTGCGCTCCAGTGACTTTGACATATTTTGCGTCGACGTTCGATATCTCCTCGACTATAAGGCCTACAACCATCAAACCTTGCAAAGTGCTTCTTCTCAATGTACTGACTTGGCAGATACCTTGACCTGGTGACCTTGACCTATATTTTGGCTGCAGTGACTTTGATATAATTTACGTCAATGTTCCAGATCTCCTCAAGTGTAAGACCTCTAGCCACCAAACCTTGCATAGTGCTTCTCCTAGATGTACTGACTTGGCAGGTATCTTGACCCGGTGACCTTGACCTATATTTTGCGCTCCAGTGTCTTTTACACTTTTTACGTCAATGTTCAATATCTCCTCAACTGTAAGGCCTACAACCATCAAACCTTGCATAGTGCTTCTCCTCAATGTACGGACTCCGCAGGTACCTTCACTGGGTGACTTTGACCTATATTTCACGCTCCATTGACTTTTACATCTTTTACGTCACCCTTCCATATGTCCTCAACTGTAAGGCCTTTAACCACCAAACCTTATATAGCACTTCTTCTCGATGTACTGACTCGGCAGGTACCTTGACCTGGTGACCTTGACCTATATTGTGCACTCCTGTGACTTTGACACATTTTATGTTGATGTTCGGTATCTCCTCAAATATAAGACCTACAACCACTAAGCCTTGCATAGTGCTTAACCTCATTGCACTGGCTTGGCAGGTACCTTGACCCGGTGACCTTGACCTATATTTGACACATTTTTCGTTGATGTTTGATAACTCCTCAACTATAAGGCCTACAACCACCATACCTTGCATTGTGCTTCTCCTTGATGTACTGAATTAGCAGGTACCTTGACCCGTGATCTTGACCTATATTTCATGCTCCAGTGACTTTTACACATTTTACGTCAACGTTCCATTATCATTGGGCTGTATGATACGAAAAGTCAGTGCTGAAGATATAGCCATTAAAGGGAATGGGACTGGCCTGGAATATATGTGCCCCACTAGGCACTTTGTCTACATTTTTTTCAACCCAGTTTTCCAAGTAAGCACTGCTAAGAATGAAATAAACTTATTTAATAACCACGTTCTGATTGTGGCTCCTGTGACTTTTGCCCCAGCAGGTGCGATGACACCTTCCGCGGAATTCTTGTTTATTTTCCAAATTATGCCCTTTTGATTAATTTTTCCAAACATTCTTGTACACTCCATAATTCAGTAACAGTTTAGAATGTCTTCATGCAATTTTATAAGTGCGTCCAACGGCGAAGCGGTTCAGCGTGCAGACGCACTACTATAGACTACCTATGTGACCAGTGATGTGTGTGACCAAAAATGTGATGGCCCAACAAATGCTTGGGTGGTTCGGTGCTTATCCTGAAAAACAATAAGCGTTCTGTGATTTGGCAGAGACTATTGACATGACGGCCATGCCAATAATAGCAACAGAGCAGCCAATAACGCCAAGTATTCCAAATGCAAGGGTTGAGTCGCGAGACTTTATGACGTCAGCCTACAAAATTTATGGATTTTGTCTCCACTTTGAATTTTATTTCTATCCATTCTACGTCTATTTACAAGCTAAGCATGATTCATTTTGTGCATAAGGTACACTTTGATTTAGATTTTTAGATAACACAGACTTTACGCTCTTTTCGCGTGATAATCTTAACCCTTGTCCTGCTGTGCCCGGATATACCTTGCCTTTGCAGTGTATATCCAGATCGGTTGGCTTCGTCAGAAGCCAACCGATCTGGATCTACACTGTTTGCCATTAAATATGGGAATCTATATCAACAACCTTGATCAAGTAATCTGATTGGCTGAAAATTAGAAATAGTAGGGCAAGACCTTTCAATTCCTCAGACCTTTTCCTCAGTTTGACCTTCTGCCTAGGTCAAGGTCAGGTTAAACTTAGTCATGTAAACCCATGTTTAAGTTTTGCGTTTAAGTTTTGAAAAGTGTTCGTAATTGCTAAAGTATTCAAGATGCTGCTTTAATATTAGGGCCACACCTACCTTAGGGTAAGAACTTTTAATAGTACACACCCCTTCCTCAGTTTGACCTTCTGCCTAGGTCAAGGTCAGGTTAAACTTAGTCATGTAAACCCAAGTTTAAGTTTTGCGTTTAAGTTTTGAAAAGTGTTCGTAATTGCTAAAGTATTCAAGATGCTGCTTTAATATTAGGGCCACACCTACCTTAGGGTAAGACCTTCAATAGTACACACCCCTTCCTCAGTTTGACCTTCTGCCTAGGTCAAGATCAGGTCATACTTTGTCATTTATAGCCGTGTTTAAGTTTTGAAAAGTGTACATGGCTGCTGAAGTATGTAAGATATAGCTTTCATATTTCATCCACACCAGCCTAAGGGAAGATGTTTCAATGGCATATATCCCATCCCTCAGTTTAACATTCATCCAACATCAAAGACAGGTCCTACTCTGTCATTTCTGCCATGTTTAAGTTCTGCATTTAATCTTTAATATTTAAAGATTGTTTTCTTATCCGATCAGCCCTTTCCGGCGACCTCTGATGTCTTATGACAACTCTTGTAATGAATTTTGTCGCTGTACTGAGTTTCTTTATAAAGAGGGTTGACTACATCTCGCATGTGACTGCTGTAATACTTGTTATGAATTTTTTTTTCAGGTCACATATCAGCTGTTGGTTGCCTCTGCTTGTGAGAGAGGAGATATGGATGAAGCATGGTAATTTTCACCACAGGATAACCTGACTCTAGATATAGCACTTTTTTTAGCTCACCTGAGCCGAAGGCTCAAGGTGAGGTATTGTGATCACTTACCGTCCGTCATCGTCGTTGTCGTCGTCGTCGTTGGCGTCATCGTCGTCCATCTGTCCGTCCGTCCACAATCTTTAAACAACATCTCCTCCTTAACCACTGATTGGATTTTGACCAAACTTCACAGGAATGATCCTTGGTTGGTCCTCTTTCAAAATGGTCAAATGATTCCAGTCCATTGCATATCTGGGTCACAGGAGCTAAAAATAGATTTTTTAACTAAAAACTTAAAAAATCTTCTTGTCAGAAACTACTGGACCGATTTCAATATAATTTTGAAGAAATGTTCCTTTAATGATCCTCTACCAAGATTGTTCAAGCCATTTGGATTCATCAAAAAACATGGCCGCCAGGGGCGTGGCTTATTTTCACTATATATCTATATAGAAAACTTTAAAAATCTTCTTGTCTGAAACCACTGGACTGATTTCAATATAATTTTGCAGAAATGTTCCTTTGTTGATGGTCTACCAAGATTGTTCAAGCCATTTGGATTCGTCAATAAACACGGCAGCCAGGGGGCGGGGCTTATTTTCCCTATATATCTATATAGAAAACTTTAAAAATCTTCTTGTCAGAAACCACTGGACAGATTTCAATAAAATTTTGCAGAAATGTTCCTTTGATGCTCCTTTACTAAGATTGTTCAAGCCATTTAGATTTGTCAAAAAACATGGCCACCAGGGGGCGGGGCTATATAGCCATTTGGATTTGTCAAAAAACATGGCCCCCAGGGGGCGGGGCTTATTTTCCCTATATATCTATATAGAAAACTTTAAAATTCTTCTTGTCAGAAACCAATGACCAATTTCAATATAATTTTGCAGAAATGTACCTTTGGAGATCCTCTACCAAGATTGTTCAAGCCATTTAGATTCGTCAAAAAACACGGCCGCTTGGAGCGGGGCTTATTTTCCCTATATATCTATATAGAAAACCTTAAAAATCTTCTTGTCAGAAACCACTAGACCGATTTCAATATAATTTTGCAGAAATGATCCTTTGGTGATCCTCTACCAAGATTGTTCAAGCCATTTGGATTCGTCAAAAAACATGGCTGCCAGGGGGCGGGGCTTATTTTCCCTATATATCTATATAGAAAACTTTAAAAATCTTCTTTTCAGAAACCACTGGACCAATTTCAATATAATTTTGCAGAAATGTTCCTTTGGTGAACCTTTACCAAGATTGTTCAAGCCATTTAGATTTGTCAAAAAACATGGCCACCAGGGGGCGGGGCTTATTTTCCCTATATATCTATTTAGAAAACTTAAAAAATCTTCTTGTCAGAAACCACTGGACCGATTTCAAAATAATTTTGCAGAAATGTTCGTTTGGTGATCCTCTACCAAGATTGTTGAAGCTATTTGGATTCGTCAAAAAACATGGCCGCCAGGGGACGGGGCTTGTTTTTCCTATATATCTATATAGAAAACTTTAAAAATCTTCTTGTCAGAAACCACTGGACCGATTTCAATGTAATTTTGAAGAAATGTTCCTTTGGTGATCCTCTACCAAGATTATTCAAGCCATTTGGATTCGTCAAAAACATGGCTGCCAGGGGGGCGGGGCTTATTTTCCCTATATATCTATATAGAAAACTTTAAAAATCTTCTTGTCAGAAACCACTGGACTTATTTCTATATAACTTGGCAAAAATGTTTCCTTGGTGATCCTCACCCAAGATTGTTCAAGCCGTCATGATTTGTCAAAAAACGTGGCCGCTAGGGGGCGGGGCTTATTTTCCCTATATATCTATATAGAAAATTTTAATGATCTTCTTGTCAGAAACCACTGGACCGATTTCAGTATAACATTGCAGGAATGTTTCTTTTGTAACCCTCTACCAAGATTGTTCAAATCGTCATGATTCATCGAAAAACGTGGCTGCCAGGGGGTAGGGCTATATTTCCCTATATATATATATATAGTAAACTTTAAAAATCTTCTTGTCAGAAACCACTGGACCGATTTCATTATAACCTAGCAGAACTATTCCCTTGTTTACCCTCTACCAGGATTGTTCAAGTTGTCATGATTCGTCAAAAAACCTGGCCGCCAGGGGGTGGGGCTTATTTTCCCTATATATCTATATAGAAAAGTTTAAAAATCTTCTTGTCAGAAACCACTCGACCGATTTCAATATCACTTGGCAGGAATATTTCTTTGGTGACCCTCTACCAAGATTGTTCATGCCGTCATGATACATCAAAAAACATGGCCGCCAGGGGGCGGGGCTTATTTTCCCTATATATCTGTATAGAAAACTTTAAAATTCTTCTTGTCAGAAACCACCTGACTGATTTCAATATTACTTGGCAGGAATGTTTCCTTGCTGACCCTCTACCAAAATTGTTCAAGCAATCATCATTCGTCAAAAAACATGGCTGCTAGGGGTGGGGCTTATTTTCCCTATATATCTAAGTAGAAAACTTTAAAAATCTTCTTGTCAGAAACCACTGAACCGATTTGGATATAACTTGGCAGGAATGTTCCTATGGTGACCCTCTACCAAGTTTGTTCGAGCTGTCATGATTTGTCAAAAAACATGGCCGTTATGGGGTGGGGCTTATTTTCCCTATATAGCTATATAAAACATCTTTTTGTTAGAAACCACTGGACTGATTTCAATATAACTTGGCAGAATTGTTCCTCTGGTGACCCTCTTTCAAGATTCAGTTCAAACCATCATGATGCTAGAAAAAAACATGGCCGCTGGGGAGCAGGGCTATAAAATTTATACAAAAATCTTAGAGCAGTGAACTTGGCTGAAACATCAGCAGTAAGTATGCAAAGCTGTTTGCTCAGGTGAGTGATATAGGACCATCATGGTCCTCTTGTTTTTTTTAACTCACCTGAGCCGAATACTCCAGGGGAGCTTATAGGATGGTTGGCTATCCATCGTCCATCTGTCTTCCATTGTCTGTCTGTTGTCCATCAGCACCTTTGACCAGTTATAGCTCCACAGTCTGCAGGCTAAGTGGAATTATTTCTCATCTGTAGCATGCCTCTGATGGGGCATCAATGCCGTAAAATTTTCATGGAAGCATAATGAAAACCTAGGCTGCCACAAGGTTCCATAGACTTACAATGTGAAAATGCTTGTCATCACTATACCTTCAGTTTTGATCGTGAACATGGATCTCAGACGAGTTTGAAAACTGACCAGATCACATCATTACTCTTAGAGTTACTCCTCTGTTACTTAAAAAAAGCCTAATTAGCTTGTTGGGACTATGTCCCTGGAGAGCTTATGTTGTCATCACCCAGTCTTCGGCATCAGGGTGGGGGTGGTCGGGTGGTGCGAAGGTGCTGTGTATCTTACATCACTGGGGCATCCAACTGATATTGGCTTACAGTTGGGCAAGGCCTGCTATCCTTGTAGTGGGTAAGGGTAGAGGGGGAATGTTTTTATTTCTTCTGTTTCTTCACTTTCATTCCTGTTCCTCTTTCTTCCCTGTCCCTCTCTTTTATCTCCTCTACTCTCTCTTCTATCTCTTTTCTCCCTTTCTCTGGGAGACGACACAAAATGACCCTCATGGGTTGACGTGTCGTTAAACCCCAACACAATCAATCGGCATCAGGGTTAGCGTCCGCGGTAGCACAATGTTTATTAACTCAGTTAAAAATTATTTTCCGTCAGGGCTGTTTTCATTCAGGGAGAAACTACTTTTATTTGTTTATTCAAATCGCCGAGCTTATAAACTGCTACTTACTATACATTCGAAGACAATGAAATCGCCCCTCGTCCAAATGGACTGATCTACCAATACACAGCTAAAAATAGGCAAGAAAAAAAAAAAATAATAATAATGAAGGCCGTGGAACATGCCAAAATCTCATTACCGTTCAATGTTTTTTAAGGAGGAGATATTATAGCACCTGTCTATTTCTCGGTAACTCTATTTATTGTTATCTTTTAAAAAACCGTCATATTACCATGTGGTTCTTTACCACGTGTTAATCACATGCAAACTTTACGACACCCGAGGTTACATTTCCGCTACATCGTGTGTTGGCGTGTCAAGTAAAAAAAAAGACGTCATTATATAATTTTCATAATGGGCATTCCCTCATAACCAAGATAAAAACGATAGTGACGATCAAAGCAGTGAAGCTTGTAAAATTAATTTCCATTAATACTTATTAAAACAAGCACTCCTATTAAATAGGCAATCAGCGACCTTTTGTCAGTGCGTTAATATAACGCAATTTTATGATCGTCGATCTGCTCAGGGCGATTGGGTAACCTCTTTGAAAAACCTGCTCAGCCTTTGCATAGCTGCAAATAATGACGAGTCGGTATGGTAACTTCATTTTCCTATGAAATACATTACTATCTTTCGTGGCTTTAGGAACGCAAAAAAAAAAAAAAAAAAAATGTAGCGTGAAACCGGGTCTTCTACGAAGTCAAGCACCGCGGTCACCCATCCAGGTACTAACTGCTATCTCCGTTGCTTAACTTTGTAAAAAAGCCAATCATTCTATCAGTGTCACCATAAAAGATGGTTTCCAGAGAAATGCTGTAGAAGTGATGATATACCTAATCCGTTACAAAAAAAAAAAATATAACATAAATAAACTAAAGTAACCGTTTCATCCTCTTACAGAAACGATCTTTGGCAAACAGAATAGATCCTAATCAGATATCTGCCATCTGCTACGATTCTACGCAACGAACTTAGCCCTTTACACCTAGTCCATCTTTGAGGTGTGCCAATACCGGCAGGATTTTTCTCAACAACAGGAGGGGTCATGTGACTCAGTTTATTTACAAATGGCGCCCTGTCCGACCGAGGATGCGATGATCAGTTGAAAAGTAACAGTGGTTTAATTTTTCGTATTTATCAAGCAAAAAACGGTCCATAATAGTCAGTATTAAAAACTCGGGTACTAAAACCGCCGATCTACCTGCGTGACAGACCTCAAAATCTTCATTTTTATCGGAATTTTTCGGGTATTTTCTTTAATTTTCGGACACGGGCGTTTTTTTTTAAATTATATTTTCCTAAATATTCGGACAAAAAATAAAATAATTATTTTAACATGTCCAAAAATATATGGTAAATACGGTATGTCCCTGGAGACCTTATGTTGTCACCCAGTCGTTGGCATCAGTGTCTGTCGGCTTCTGTGTATAGGTTAGGACAATGTTTAAGTTTTCTTCAAAGGTGTGCATAGTTTTTAATTGTTTAAGGTACTGCTTTCATATTTGGCCTACACCTACCTAGAATAATACCTTTCAATAGCATACACCCCATCCCCAAGTTAGACTCTTTATGTAGGTCAAGGTCAGTTCTTACTTTGTCATTTACATCTATGTTTAAGTTTTGCATTTAAGCTTTGAAAAGTTTACATAAGTGCTGAATAATTAAAGATAGAGCTTTAATATTTGGCCCACACCAGCCTTAGGTTTAGACCTTTCAATAGCACACACACCTCCCTCAGTTTGACCTTCTACCTAGGTCAAGGTCAGGTCACACTTTGTCATTTGAACCCATGTTTGAGTTCTGCATTTGTTTTGAAAAGTGTTTGTAACTGCTGAAATATTCAAGATACTGCTTTAATATTTGGCCTACACCAATAGTAGGGTAAAACCTTTCAATACCTCAGATCTTTTCCTCAGTTTGACCTTCTGCCTAGGTCAAGTTCAGGTCATACTTTGTCATTTAAACCCATGTTTGAGTTCTGCTTTTAAGTTTTTGAAAGTGTTTGTAACTGCTGAAGTATTCAAGATACCACTTTAATATTTGGCCCACATCTACCTGAGGGTACGACCTTTTAATAGCACTCATCCCTTCCTCAGTTTGGCCTTCTGCCTAGGTCAAGGTCGGGTCATATTTTGTCATTTACATCTGTTTTGAAAAAGTTTTGAAAAGTGTACGACTGCTGAAGTATGTAAGATATAGCTTTCCTATTTCATCCACACCAACCTAAGTGATTCAGCATGTAAGATATAGCTTTCATATGTCATCCACACCAACCTAAGTGATTCAGCATGTAAGATATAACTTTCATATTTTGTCCACACCAACCTAAGGGAAGACGTTTCAGTGGCATATACCCCATCCCTCAGTTGACATTCTTCCGACATCAAAGTCGGGTCATACTCTGTCATTTACAGCTATGCTTAAGTTCTGCATTTAATCTTTAATGTTTAAAGATTGTTTTCTTATCTGATCAGCCCTTTCTGGTGAGCTGCGTTGTCTTCTGACAATTCTTGTTTTGTCTTTGTCATCAGTTACTCATTATGCCTTCAACTTCAAAGAAGTTAGAGGGGCATATTGCTTCTGGGTTGTTTATCCGTCTGTTCGTCCGTCCGTCTGTATGTCCGTCAGTTTGTCTGTCCGTCTGTTGGTCACGCTTTATGATGCATAGCATAACTTCAGAGCCATGAATGCTACTGTTTTGAAATTTCTTATATGGAGTCTTCATGAAAAAATGGCTGACACGTATTTTTTTTTTCTTGATAGGATTATGCCCCTTTACTGAGTTATGACCTTTGAAAAAATATGTATGCAATCTGTCAGCAAAATCTCTCAAAAACTATTGAAGCTAGAGCCTTGAAATTTGATAAATAGACTGGTAGTGATGAGTAGACAACCTGATTAACTTTCGAAGAAATTTTGAAAAATACTTCTTGAGTTATGGCCCTTTGTAATTTTGGGCATTTTTACCTTGTCAGCAAAATATCTCAAAAACTGTTAGAGCTAGAGCCTTGAAACTTAGAAACTGTAGTGATGAGTAGATGACCTGATTAACTTTTGAAGACATTCTGAAAAAAAAAAACTTCATGAGTTATGGCCCTTTGTAATTTTGGTCATTTTTACCTTGTCAGCAAAATATGTCAAAAACCGTTGGAGCTTAGAGCCTTGAAACTTCATGAATAGACTGGTAGTGATGAGTAGACAACCTGATTAATTTTTGAAGAAATTTTAAAATGTACTTCTTGAGTTATGGCCCTTTGTAATTTTGGGCATTTTTACTTTGTCAGCAAGTCAGCAAAATATTTAAAAAACAGAGAGAGCTAGAGCCTTGAATCTTAGTAAATGGATTTGTTGTGATGAGTAGATGGCCTTATTACTTTTTGAAGAAATTCTGAAAAATACTTTGTAATTTTGGGCATTTCTACCTTGCCATCAAAATATCTCAAAAACTGTTGCAGCTAGAGCCTTGAAACTTGATGAATACACTGGTAGTGACGAGTAGAAAGCCTGATTAACTTTTGAAGAAATTTTGAAATATACTTCTTGAGTTATGGCCCTTTGTAATTTTGGGCATTTTTACTTTGTCAGCAAAATATCTCAAAAACTGCTAGAGTAGAGCCTTGAAACTTAGTAAATGGATTTGTAGTGAATAGTAGATGACCTGATTAACTTTTGAAGAAATTCTGAAAAATACTTCATGAGTTATGGCCCTTTGTAATTTTGGGCGTTTTCACAAAAACCGTTGGAGGTAGAGCATTGAAACTTGATGAATAGACTGGTAGTGATAAGTAGACAACCTGATTTACTTTTGAATAAATTTTAAAAAATACTTATTGAGTTATGGCCCTTTGTAATTTTGGGCTTTTTTATCTTGTCAGCAAAATATCTCAAAAATTGTTAAAGCTAGAAACTTGAAACATTGTGAATTGATTGGTAGTGATGAGTGGATGATCTGATTAACTTTGTGTAAATTCTGAAATATATTTCGTAAGTAATGGCGCTTTGTAAATTTTGGCTTGTTTCCCTTGTCAGCAAAATATCTAAAAAACTATTGAAGCTGGAGCCGTGAAACTTAATGAATAGATTGATAGTGATGAGTAGATGACCTGACACATGATGAATAGATTGGTAGTGATGAGTAGATGACCTGATTATGCCTCCAATTTCGAATGAAATTGATGGGGCATGTTATTTTGCCTTTGTTTGTTCGTCCGTTTGTCCATTCATCAAGCTTTTTTGTGCATGCCATATCTTAAGAACCCTTCATGCTAGGGTTTTGAAATTTTATATTTGGGTTCCCAGTGAAAATATAGCTGACCCGTATTTTTGTTTTTTTTTTGTCGGGCATGTTTGTTTAGAGTTATGCTCCTTTAAAAAAAAAAAAAAAAAAAAAGATAAAAAATAACAATAAAATCTTGTGAGCAAGATATCTCGAAAAGAATTTAAGCTGGGTTCTTGAAATTCAATATAGTGAGTGGGAAAGATGTGTAGATTACCTTATTATATTTTAGAGAATTTAAGCCAGCCTTGATATTTGGTACACTGATTGGGATTGAGGAGATCACCAGATTAAATTTTGAACCAATTATATGAAATGTTGGTTATGGCCCATTGCAGTTTCTTGTTTAGAGTTATTTCCCTTTTGATAAAATAACAATGAAATCTCGTATATTTGTACTGTTGTTACCATCATGGGCAAGCAGCGTTGGAGTCAAGCAGTGTTAGAGTTAGGGGCATAGTTTTTTACAAACACCAGCTCTAGTTCAGTTTTGATCTGATCTTCCTGAAACTTGTAGCGGATTTTGTGGTTCTAGGTTGCCTTAAGGATGAACTCTCGGACAAGTGCAAACACTGGCCAGATCTTATCATTAATCTTAGATTTACATCCCCTTGATTGCTAAGAAAAGCCTCTGACTTTGTTATCAGCATAAATCATTCAGCTTTAATTGAACCTTCCTGCAAAATGCTGATAAGGCAGATACGGATAAAAATCTGATGAGTTAAAAAAACTGGCCAGATCAGATCATAAATCTTAGAGTTACAACTTATATCTCTTGATTGCTGAAAAAGCCTCTGTTTGACTCAGTCATCAAAATAACTTGTTCAGTTTTAAATGGCTCTTCCTGAAACTTGCAGGTAAGGTGGACATGGATGAATTCTCAGATCGGTTTAAAACCTGGCCAGATTGGATCATTAGTCTTAGTCCTATGTCCCCTTGATCGGTTTGTAGAAATACTGGAACACACTGAAACACCGGAACACACTGGTAATTACCCGAACACACTCAAAAAAGTATTTTGTTTTTATAAATAAGTAGGTTCTTCGGGGGAATATGCAGTCCATTTATATATTCTATGTCGTATTTTGACCGTTTGTAACACTTGAAGATACTTTATAAATCTTAGCTCAGTTAAGCATCAAGTGATTAATATTATTGTATAGCAGTGTGATCCGATGAATTTTTGTCATGATGAGTTTGGTATTAAAAAGTTATTAACCATAATATATTATGATGGTGGTTAATTTTATAATCATGGGTGTTAGTTTGCATTAAACCTCATAAGGGAATATTAATGATGATAGTGAATAAAGTATTGACAGAAGACATTACAAATACATTATCATAAAGGGACCGGAACACATTTTTATAAAACACTGGAATGAGGTTAATTTATTGTATGCTAAGATCAAATTTATTATTAACAACATCCGACACACAAACAGACAGCAATTAAGTCATAAAAACGATCTTTAATAATATAAAATGAAAAAATTAAAGTGTGTTTCGGTAATTACCAATGTGTTCTAGTGTTTCGGTGTGTTCCGGTATTTCTTTGAACCGCCCCCCCCTTGATTGCTGAAAAAGCCTCTGGCTTTGTCATGAGCATTTGTTCAGTTTTGATCGGAACCTCCCGAAATTTGCAAATAAGGTGGACATGAATGAGATCTCATATGAGCGAAAACTGGACAGATTAGATAATTACTCTTAGAGAAACATACCCTTAATTGCTGAAAAACCTCTATTTGACTAATTACACTGTCATTATCTTGTATTTGAACATCTGTCTTCTGCGTTTCTGTTTTTCAGGACGACTTACACAGATTCAATGTTGTACCATCTTGTGATACAGAAGGCTCTTGAAGAGCATTTCAAGGCTCTGTTTAAAGCACTATCATCAATTTTCCCTTATGAAAGTTTATCAGATATTCTATTTGTTTATTCATTGTTTTTTATGGCATCTGCTTATAGCAGGGTGCAATATAGGCGTCCGATTTTCTGTCCGTCAGTCCATCCGTCCGTCTGTAAACATTTATGTCGACGTTCGACAGTATTCTAATCAACTACAAGACTAAACAACCATCAAACCTTGCATGAAACATCTCCCTGACCTCCTGACTTTGCGACATAGGCGTCTGCTTTTCCGTATGTCTGTCCATTCGTCTGTCCGTCTGTCAACATTTATGTCGAAGTTCGACATTTATGTCAAAGTTAGTATTTTAATCAACTACAAGACTAAACAACCATCAAACCTTGCATGAAACATCTCCCTGACCTCCCGACTTTGCGACATAGGTGCCCACTTTTCCATTCATCTGTCTGTTCGTCTGTTAACAGTTCTGTTATGTCGAAACTCGACATTTATGTCAAAGTTGGTATTCTAATCAAGTACAAGACTAAACAACCAACAAACCTTGTATGAAACATCTCCCTGACCTCCTGACTTTGCGACATAGGCGCCCGCTTTTCCATTCGTATGTCCTTTCGTCCGTCCGTCTGTCTGTTAACAGATCTGTTATGTTGAAGTTCAACATTTACGTCAAAGTTAGTATTCTAATCACCTACAATTCTACAACAACCATCATACCTTGCATGACACATTTCCCTGACCTCTTGACTTGGCATGTATTTGACCCAGTGACCTTGACCTATATTTTGCGCTCCATTGACTTTGACACAATTTACGTTGACATTCCAGATCTTCTCAACTATAAGGCGTACAACTACCAAACCTTGCATAGTGCTTCTCCTAGATGTACTGACTTGGCAGGTACCTTGACACGGTGACCTTGACCTATATTTTGCGCTCCAGTGACTTTGACATATTTTGCGTCAACATTCGTTATCTCCTCAACTATAAGGCCTACAACCATCAAACCTTGCAAAGTGCTTCTTCTAAATGTACTGACTTGGCAGATACCATGACCTGGTGACCTTGACCTATATTTTGGCTGCAGTGACTGACATAATTTATGTCAACATTCCAGATCTCCTCAAGTTTAAGACCTCTAGCCACCAAACCGTGCATAGTGCTTCTCCTAGATGTACTGACTCGGCAGGTATCTTGACCCGGTGACCTTGACCTATATTTTGCACTCCAGTGCCTTTTACACATTTTACGTCAATGTTCAATATCTCCTCAACTGTAAGGCCTACAACCATCAAACCTTGCGTAGTGCTTCTCCTCAATGTATGGACTCTGCAGGTACCTTGACTGGGTGACCTTGACCTATATTTCGCGCTCCATTGACTTTTACACCTTTTACGTCACCCTTCTATATGTCCTCAACTGTAAGGCCTTCAACCACCAAACCTTATATAGCACTTCTCGATGTACTGACTGGGCAGGTACCTTGACCTGGTGACCTTGACCTATATTGTGCACTCCAGTGACTTTGACACATTTTATGTTGATGTTCGGTATCTCCTCAAATATAAGAACTACAACCACTAAACCTTGCATAGTGCTTCACCTCATTGCACTGGCTTGGCAGGTACCTTGACCCAGTGACCTTGACCTATATTTGACACATTTTATGTTGATGTTTGATAACTCCTCAACTATAAGGCCTACAACCACCATACCTTGCATTGTGCTTCTCCTTGATGTACTGAATTAGCAGGTACCTTGACCCGTGACCTTGACCTATATTTCATGCCACAGTGACTTACACATTTTACGTCAGTGTTCCATTATCATTGGGCTGTATGATACGAAAAGTCAGTGCTGAAGATATAGCCATTAGAGGGAATGGGACTGGCCTGGAATATATGTGCCCCACTAAGCACTTTGTCTACATTTTTTTCAACCCAGTTTTCCAAGTAAGCACTGCTAAGAATGAAATAATCTTATTTAATAACCACATTCTGATTGTGGCTCCTGTGACTTTTGCCCCAGCAGGTGCGATGACGCCTTCCGCGGAATTCTTGTATTACTTTTAGTAATTGTTTTTCTTTAAATAGAAAAGAAGAAATAATTAAAGAGTAAAAAAAATAAATAAAAAGACAAAATGGAATGTCCATTCATGAAAGTTGGTAACCTAAACCCTGTTAGTTAAAACCTACAAGAAATTCAAATTATTGCAAACTGCACAATTCCCGAATAAAAATGTGTAAGGTTTTACCATACATTGCGGCAAAGGTACATATGCAAAGTATGAAGTCTGTGTACAATGTGGTGCTCATAAAATAAGGCTAAGGCCATCCTTAAAATTTTGTAAGTTTGCTGTGCTCCGACTGACCTGCAAAAATCGCTGCTACCCAATTTTTTTTCGCAATTTCAGATTTGTCTTTTTTTTTTTCCCTCGGGGATCGAAACATACGCAAATCTGGTTCTGTCCATTGCAGTTGCCATATTAATCTGCCTATAAGGCAGGGATTTTTCAAAAAAAAAAAAAAAAAAAAAAATGCCCCTAAAACTCCAGACCCGTCTTTATATAATCAAGGTCTTTGGCCATATCGGTATTTTCGGCAAAATCCGGTGGTGCCATGTGGTCACAGAAAATATCAATCCTGGAAGCCGGTTGAAAGCTATAACGTTTACCTTCGTCCCTTGACAGAAATTTACTAATACATGTATAGACTAATTAAAATCGCAATATGTTCCAAAACGTTATCCATCGCTGAGGAACACTAAAACATAAGATGGTTTTTCCTTACAATGGACACAGGAAATAGATCTAATTACACAGACTTTTCTGATTGGTCCATTAGGTAAAACGGGTAAGGAAATTAGATGTAAAAAAAAAAAAAAAAAAAAAAGGACTGAACTCTTAGCACTCTGGGTAAAATTACAGCAGACAACATTTAGAAATATTTTTTTCTGATACATATATGTCCCCCAAATAGGTTTGACATTTCATGCAAATCATCTCCAATGAAGACATTTTGCATGAAATGTCAAATTCAGTTTTCTTGGAAAAATGTGATCAATTTGTCGTCTGCTGAATTAGCCCACAGAGCTGTAAAGGTTTATCATATCAATGATACATTCACCAACTAGCCACATGATTGTGAACAAACCTATATATTTGGCTTATAAGCCACTTGCATTAACCTTTACCACTCTCTGGGCATTTTCAGCAGACGACAGATTGATGATATTTTTCTTATTTTTCCCAGAAAACAGGATTTGACATTTCATGCAAATTGTCTCCTTAGGAGACAATTTGCATGAAATGTCATATCCTGTTTTCTGAGAAAAATAAGAAAAATATTTCAAAATGTCGTCTGCTGAAAATTTTACCCAGAGTGCTAAGTGTTAAACAAATCAGCCACTTTTATAATCGCTTTGATGTTACTAGAAATTTTGAACTGCGATAAACAGACCTTATTTTGTTCATACAAATTAATCGCAACAAGATCGGCTCCGCAGGCTACTCAGAATAATAAAACCGCTAATATTGTACATAAAGAATGTCAGGCCTTGTAAGTCTGCACAATAAATACAATAGACTCTTATCGGACTGGGCAGATGAGCACATAAATCTGGATCTTCCTTTTTCACATTTGTGATAAGGTACTTTGTTTTTGACATGTCAGAACTGTTATTGTAAGCCTGTCAATAGGAAGCTGCATGGGATTAACTAACAGGTAGACTTGTGATCGGCAAAATAGTAACTTACTTTTTGGGGGACCTGGACCAGCTTGCCCTTAAAATGTTTAAAAAGGTGCTCTAGTTCTAGGCCTTGCAAACTCTGTCAAGCAAACAGAGTAGGTCCTGATTGGAATAAGCCAGTATGACACCCTGCCCTGTGTTTTTTTTTTTTTTTTTTTGTTTTGTTTTTGTTTTTTTTTACAATCTTTTGAAAGCCCTTCTTCTGCAAGGCGAGTCTCACTCAGAGCTGCAGTCTCGACTTTGTATCGGTCAAGTTCTCTACCAACTAGAGCTGTTTTTCGCTTAGGTCTGTCAGAACTAGAACTGTCCATTAGGGTGCCCACATTCCAAGGGCCGATGGTTAGAGGTATCACCTTCATCTTCTTTTTAGCTCACCTGAGCATAAGCTCAGGGTGAGCTATTGTCATCACCCTATGTCCGTCGTTCGTCATCAAAAATTAGTTTGTTAACACTCTAGAGGTCACAGTTTTGACCCAATCTTGATGAAACTTGGTCAGAATGTTTGCCTCTATGAAATCTAGGTCAAGTTCGATACTGGGTTACTTGGGGTCAAAAACTAGGTCACCAGGTCAAATCAAAGAAAAAACTTGTTAACACTCTAGAGGTCATAGTTTTGACCCAATCTTGATGAAACTTGCTCAAAACGTTTGCCTCTATTAAATTTAGGTCAGGTTTGAAACTGGGTCACTTGGAGTCAAAACTAGGTCACCGGGCCAGATCAGCAGAAAAACTTGTTAACACTCTAGCGGTCACATTTTTGAAGCAATCATCATGAATCTTGCTCAATATGTTTGTCTTGATGATTTCTAGGTCAAGTTTGAAACTGGGTCACTTGGTGTCAAAAACTAGGTCACCGGGCCAAATCAGCAGAAAACCTTGTTAACACTCTAGCGGTCACATTTTTGAAGCAATCATCATGAATCTTGCTCAAAATGTTTGTCTTGATGAGTTCTAGGTCAGGTTCAAAACTGGGTCACTTGGAGTCAAAAACTAGGTCACCTGGCCAAATCAGCAGAAAACCTTGTTAACACTCTAGCAGCCACATTTTTCAAGCAATCATCATGAATCTTTCTCAAAACGTTTGTCTTGATGATTTCTAGGTCAAGTTTGAAACTGGGTCACTTGGAGTCAAAAACTAGGTCACCGGGCCAAATCAGCAGAAAACCTTGTTAACACTCTAGCAGCCACATTTTTCAAGCAATCATCATGAATCTTTCTCAAAATGTTTGTCTTGATGATTTCTAGGTCAAGTTTGAAACTGGGTCACTTGGAGTCAAAAACTAGGTCACCGGGCCAAATCAGCAGAAAACCTTGTTAACACTCTAGCGGTCACATTTTTGAAGCAATCATCATGAATCTTGCTCAGAATGTTTGTCTTGATGATTTCTAGGTCAGGTTTGAAACTGGGTCACATGGGGTCAAAAACTAGGTCACCAGGCCAAACCAGCAGAAAACCTTGTTAACACTCTAGCGGTCACATTTTTGAAGCAATAATTATGAATCTTGCTCAAAATGTTTGTCTTGATGAGTTCTAGGATATGTTTGAAACTGGGTCACGTGGGGTCAAAAACTAGGTCACCAGGCCAAATCAGCAGAAAACCTTGTTAACACTCTAGCGGTCACATTTTTGAAGCAATCATGATGAATCTTGCTCAAAATGTTTGTCTTGATGATTTCTAGGTCAAGTTCAAAACTGGAACACCCGGGGTCAAAAACTAGGTCACCTGGCCAGATCAGCGTAAAATCTTGTTATCACTCTAACAGTCACATTTTTGAAGCAATCATCATGAATCTTGCTCAAAATTTTTGTCTTGATGACTTCTAGGTCAAGTTCGAAACTGGGTCACTTGGAGTCAAAAACTAGGTCACCAGGCCAGATCAGCAGAAAATTTTGTTAACACTCTAGCGGTCACATTTTTTAAGCAATCATGATGAATCTTGCTCAAAATGTTTGTCTTGATAATTTTTTTGGTCAGGTTCGAACCTGGGTTAATTGGGGTCAAAAACTAGGTCACCTGGCCAGAGCAGCAGAAAACCTTGTTAACACTCTAGTGGTCACATTTTTCAAGTAATCATCATGAATCTTGCTCAATGTGTTAGTCTTGATGATTTCTAGGTCAAGTTTGAAACTGGGTCACTTGTGGTCAAAAACTGGGTCACCTGGCCAGATCAGCAGAAAACCTTGTTAACACTCTACCGGTCACATTTTTGAAGCAATGATCATGAATCTTGCTCAAAATGTTTGTCTTGATGATTTCTAGGTCAAGTTTGAAACTGGGTCACATGGGGTCAAAAGCTAGGTGACCTGGCCAAATCAGCAGAAAACTGTTAACACTCCAGAGGTCACATTTTTTAAATAATCATCATAAATATTGTTCAAAATGTTTGTCTTGATGATTTCTAGGTCTAGTATAAAACTGGGTCACTTGATATCAAAAACTAGTTCACCTGGCCAAATCAAAGGAAAACCTTGTTGATGCTCTGGAGACCACATTTTTGAAGTGATCATCAGGAATCTTGCTCAAAATGTTTGTCTTGATGATTTCAAGGTGATGTATGGTTTTCTGTCTCTTAAGTTTTTCCATTTAGGTCAGTTTCTCAGTAATTATTGGTCCTACAGGGTGATATTTGGTACTTGTGAAGTGTTTGTGTTTAGGTCAGTTTCTCATTAACTATTGCTCCTACAGCCAGTGATACTTAGTACACGCATACATCTTAGCATGGCCTCTTGAGTGCTGTCATCCATATTTGACCTTGACCTTTATTTCACAGTCCATTAGACATGCTACATTGTCTTACTGCAATGATAAACCGACATGTTATTGACCATGATTGGACTGGTAGCCGTCGAAAAGGTAAAAGAAGAGATGAAAAATAGATCATCGTGGTTCAAATGCCATTTTAATCTCCACAAAGTAGCTAAGAAAGAAACTTTTTGCTTTAAAATATTCATTATTATGTCTCTAGAACAAGCACCTTAGCTCTTTTATCAAATAAGATATAAGCAAGCAAAAATGGATAATTACATACTCTGTCGCTGAATGACATCATTTGTTTACCTCCGAAATCTCGCAACCTCCGATATCTCGATATCCAGTTTCCCTGGGTGATGATGCCTGCTGTCATGGTAGTGGCTAGCTAGGTATGATTGGTGAAAGAAGGCTGCAATGATACACTCACCTCACGATACCATAAGTATCCGCGATACTTGCTTCATGATACAATATGTATCGTGATACACTTTTCAGACTTCTCTCCCTTCCGCTGATTCAAGAAGGGCAGTTGTCAGTTTCTAGCAAAAGAATGTGCACAATACTGGTTAACTGCTTAGTGGACTAAGCCTGCCCAGTAAAGGTGTGGTTAGGTAAACTGACCGCGCTCGACATGACCCCTCTGGGTTGACTGGGCCGTAAAACCTCAACATAAACAAACAAAAACTTTTCAGACTCAAGATCATCAGTAACTGCATGTGGATTATACTATATTGATTGACTAAGGTGCTCACCATACTTTAAAGTTTGTTTGAAATGGTATACAATCATAGGCTTTATATCATATTTGTAAAAGTTTCATAATGTGAAAAGTTTATTACCTAATATAAGCAACCAAGTTTAAGCACTAAAGCTTCCCAGATATATAATGTTCAAAAAGAAGTAAAACAGACTCTGTCATGAATGTTGTTCCTTTTATTCAGTGGACAGACTTACTGATTTTTATAGAAAATCGCTATTGCAAAATGGCATGAAATATTGAAAATTCTATGAAAGACTGTTTGACAACATTTCCTGAGTGTTTTGAGTGCTTTTAATATTCATAACAATGTTTATTGACTGAATAATTAAAGGTTTTTCGGGAAATTCGGAAGTCGCGAAAACTAATGACACGTAGATTTTACGGCACTAAGTACATTGTTTTTAGCTCGCCTGTACGAAGTACAAGGAGAGCTATTGTAGTCACCCCGGTCGTCCACGTTTGCGTTTGCGTTTGCGTTCCCGTTCCCGTCACACTGCGTTAAAGTTTTTCAAATGCTTATACAGTCAAACCTGTCTTAAGCAGCCACCCATGGGAAGCTTAAAATGTGGCTGCTGAAGGCAGGTGGCTGCTTAATACAGTTCAAATATATAAGTCTATGAATTTTCGGGCAACTTTCCCCTGGCTGCTTAATACAGGTTGGCTGCTTAATAGAGGTGACCACTAACACAGGTTTGACTGTATCTCAACAGTCACTCCTCACAGAGGCATCAAATTTGGAACTTAGGTACCTTGGAGGGTCTTCTGAGATTCCAAGAGAATAAACCCCTGGGTTCATGCCCCTGGGTGGGGCTAGGGGTCAGAATCTAGGACACCTTTGTAATACTGTGTTAAAGTTTTTCAAATTCTTTTATTTTGACTTTCACTCCTCATAGAGCATTCATATTTAGAATTTGGGTACCTGGAGGAGTCTTCTGAGATTCCAAAAGAACATACCCCAGGGTTCATACCTCAGGGTGGGCCTTCGAGTGGGGCTAGGGGTCAAAATCTAGGACACATTTGTAAAATCTTATATGCCTACAGGTTATAGACACAACTGGTTATACATCAGCTAACTATGTGACATCGGTTTAAGTGTAAGAGAGTGAAGGTCATGGTGACCTACATTTTACGGTCCAGGTCACCTAGATTTCACGGTCCAGTGATTTTGCCTTATATCTTGAATACTATTTGTTGGATAAATGTCACACCTGAGATATTACTTCCATGTGACCCAATGAATGACCACTTACAATATCTAGGTCATTGTGACCTATATTTCATGGTTCAGTGATTTTGCCTTATATCTTGAATACTATTTGTTGGATAAATGTCACACCTGGGATATTAGTTCCTTGTGACCCGATTATTGACGTCAAAATATATCTCTGTTGGTGTGACCTATATTTCATGGTTCAGTGATTTTGCCTTATATCTTGAATACTATTTGTTGGATAAATGTCACACCTGGGGTATTAGTTCCATGTGACCCAATGAATGACCACTTACTATATCTAGGTCATTGTGACCTATATTTCATGCTTCAGTGATATTGCCTTTTATTTTTATTACTATTTCATGGAGAATTGTCATACCTGGATTATTATATCTATGTGACAAAATGATTTACATACAAATACATCGAGGTCAGTGTGAGCTATATTATATGGCTTAATGATAAAAATGTTACAATATAAAATGTACCCAGCAGGCGAGCTACGCTGTCCTACGACAGCTCTTGTTGTTGGTAACAGTCATTAAAAACTTGTTTAAAATAGTCATGCAGAGGTAAAAGCAAAATATTTCTTTTAACATGCAGTAATTACCAATCTGACTGGCAGCTATTTGACATCTTTTGTTTACACGAGTGAACCGAGCCATATCGAAACTCGGAAAAAAAGAATCATGAACCGAATCATGACCACTGAACTGCGATGCACCAAAAAATTTGGTGAATCGTTTCACCTCTAGTTGAGCCCACAATAGAATTCGCCCTGTGTGTCTGTAATCAGTTGCACTGACTTGCCTCACCTTGACTTCTGTCCACAATTTCAACTGGGATAAAGTAGATGGGGAAAATGGCGTTACGGTGATTGTTCCAGTGTGGGCATGTTGCGGTGGCTTAAGAAAGGGCAGGTGATTCACCCCAGTACTGGGGTATGCGTGTAAAGAATTCTACCCTGGGTCCCAGTACTGGGGTTAAAAGTACTGTGGACCAGACGGGGTTTATGCACTTTTTGTACATAAAATATAATTTTTTTACATAAAATATATGCCTCAGGGTCTGTGCAGGTTTTTTTTTACTGCAGAATCACAAGTTTCTGTATATATGTATATTCATTTGTTTTCAGTAAATTTCTTGAGAAGATGAAAGAGCAAGGCAAACCTGTTTCAGTATTACTGTACAACAGTTTAATTAGAGGATATGTCAAAGCTGGGTAAGAATATGTCCATAGCATCAGACTTCTTTCAACCAAAAAGTACAGTTATTTTCTTTTTTCTCTATTGAACATACACCACAACCTCTTTATAACACTGTTGTTGGGGTCCATAGCATAAACCGTGTTAGTTTAACAACCATGTTATATCCAAACAAAAATGTATAGATAATATTGAAAAATGACCATTTCAATATAATCTATACGTTTTTTGGATCCATCTTTGAATGGTGTTATATCCAAAACCGTGTTATAACGAACTGTGTTATAAAGAGTTATAGTGTATGTTCTTGGTACTCATTAGGCACTTCTACAGGGCTCAAAATTTTCTCTGGGACTTGTTTGTCTTGTGGAACAAGTGGTCTCAAATTGTTACTCGCCGGTAGTCAAGTTGTACTATTCCTTACATTTGGTGCTGTAAATGAGACAAAAAGCTCAAAAATACACGTTTTATTGTGTTACTGCAACAATTAATAGTGTCTCTTATAATATGACTACCACTGACTATTATTCTAATACCAGGATAGCAAACTTATATGGCAGTGTGATAACTTTAAACCTGAATTTGACAGCCTTTAGCTAAAAACCAGGGCCCAGTTGTTCAAAGCTAACGACATCGTTAGTTAACGATTCGTTAAAATATACATCCAGTAATACGCAAATATGCTGAAATTTTTGCTGAAAAAATGTGAGTAGCTTTTGCAGTGCAAAAGCTACTCACATTTTCTCAGCAAAAAAAAATCATAATATTTTGTATTGAATCCACTAAAATAGTTAACGAAATGACCCTTAACGAGCTCGTTAAGCTAAAGACGCTTTGAACAACCGGGCCCAGAAGAAAAGCATGACTAGACATAAACAATCTTATTTAGTTGGCAAGTTTAATTAGAACTAATTAATGTTGGCTTTAAAAGAGTTCGCTGTTTTAGGCACTGTACTGAAAAAGATCTTTATCAAGGCCAAAACAAACAAATGATTGAACTGACATAGTGAGAACTCAATATTTGATTATTTTATCCATTAGAGTCCTCTGAATCAGACTGAGGTGCAGCAGCTCTGGATCCTCGAGGGCCAGTGCATTGAACCATGTTTTATTGTTGCTAATAGTCAACTAATAGACAGCTTCAGGTATAAATATTTTGACATGTCAGCCTATTTTGACAATAACCAACAATCTTTTCATGACATTTTGGAGTGATTTTTATCGCACCTGCTTGTAGCAGGGTGCGATATAGGCGTCCGATTGTCCGTCCGTCCGTCCGTCCGTCAACATTTATGTCGAGGTTCGACATTTATGTCAAAGTTAGTATTCTAATCAACTACAAGACTAAACAACCATCAAACTTTGCATGAAACATCTCCCTGACCTCCTGACTTTGCGACATAGGCGTCCGCTTTTCCGTATGTCTGTCCATTCGTCCGTCCGTCTGTCAACATTTATGTCGACGTTCGACATTTATGTCAAAGTTAGTATTCTAATCAACTACAAGACTAAACAACCATCAAACCTTGCATGAAACATCTCCCTGACCTCCTGACTTTGTGACGTAGGTGCCCACTTTTCCATTCGTCTGTCTGTTCGTCCGTCCATCTGTCTGTTAACAGTTCTGTTATGTCGAAGTTCGACATTTATGTCAAAGTTAGTATTCTAATCAACTACAAGACTAAACAACCATCAAACCTTGCCGGCCTCGGTGGCTCAGTTGGATGCCCCGTCCGACTGGAGACCAGGAGGTCGCGGGTTCAACCCCCGCCGAGGTCGGCAACATTCTTTCGTGGAGATTGGTCATGAAATATTTTCTACGGTCATTCTCTCCCTTCCGCTGATTCAAGAAGGGCAGTTGTCAGTTTCTGGCGAAAGAATGTGCACAATACTGGTTAACCGCTTAGAGGACTAAGCCTGCCCAGTAAACGTGTGGTTAGGTAAACTGACCGCGCTCGACATGACCCCATTGGGTTGACTGGGCTGTAAAACCTCAACACAAACAATGAAACATCTCCCTGACCTCCTGACTTTGCGACATAGGTGCCCGCTTTTCCATTCGTCTGTCCGTTCGTCCGTCCGTCTGTCTGTTAACAGTTCTATTATGTCGAAGTTCGACATTTACGTCAAAGTTAGTATTCTTATCAACTACAATTCTACAACAACCATCATACCTTGCATGAGACATCTCCCTGACCTCCTGACTTGGCAGGTATGTTGACCCAGTGACCTTGACCTATATTTTGCGCTCCATTGGCTTTGACACAATTTACGTTGACGTTCCAGATCTTCTCAACTATAAGGCGTACAACTGCCAAACCTTGCATAGTGCTTCTCCTAGATGTACTGACTTGGCAGGTACCTTGACCCGGTGACCTTGACCTATATTTTGCGCTCCAGTGACTTTGACATATTTTGTGTCGACGTTCGATATCTCCTCAACTATAAGGCCTATAAACCTTGCAAAGTACTTCTTCTAAATGTACTGACTTGGCAGATACCTTGACCTGGTGACCTTGACCTATATTTTGGCTGCAGTGACTTTGACATAATTTACGTCAATGTTCCAGATCTCCTCAAGTGTAAGACCTCTAGCCACCAAACCTTGCATAGTGCTTCTCCTAGATGTAGACTCGGCAGGTATCTTGACCCGGTGACCTTGACCTATATTTTGCGCTCCAGTGCCTTTTACACATTTTATGTCAACGTTCAATATCTCCTCAACTATAAGGCCTACAACCATCAATCCTTGCATAGTGCTTCTCCACAATGTACGAACTCTGCAGGTACCTTGACTGGGTGACCTTGACCTATATTTCGCGCTCCATTGACTTTTACACCTTTTACGTCACCCTTCCGTATGTCCTCAACTGTAAGGCCTTCAACCACCAAACCTTATATAGCACTTCTTCTCAATGTACTGACTCGGCAGGTACCTTGACCTGGTGACCTTGACCTATATTGTGCACTCCAGTGGCTTTGACACATGTTATGTTGATGTTGATATCTCCTCAAATATAAGACCTACAACCACTAAACCTTGCATAGTGCTTCACTTCATTGCACTGGCTTGGCAGGTACATTGACCCGGTGACCTTGACCTATATTTGACACATTTTACGTTGATGTTTGATAACTCCTCAACTATAAGGCCTACAACCACTATACCTTGCATTGTGCTTCTTCTTGATGTACTGAATTAGCAGGTATCTTGACCCGTGACCTTGACCTGTATTTCATGCTCCAGTGACTTTTATACATTGTACGTCAACACTCCATTATCATTGGGCTGTATGATACAAAAAGTCAGTGCTGAAGATATAGCCATTAGAGGGAATGGGACTGGCCTGGAATATATGTGCCCCACTAAGCACTTTGTCTACATTTTTTTCAACCCAGTTTTCCAAGTAAGCACTGCTAAGAATGAAATAAACTTATTTAATAACCACATTCTGATTGTGGCTCCTGTGACTTTTGCCCCAGCAGGTGCGATGACGCCTTCCGCGGAATTCTTGTTAAAACTTTGAAATTCTGCTAGCTGATTCTATTTTTCCCTAACTTATTTCCCCATACTGCCAAAAAAAGCTACTTGTTCTGTTGGGCAAGCAGTTCGAATTTTTCGCTTGCCCTTAATGAACATCTACTTGTAAATAAGAGAGGACGAGTGCCAGTTTTGAGCCCTGAATTAATGGGTACACACAACAGATGTTTTCCTGGAGAAATATGAAAGATAATTTGTTGATATCCCCTCTTATCTGGAGCTATGGTGGCTATAGATAGAGGGTATTCAGATAAGATTTTTCTTATTTTGCCTGCTGGGCTCAGTAGCATAGTTCAAGGGCTGAGCGCAAAACTGTAGTAAGTCACATGGTTAATTTTCCCCAAACTAAATCTCCTCACCATGAAGGCATTATAAAGATTACAACATATCTTTCTGTAAACAATGAAATTTAGGTGCCATTGCTCATATGGGCAATGGCACCTAAATTTGCATTGTTTATAAAGGGGTCAAAGTTGCCCCTAAACAAGGGTTTCAAAAATATGTTCGAGTTATACTATAATCTTGTGATCAACCCTCGAGTTGGTAGTGCATCTGACTGCAGATTCTGGGGTCACTGGTTTGAATGCCAGCTCGGCCATATTCTTTTGTGGATATTGATCGCGAAATCATTCTCCCCCATATTCCGATCCAAGGAGGGCAGTTGTCAGTTACTGGCAAGTACTGGTTAGCCGCTTGGAGAACTAAGAGAAAGTGTGAATACAGTAGGTTGACTCAACATAACCATAACAGTGTGGAATGGGTCATAAAACTCCCAATTCAAATGAATTCATAAATATTGCACAAAACCGTAGGTTGAAGGTACTCATTAATGCCTAGCTTTTGGGAAAAATTCAGCACATGTCATTTTGAAATATTTGTCTTTTTTTTCTCAGAAAATAGGTTTTGGAATTTCATACAAATAATCTCCTTGGAGAAAATAAGAAAAAACATCAGTTTACTCTCTGCTGAATTCTTCCAGAGAGTGGTAAAAGTTAAAAACTCGTGGAGATGCTTCTATTATTGAAGTATACATACTGTTTTGAATTGCTTTTGACCAATCAGATTATGATTAACACTTAGCACTCTGAGTAAAATTTTAGCAGACGACACATTGAAATATTTTTCTTATTTTTCCCAGAAAACAAGTTTTGACATTTCATGCAAATTGTCTCCAATGCAAACAGTTAGCATGAAATATCAAATCCTGTTCTCTTGGAAAAATAAGGAAAATATTATCACGAAAACATGGCTATATAATTTTGGCCCCCTTAAACCCCACTTTTATATAGTAAAACTGGGGTTTACAGATTTCTGCTCAAAAACATATAGATTGTGGGTACTTGTTAGAACTGCCTTGTCGAGGTGGTTCTAATGAGTACCCACAATCTATATTTTGAGCAGAAATATGAAAAATATCAATTTTTTATCTGAAATTTTTCTTTTTTTGGTGGTAAAATTTTCATTATATTTGAATAGGCATGTTTTTCATAATGTCATCAGTTTGTCGTTTGCTGAATTAGACCAGAGAGTGGTAAATGTTAATCAGTGTAAAAAGGGCAACAACATACGTCATCAACATGGTGGTGTGCACATATCTGCGACTGTATCGTTAGTTCAGATTTATGCTAAAGTCACAAAGAGTGCAAAATGCAGAGAAAAAATCACATGCACAAAACATTACCATTTTAGTACTCGCTTCCACCAACAATGGATGGAGTTTATCCATACATATAATTATTTTGGATACTTCAACAAACTATTCATAAACTGTAATTGTTACTGTATATCAACATAGATTGTCTAAGTTTCTGAATGTTAAGTGCATTTTAGGAGGCTGATTTTTCAAAAAAGCCATTTCATATAACAGTGAATTTGATGCCTCATCACGAAAACATGCTTATATAATGTTGATCCCCTTAAACCCCACTTTTATATAGTAAAACTGGGGTTTGCAGGGGTAAACATTTTTTGTATTTCTGCTTAAAAACATAGATTGTGGTACTCATTAGAACTGCCTCACCGAGGTGGTTCTAACTAGTACCTACAATCTATGTATTTGAGCAGAAATATGAAAATTATCAGAATTTTTATCTGAAAATTTTCATTTTTTGGTGGTAAAATTTTCAGTATATTTGAATAGGGGTGTTTTCGTTATGTTAAATGAATAGTCTAATTGTCATAAAATCTTATTTTACGAGGGCAAGTCACTCAGTAACCAGCCTATCCCATTTCCAATTGACTGAGACACCCACGATTTTCATGCCTTGTTTCAATACATTTTTTAGACCTGAGAGCAAAATTGCACCCTTATTGTGTCATTCACTCATAAGATATTGAATGTCAAACATGGCTAGCGATGCAAAAACAAGCTTTTCGTCAAAAGTTGAGTACCCTGCTTCGATACTTGTATTTGAAAGGGAAAACAGGTCAGGAAATACATTGCGAGTTGACCAATGTTTATGGGTCTTCTGCACCATCGTATGCACAAGTTAAATTCTAGGTTGGGGAATTCAAACGCGGTAGAACGTCTTTAGAAGACGAAATCAGGTTTGGACGCCCTCAGATACCACTGATGAAGAAATGTGTAACAAAGTACAGGATCTGGTGTACTCTGATAGGCGAGTTAAGGTGGAAGAAATAGCGAATGCATTACACATTTCACATGGTAGTATTTCAACAATTTTACATGATCACTTGGGTATGTGCAATTTAACAGCCCGTTTGGTCTCAAAATCCCTTAGCGACAAGCAGATGGCAACCAGAGTATCAGTATGCAGCGCATTGTTGAAGCGGCTTAGGTCAAAGGAAGATGATTTCCTTTCATGTCTGGTGACTGTAGATGAGACCTGGGTTCATTATTATGAGCCAGAGAATAAAGCTCAAAGTCGCCAGTGGGTAGGGCGGGGGTCTCCGAGGCTAAAGAAGTTCAAAACGCAACCTTCTGCTGGCAAGGTGATGTTAACTGTATTTTGGGACGCACAAGGCGTTATTATGTTGGACTTTCTAGCAAAGAAAAGTACAATAACAGGTACGTATTATGCAAATTTGCTCGACCAGCTGAGAACTACGATCTGTGAAAAACGCCAAGGTAAACTCTTCAAAGGGATTCTGCTCCAACAGGACAATGGGAGAGTCCACACTTGCAAAATTGCAATGGATGCCCTTGAGCAGAATGGGTACGAGCTAATACCCCTACCCACCTATTCTCTGGACTTAGCTCCTAGTGACTTTTTTCTTATTCCCAAACTTGAAAAAGGATATCCCTGGACGTCATTTCCGGTCCAACGAAGAAGTCGTGGCGGCAGTTGAGGAGAGGGTCGGAGACAAGGACCCTGGCTTCTTCAGTTCTGGGCTGATGGCACTGAAACACTGTTGGTCTAAGTGCATCACACTAGAGGGCAATTACATCGAAAAAGAAGGTGGATCTCAACCGGAAATAAGTTAGGCTGGTTACTTATTGACTCACCCTCATATAAAAATGCCAAAAAACAAGCTACTGGTGAAAATAAGTTCCAGATAACATGCGTTTTTTCAGCCATAAAGTGTTGATATCTTTCTTTTTTCACCATAAAAACATGTTATGGGTACTCATTAGAAGCACCTCACTGTATGTTTTGGTATTCATTAGAAGTACCTCACTATTTTCCTGATAGCCCCACTTATCTGGGGCTATGTATGACCTATGTATGGCCTGGGTTGTAAGGGGTGGTGTAAGCCTGATGTAGACCTGTAAGAATTATTATACAGTGGTACTGTATTTATTAACTGCTACCATTTATTGGGCAAATTCAGCAGACAACAATATTTTTCTTATTAAATCCGCCACACGATAGTGGCTGGGTATTATGGTTTCAAGTTCGACGTCCTTGTGTATGTCTGTCCGTCCCTCGTCAGGCCATATTTTGTTTCCAGATAACTTGAGTAAACATCAGTGGATTTTCACCAAACATGGTATGTGCATTGATATTGTGGGGATCTGGTTTGGGATTGCTAATGGGCAAATTTTATGAAATTTGGATAGAGTTATCTGCCCGAGACATGCCCATATTTTCGTTTCTGGATGATAACTTGAGTAAATATTAAGGGATTTTAGCCAAACTTGGTACATGCATTGATATTAAGGAGATCTGGTTTGAGATTGCTAATGGGCAAATTTCGTAATTTTTTGACAGTGTTATCTGCCCGCAACGCGATAATGGCGTGGTATTATTGTTTTACGTTTTTATTTTTCTCAGGAAATAGTCTATGAAATTTCATGTCAGATTCTGTTTTCTGAGAAAAATATGAAAATACAGAAAAATACTGTCCACTGAAAATTTTAGTGTTTATGTGGACCAGGACTCTAGAAATTTTGCAATCTGAGTCGGTCCAGCTGATGATGATGAAGTCATCAACGAGCCAATTTCCAAAGTTAAATTATAATATCACCTGTCACGAAAACTAATGACAATTTACACTTTTACATTACTCAAAGTATTTAACTTATTAATTGATCTTTTAATTCAATTGATCAAACAAGATAAAGAAATTGCTGAATTAGTTATCATTCCTCATCGTGTCTTTGAAGGTCATTTAATTGCATGACTTTACAAGAACAGCAAAACAGATTTCTTTTAACTACCAAAACATCAACCACATCAAAGTTTCTTTTGACTTCAGTAGCACGGCCTGAAGATAATTACTTTCATAAGACCACTGTAGTCTCACGATAATAGAGACAACATGATGAACAGCGAGATCTCGGGTAACTTGTTTTCTGACATTGTTTACACAACTTATCTGCCAATACCTGGTGATTATTGGATTAATCATGGACAATTAACTGATTGATACTTGAGCTATGTAAGTTTAGAATTTGAGAATATCCTATTTTCCAGTTTTCTAGAGCCGTGATGTGGACATCGAAGACCTTGATTCCTCATACTGATGCTTCTACAAAGTCCGATTTAGGCCTTTTATAATTTTAATATTCCATTAACCCATTTTAGCTTGGAAAGCCTCAAAAGGGTAATTTTCAAACATTGCAGACCCAGATAAGACCCTGCTGAATTTTGAGTCTGATCAGGATCTACACTGTTTGCATTAACTATAAGAATTTCTATAAATCATTTTAATGATAAAAACTAACCAGACACCCTTCTTTTGGAAATAGGCCAGTCCAAAAAGTTGTAGAAGAGTCCACTCGACGTAAATGGGCTTAGAGATGATTCAGCTCATCTTCACCATGCTTTTATATTTTCAGAGAAATTGAGAAAGCCGAAGAACTGTTCAAAGCCATACGGTTAGTGCATTTTATTATTTAATAGTTATGTTCCCCCCCCCCACCTCCCCCGAATAGGGCTGAGAGATATTGTTAGCTCGCCTGTACGAAGTACAAGGAGAGCTATTGTAGTCACCCCGGTCGTCCACGTTTGCGTTTGCGTTTGCGTTTGCGTTTGCGTTCCCGTTCCCGTCACACTGTGTTAAAGTTTTTCAAATGCTTATATCTCAACAGTCACTCCTCACAGAGGCATCAAATTTAGAACTTAGGTACCTTGGAGGGTCTTTTGAGATTCCAAGAGAATAAACCCCTGGGTTCATGCCCCTGGGTGGGGCTAGGGGTCAGAATCTAGGACACCTTTGTAATACTGTGTTAAAGTTTTTCAAATTCTTATATCTTGACTTTCACTCCTCATAGAGCATTCATATTTAGAATTTGGGTACCTGGACGAGTCTTCTGAGATTCCAAAAGAACATACCCCTGGGTTCATACCTCAGGGTGGGCCTTGGGGTGGGGCTAGGGGTCAGAATCTAGGACACATTTGTAAAATCTTATATGCCTACAGGTTATAGACACAACTGGTTATACATCAGCTAACTATGTGACATCAGTTTAAGTGTAAGAGAGTGAAGGTCATGGTGACCTACATTTTACGGTCAAGGTAACCTAGATTTCACGGTCCAGTGATTTTGCCTTATATCTTGAATACTATTTGTTGGATAAATGTCACACCTGGGATATTACTTCCATGTGACCCAATGAATGACCACTTACTATATCTAGGTCACTGTGACCTATATTTCATGGTTCAGTGATTTTGCCTTATATCTTGAATACTTTTTGTTGGTTAAATGTCACACCTGGGATATTACTTCCATGTGACCCAATGAATGACCACTTACTATATCTAGGTCATTGTGACCTATATTTCATTGTTCAGTGATTTTGCCTTATATCTTGAATACTATTTGTTGGATAAATGTCACACCTGGGATATTAGTTCCATGTGACCCAATGAATGACCACTTACTATATCTAGGTCATTGTGACCTATATTTCATGGTTCAGTGATTTTGCCTTATATCTTGAATACTATTTGTTGGATAAATGTCACACCTGGGATATTAGTTCCATGTGACCCAATGAATGACCACTTACTATATCTAGGTCATTGTGACCTATATTTCATGGTTCAGTGATTTTGCCTTATATCTTGAATACTATTTGTTGGATAAATGTCACACCTGGGATATTAGTTCCATGTGACCCAATGAATGACCACTTACTATATCTAGGTCATTGTGACCTATATTTCATGGTTCAGTGATTTTGCCTAATAGCTTGAATACTATTTGTTGGATAAATGTCACACCTGGGATTTTAGTTCCTTCAGACCCGATTATTGACGTCAAAATATATCTCTGTTGGTGTGACCTATATTTCATGGTTCAGTGATTTTGCCTTATATCTTGAATACTATTTGTTGGATAAATGTCACACCTGGGATATTACTTCCATGTGACCTAATGAATGACCACTTACTATATCTAGGTCATTGTGACCTATATTTCATGGTTCAGTGATTTTGCCTTATATCTTGAATACTATTTGTTGGATAAATGTCACACCTGGGATATTAGTTCCATGTGACCCAATGAATGACCACTTACTATATCTAGGTCATTGTGACCTATATTTCATGGTTCAGTGATTTTGCCTTATATCTTGAATACTATTTGTTGGATAAATGTCACACCTGGGATATTAGTTCCATGTGACCCAATGAATGACCACTTACTATATCTAGGTCATTGTGACCTATATTTCATGGTTCAGTGATTTTGCCTAATAGCTTGAATACTATTTGTTGGATAAATGTCACACCTGGGATTTTAGTTCCTTCAGACCCGATTATTGACGTCAAAATATATCTCTGTTGGTGTGACCTATATTTCATGGTTCAGTGATTTTGCCTTATATCTTGAATACTATTTGTTGGATAAATGTCACACCTGGGATATTACTTCCATGTGACCTAATGAATGACCACTTACTATATCTAGGTCATTGTGACCTATATTTCATGGTTCAGTGATTTTGCCTTATATCTTGAATACTATGTGTTGGATAAATGTCACACCTGGGATATTAGTTCCTTGTGACTCGATTATTGACGTCAAAATATATCTCTGTTGGTGTGACCTATATTTCATGGTTCAGTGATTTTGCCTTATATCTTGAATACTATTTGTTGGATAAATGTCACACCTGGGATATTAGTTCCTTGTGACCCGATTATTGACGTCAAAATATATCTCTGTTGGTGTGACCTATATTTCATGGTTCAGTGATTTTGCCTTATATCTTGAATACTATTTGTTGGATAAATGTCACACCTGGGATATTACTTCCATGTGACCCAATGAATGACCACTTACTATATCTAGGTCATTGTGACCTATATTTCATGGTTCAGTGATTTTGCCTTATATCTTGAATACTATTTGTTGGATAAATGTCACACCTGGGATATTAGTTCCTTGTGACCCGATTATTGACGTCAAAATATATCTCTGTTGGTGTGACCTATATTTCATGGTTCAGTGATTTTGCCTTATATCTTGAATACTATTTGTTGGATAAATGTCACACCTGGGATATTACTTCCATGTGACCCAATGAATGACCACTTACTATATCTAGGTCATTGTGACCTATATTTCATGGTTCAGTGATTTTGCCTTATATCTTGAATACTATTTGTTGGATAAATGTCACACCTGGGATATTAGTTCCATGTGACCCAATGAATGACCACTTACTATATCTAGGTCATTGTGACCTATATTTCATGGTTCAGTGATTTTGCCTTATATCTTGAATACTATTTGTTGGATAAATGTCACACCTGGGATATTAGTTCCTTGTGACTCGATTATTGACGTCAAAATATATCTCTGTTGGTGTGACCTATATTTCATGGTTCAGTGATTTTGCCTTATAGCTTGAATACTATTTGTTGGATAAATGTCACACCTGGGATTTTAGTTCCTTCAGACCCGATTATTGACGTCAAAATATATCTCTGTTGGTGTGACCTATATTTCATGGTTCAGTGATTTTGCCTTATATCTTGAATACTATTTGTTGGATAAATGTCACACCTGGGATATTACTTCCATGTGACCTAATGAATGACCACTTACTATATCTAGGTCATTGTGACCTATATTTCATGGTTCAGTGATTTTGCCTTATATCTTGAATACTATGTGTTGGATAAATGTCACACCTGGGATATTAGTTCCTTGTGACTCGATTATTGACGTCAAAATATATCTCTGTTGGTGTGACCTATATTTCATGGTTCAGTGATTTTGCCTTATATCTTCAATACTATTTGTTGGATAAATGTCACACCTGGGATATTAGTTCCCCTGGACCCGATTATTGACGTCAAAATATATCTCTGTTGGTGTGACCTATATTTCATGGTTCAGTGATTTTGCCTTATATCTTGAATACTATTTGTTGGATAAATGTCACACCTGGGATATTACTTCCATGTGACCCAATGAATGACCACTTACTATATCTAGGTCATTGTGACCTATATTTCATGGTTCAGTGATTTTGCCTTATATCTTGAATACTATTTGTTGGATAAATGTCACACCTGGGATATTAGTTCCTTGTGACCCGATTATTGACGTCAAAATATATCTCTGTTGGTGTGACCTATATTTCATGGTTCAGTGATTTTGCCTTATATCTTGAATATTTGTTGGATAAATGTCACACCTGGGATATTAGTTCCATGTGACCCAATGAATGACCACTTACTATATCTAGGTCATTGTGACCTATATTTCATGCTTCAGTGATTTTGCCTTTTATTTTTATTACTATTTCATGGAGAATTGTCATACCTGGATTATTATATCTAAGTGACAAAATGATTTACATACAAATACATCTAGGTCAGTGTGACCTATATTATATGGCTTAATGATAAAAATGTTACAATATAAAATGTACCCAGCAGGCGAGCTCGCTGTCCTCCGACAGCTCTTGTTTTTGCCTTGGTTGTCTGTGCTGTCACAAATTTGTGTGCGCTCTATAACTTGAAAACCATATAAGATATTTTCATGAAACTTCATAGAAAAATAAAGCATCATCAGATGATGTGCAGACTACAAGAACCATAACTCTTGTGAATACATCTTGGAGTTATTCCCCTTTGAAATTTGACTGGTCAATTCATGTTCACTCTACAATTTGAAAACCATTCAAGACATTTTCATGAAACTTCATATAAATATAAAGCATAATCAGACAACATTCAGACCACAAGAACTGTAACTCTTATCTAAAAGTTTTTGGAGTTATTTTGTTACCACTGTGGGGTATACAAAATACAACGAGAATTGAGCCATGATACAAGTACTGTTGTTTATTAGCTCACCTGAGCTCTGCTCAGGATGAGCTATTGTGATCACTTTTCGTCTGTCGTCCGTGCGTCCGTCTGTCCGTGCGTGCGTGCGTCCGTCCGTTAACATTTTCAAATGACTTCTCCTCTGAAGCCCCTGAGCCAGTTTTGCTCAAATTTCATATGGAGCCTCCTTAACGTGGGGGAACGAAAAATTGCTAAAATGGAGTTGAATCTTTGCATATATCTTCGAGAACAGGAGGGCTACCAAAATTGCTTAAATAGTGGTCGTACATTGACATTTGACCTTTTTACGGTAAGGTCAATTTTGCTTCTTTATGCATTTGTATGGGAAAAATGTTCACAATTTCAAACAACTTCTCCTCTGGAGCCTCTGGGCCAATTTTGCACAAATTTCGTATGGAGCCGCCTTAGGTAGGGGGAACAAAAGATTGCTAAAATGGTTACGATTCCCTTTATAAATCATCTTCTCTAGAACCGAGGATGCTTTGGGGCTGAATGTTTGCATAAATCATCGGGGACAGGGGGTCTACCAAAGTTGCAAAAATAATGGTCATACATTTACATTTGACCTTTTTAAGGCAAGGTCAAGTTTGCTTCCACATGCATTTGCATGGGAAAAAACATTTAAAAATCTTATTCTCCAAAACCGAGGATGGCTTGTGGCTGAATCTTTGCATATATCATCTGGAACGGGCGGTCTACCAAAGTTGCTAAAATAATTGTCATACATTGACATTTAACCTTTTTACAGCAAGGTCAAGTTTGCTTCTGTATGCATTTGTATGGGCCCCATACATTTGTATGGAAAAAATGTTGATAATTTCAAATGGCTTTTCCTCTGAAGCCTCCGGGCCAGTGTTGCTCAAATTTCATGTGGAGCCTCCGTGGGCAGGAGAATGAAAGATTGCTAAAATGGGTATGGTCCATTGATCAAAATGGCTGCCATGCCCATATATGGTAAAAACCTTTAAAAAACTTCTTCTCCATAACCAAATAACCCCTGGGTCCTAATCTTTGCACAAATTACGGGGGACAGGAGATCTACCAAAATTGCTCAAATGATGGTTCTATGTTGACGTTTGACCTTTTTACCTCCAAGGTCAAATTTGCTTCCCTATTTGTATGGGCCATATACATTTATATTGAAAGTATCGAAGTGACTTGTAGATCAACAGTAGTTATACCCCCGACATACGAAGTATGTGGGGGTATATAGTTTTCGCTTTTCCATTCGTTCGTCCGTTCGTTCGTACGTACGTTCGTTCGTTCATTCGTCTTTCCGTCACAGGGTCAAAGTTTTTGCGTTAAAGTTTATAAGACCTCATATTTTAAAGACCCTTTGATGGATTTCATTCATATTTGGCATGATGGTAGATATAGGTCTAAAGTTTTTATCAGCACCATCCCCATCCCGGGGGTGACCTTTGGGTTAAGGTCACGGACTTAGAATTTTCATAAAAAAGTCAGGGTCAAAGTTTTTGCGTTAAAGTTTATAAGACCTCATATTTTGAAGACCCTTTGATGGATTTCATTCATATTTTGCATGTTGATAGATATAGGTCTAAAGTTTTTATCAGCACCATCCCCACCCCGGGGGTGACCTTGTGGTCAAGGTCACGGACTTAGAATTTTCATAAAAAAGTCAGGGTCAAAGTTTTTGCGTTAAAGTTTATAAGACCTCATATTTTGAAGACCCTTTGATGGATTTCATTCATATTTAGCATGATGGTAGATATAGGTTTAATGTTTTTATCAGCTCCATCCCCACCCTGGGGGTGACCTTGGGGTCAAGGTCACGGACTTAGAATTTTCATAAAAAAGTCAAAGTTTTTTGTGTTTAAGTTTATGTAGCTATATCATCAAGACCCTTTAGGCATTTCATTTATATTTGACATGTTGCTAGATATCGGTCTAGAGTCTTACTCCAAATGATACCCACTCAGGGTGTGACCAAGGTCACGGTCACGAACAGAATTTTCATATAAAAGTAAAACATTTTTGCGTTTAAGTTTATATAGCCATATCATCAAGACCTTTTGTTAAATTTCAGTATTCCCTAATTGAAAGGCCAGCAGATATAGCTATCAGCAAGAAATCTGTTGGTCTGTCCGTCCATCCGTTGAAGCATTATTCGTTCATACTTTATTTTTGTCTTAGGGTCAAAGTTTTTACGTTAAAGTTTATTAGACCTCATATTTTGAAGACCCTTTGATGGATTTCATTCATATTTGGCATGATGGTAGATATAGCTCTAAAGTTTTTATTGGCACCATCCCCACCCCGGGGGGTGACCTTTGGGTCAAGGTCACAGACTTCCAATGTTCATAAAAATGTCAAAATTTTTGTGTTTAAGTTTATATAGCTGTATCGTCAAGACCCATGTGGAATTTCATTTATATTTGACATGTTGCTATATATTGGCCTAGAGTCTTACTTCGCATGATCCCAACCCTGGGTGTGACCGAGGTCAAGGTCACAAACTTAGAAGTTTCATTTAAAAGTAAACGTTTTTGCTTTTAAGTTTATATAGCCATATCATCAAGACCTTTTGTTAAATTTTATTATACCCTAATTGAAAGGTTGAGCGGATATAGCTGTCAGCAAGGAATCTGTTTGTCTGTCCATCCATCCGTTGAAGCGTTATTTGTTCATTCTTTATTTTTGTCTTAGGGTCAAAGTTTTTACGTTAAAGTTTATAAGACCTTATATGATGAAGAGCCTTTGATGGATTTAATTCATGTTTGGCCTGATGGTAGATATAGGGCTGAAGTTTTTATCAGCACCAACCCTATCCCGGGGAATAACATTGGGGTCAAGGTCATGTACTTAGAATTTTCATAAGTCAAATTTTTTGTTTTTATGTTTATATAGCTATACCATTAAGACCCTTTGAGGAATTTCATTTATATTTTACATGATGGTAGATATAGGTCTATAGTTTTACTTAGCATCATCCTTATCCTGGGGTATGACCTTGAGGTCAAGGTCAAAGACTTAGAAATTTCATATAAAAGTAAAGAAAAAAAAAATTGCATCTAAGTTTATATAGCTGTATTATGAAGACCCTTTTGTTGGTTTCATTAATATTAAGCATGATGGTATATATAGGTCTGAAGTTTTTCTCGGCACCATCCCCAAGCTGGGGCATGGCTTTTAAGTCAAGGTCACAGGCGTTTCATACAAATGTCATTTTTGCTTATGTTATAAAGACTGATTTCACTGGTATATGGTGATAGTTATAGGGCTAAAGTTTTATTTAGCTCAATCCCTGCACCTGTGCCTGACCTTTGAGGTCAAGGGCTTCATATTACTGTGTGACTGAATTTTTTCAATGTTATAACATATAGCATACAACTGCCATCTCCAGAGTCAAAGCTACATACTTTGTGCTCTTTAAAAGGTGGCGGTAGCGCTAGTCGGGGGTATATGTGCCCCACTGGGCACTTTGTCTAGTTAAAATTGTTCTGATTGGAAATCTAAGATGGCCATCATCTGGTTTATATTTATAATATTTCCCTGCCTCTTTGCTGTTTACATGTATAAAATCATGATTCTTCAGAAACCACTTAGCCAATTTCCACCAAATTTCACATTGATCCTTTTGTTGAAATGCGATTGATAGTTTATTCAAATGATCATGCTCCATTGACTGTCAGGCCCATATATTCTTCTTCAAAACTAAGAACTGCTCAAATGATGATATTTTTATTAGTAACGATGATAGGATTGAAAAAATGTTGCATAACATCTGCATGTCTGCAGTGGCTATGTCACTCAGGTGAGCCAGACTGAAACCATGGCCCGTGGGCCTCTTGTTTAATAGGTGTTCTCACAAGCTCTGGAATAGAATAGGAATCTATGGTGAGCAGATGTTTTATGGGAAAAATAGCCAATCAGAAGCAGCCATAGTCTGACTATTCCTTTTATCAGTCTGGAGCTGTGTCCAACTATTTGTTTGTTGTGTTGAGGTTTTACGGCCCAGTCAACCCAATGGGGTCATGTCGAGCGCGGTCAGTTTACCTAACCACACGTTTACTGGGCAGACTTAGTCCTCTAAGCGGTTCACCAGTATTGTGCACATTCTTTCGCCAGAAACTGACAACTGCCCTTCTTGAATCAGCGGAAGGGAGAGAATGACCGTAGAAAATATTTCATAATCAATCTCCACGAAAGAATGTTGCCGACCTCGGCGGGGGTTGAACCCGCGACCTCCTGGTCTCCAGTCGGACAGCGCATCCAACTGAGCCACCGAGGCCGGCAAAGTGTCCAACTGTACACCCCTAGTACAAATGCCACTTGCCTGCATATTACATATATCAATATATTAGAATACAACAGTACACTTTAAGATTAAAGATATTGAAGTACATAACAATTAAAAACATGTAGGCCCAGATCAGATGGCTCCTCCTGCAGCAGTCTGGTCTGCATCTACATATTTCTGATAAATTAGAATTTTAAGAATTACCAAATTACCTTCTTGATTGTCCAGTGTAGTGGCCTCCCTTACTTCTCAAATATTTGTTTAATGAGGACAGTGATACAGACTTAAAATATGAACCCTATGGCTATCTGGTGACACTGTCTTACCATCACCACCCAACAAGCATAGTACTCCATAACCTGCGGGACAGGAATGAGCTTTACCAAAATAACATATGTTTTGCAAGTTACTAGAATCTCATCAGATGAGGAAGATACCATTCCATGATATCCTTCATATGTAATGAGAACATCCACACATCTCTTGAACATCTATACCTTAAAATAGGTGCTAAACGTTTGTTCTCTTGAATGCCAGACTGAATGCTTTTCTGAATGCTTTTCGGTAACACAGCCACTTACCTGAATTTATGGAATCTGTAGAGAGTACACCTGCCAGCCCTCACATCTTCAGAAATACTTCTTTACCACATCTTCACTGTGCTGTGATCATGCTGTGAACAACAAACAAGTGTTAAGAAATCATGCAAGGTGAATGAATAAGAGATTGACTGCCATTTTCTAATTTACCAGTTTTCAATTTAGACAGTTGCAACAGTGTATTTTAATTTGAACATATGGCTTTATAGGACCATCTGAAGAATAAATAATTACCACAAAATATGGGGAGACCACAATAGATTACATGTGGCAAGAACAAAATGCTTTCTGCTACTCTAAGAGTGACGATGTTGACCATACTAGAACTGCTTTGTAGAGGGCTGCCGTAGCCTAATGGATAGGAGAGTTGACTCTTAATCTATTAGGTTTCTCACCGCTGTGGTTGTCGGCCTCGGTGGCTCAGTTGGATGCGCCGTCCGACTGGAGACCAGGAGGTTGCGGGTTCAACCCCCGCCGAGGTCGGCAACATTCTTTCGTGGAGATTGATCATGAAATATTTTCTACGGTCATTCTCTCCCTTCCGCTGATTCAAGAAGGGCAGTTGTCAGTTTCTGGCGAAAGAATGTGCACAATACTGGTTAAACGCTTAGAGGACTAAGTCTGCCCAGTAAACGTGTGGTTAGGTAAACTGACCGCGCTCGACATGACCCCATTGGGTTGACTGGGCCGTAAAACCTCAACACAAACAAAAACCGCTGTGGTTTGAGCCTAGCTCTGGCCACATGTGGGAAAACCTAGTTCTGCTTACGGATGGTCAGGTGTTTTTCTTCCCTGGTTCTCCTGTTTTTGCCCACCTTTGATGAACGATCGGCTCGATATACGAGTAAGTAAAATATTCTTGAAAGGGCCATAAAACCCAAATCAAATAAAAAAAAAAGTTATTTGGTACTACCCCCACCCCTGCTTATGACCTAAAGGTCAAGGTCACAGACTTGGAAATTTTAGTTAAAGTTTTGCCTTAAAGTTCTTAAGATCTCTTAATTTCTAAATCCTTGTAAGGATTTACTTTATATTTGACATGATTATAGTTATTGATCAAAAATTTTTTTGGCACTCTCCCCACCCCTTCTTATGACCAGGAGATCAAGGTCACAGACTTAGAAATTCATGTTCAAGTTAAACCCGCACTGTGGCTCAATGGTAGAGCATCTGCTTTGTGACTGGGTGGTTGCGGGTTCAATCCTCGGCTAGGTCATACCAAAGATTTTAAAAAAATAGTACTAGCTGCTCTTTAGCTTGGCTCTCAGCATTAAGAGAGTAGAGATAGAAATGGTCATCTCAGTGTCAGTATAATGTGATTGGGTGGAATATCATGTCAAAGTGTCTGGGACGTGATATTTCAGTGAGACAGTGCTCTAAAAGTGAATATTGAGCGCCTTGCCACATCCAGACACTGTCGCGATATGACTGAAAGATTGTTGAAAGCGACGGTAAGCCAAAATCAAACAAACAAACAAATCATGTTGAAGTTTAGTGTCAAGGTTTTTAAGATCTCTTAATTTCTAAATCCTTGTATGGATTTACTTTATATTTGGCATGATTATAGATACTGATCCAAAATTTAATTCAGCACTCTCCCCACCCCTGCTTATGACCTGGAGATCAAGGCCACAGACTTGGAGATTTATGTTAAAGTTCTTTAATCTAAATCCATGCGTGATGTTACTTTATATTTGGCATGATTATAGATATTGATCCAAAATTTTATTCGGCACCATTCCCACCCCTGCTTATGACCTAGAGGTCAAGGTCACAGACGTAGAAATTCATGTTGAAGCTTTGTGTTGAAGTTTTTTAGAGCTGTTAATTTCTAAATCCTTGTATGGATTTATTTTATATTTGGCATGATTGTAAATATTGATTCAAAATTTTATTCGACACTCTCCCCACTTGCTTATGGCCTGCAGGTCAAGGTCACAGATTTAGAAATTGATATTATGCAGGTCTTGTGTGTAGTTACTTTATATTTGGCATGATTATAGACATTGATCCAAAATTTTATTCAGCACCATTCCCAACAATGCTTATGACCTAGAGGTCATGTGGAGCCTTCTGTTAATGGGGGATTGAAATTTTATACAAATGGTTGCAGTCTGTTAACCAAGATGGCGGCCATAGCCATATTTGGTAAAAACACTTTAAAATCTTCTTTTTCAGAAGCAAGAATGCTTTGAGATTGAACCTTTGTATATAGCGTTGAGGACTCAAGGCCTACCAGATTTGTTCAAATGATAACCATAAGTTGACCTTTGATTTTTTATGGCAAGGTCAAATTTATATGCCTAAATATTTGTATATGAAGGATGTTGAATGAAAAGTCATTTTCTCTAAACATATTAAAGACTAATGGCTGAAACTTACAGTGTATGATTAAAGTCATAAAACTTCTTAGTTACAATCAAACTTTTGTCCCCTGGGGTTATCTGCCCTTGCCCTAGGGCTTTATACATGTATAAAATTGTGTAATTTTTAAATGTCTTCTCTGAAACTACTTGAACAGTTTTCACCAGGTTTTGCATGGGGCCTTCTGTCTAAAGGATATTGACAATTTGTTCGAATGGTTCTGGGCTATTGAGCAAGATGGCCACCATGCCCATGTATAGTAAAAACACTTAAAATCTTCATCTCCAGAACTGAGAAAGCTTTGAGGCTGAATCTTAGTCTAAAGTATCAAGGACTAAAGGTCTACCAAGTTTGTTCAAATGATGACAGTAGGTTGTCCTTTGACCTTTTTATGGCAAGTTCAAATTTGCGTCTCTATACATGTATATGGGAAAATGTTGAAAAGTCATTTTCTCAAAAAATATATTAAAGACTACTGGCTGAAACTTATAATGTACGACTAAATTATTAAAACTTTTAAGTAACAATCAAAATATTGTCCCCTGGGGTTATCTATCTTTGCCTTTGGGCTACATACATGTATAATACTGTGTGATTTTTAGCTTACCTTGGCACTTCAGGTAAGCTGTTGTGATCACCCTTTGTCCGTCATACTTGCGTCGTTAACATTTACCTTGTTAAACTCTAGACACCACAGTTTTGCTTTAACTGTCATGAAACTATACCGAAATGTTTGTCTTGATGATACATCAGTCGAGTTTGAATATGGGTTATGTCGAGTTAAAAACTAGGTTACTAGGTCAAATTTCTTCAAAACCTTGTTCACCGTCTAGAGGCCAGCAGGGAAAGAAGACCCTGTTGTACATCACCACCTGGTGTAGTAAAAACACTTAAAATCTTCATTTCCAGAACGGAGAAAGCTTTGCCAGCAGGGAAAGAAGATCCGGTTGAGCTTGTTGCTTATCTTATATTGTTAGCTCACCTGAGCAAAAGATCAGGGTGAGCTATTGTCATCACCATCTGTCCGTCATCTGTCGTCGTCCGTCGTCAACAATTAGTTTGTTAACACTCTAGAAGGCACAGTTTTGACCCAATCTTGATGAAACATGCTCAGAATGTTTGCCTCTATGAAATCTAGGTCAAGTTTGATACTGGGTTACTTGGAGTCACAAACTAGGACACCAGGTCAAATCAAAGGAAAAACTTGTTAACACTCTAGAGGTCATAGTTTTGACCCAGTTGTGATGAACCTTGCTCAGAATGTTTGCCTCTTTTAAATCTAGGTCAAGTTTGAAACTGGGTCACCTGGGGTCAAAACTAGGTCACCGGGCCAAATCAGCAGAAAACTTTGTTAACATTCTAGCGGTCACATTTTCGAAGCAATCATCATGAATCTTGCTCGAAATGTTTGTCTTGATGATTTCTAGGTCAAGTTTGAAACTGGGTCACCTGGGGTCAAAAACTAAGTCACCGGGCCAAATCAGCAGAAAACCTTGTTAACACTCTAGCAGTCACATTTTTGAAGCAATCATCATGAATGTTGCTCAAAATGTTTATCTTGATGATTTCTAGGTAAAGTTCGAAACTGGGTCACCTGGCGTCAAAAACTAGATCAGTGGCAGCTGCCGCACAATCAAGGGCAAGGACACCAGGTACAAGCTCTACTGGTCAGGAAATGACATAGGCACTGCTGGTGTAGGAGTGTTTGTGGCAGAAGAGTGGATAGAGAAAGTTTTTGAGGTTCAGAGAGTCTCCGACAGAATTATTTTATTGAAACTCATAGTCGGCCAGCATGTGGTTACCTTTCTGTCTGTGTATGCCCCACAGAGTGGTCTAAGTGATGAGGTTAAGGACCTGTTCTTTGATCAGCTGTGTGCTGTGACTGCCAGGATCCCAGCATCAGAATTTCTGATCCCATGTGGAGATTGGAACAGCCATGTTGGCCGTGCAGGCACTGGATACAGGGAAGTGCATAGTGGGATGGGGTATGTCAGGCCCGAACCAGATGTTGAGGATGAGAGAATCCTAGAGTACGCCCTAGCATTTGACCTGCTTCTTGGGAACACATGTTTCAAGAAACGTGACAGCCATCTCATCACATACAAGTCTGGAAACATAGCCACACAGATAGACTTCATCCTTTTCCGTAGGACCATGCGCAAACTTGTCACAGATGTAAAAGTGATCCCTGTTGAGGAAGTAGCTCTGCAACATCAGCTTCTTGTATGTGACATGAGGATTGATGTGCCTCCAATATCCAAGCGCAAGTTCACCCCTCGCCTCAAAGTTTGGAAGCTTAAAGACCCTCAGACAAGCAATCATTTCCAGGAGGTCTTCAACTTGCATGTGAGCACATCTGCAGGTGTAGCTGATGGGGCCACTGAGGATATCTGGAACAGCATCAAGACTGGACTGCTCAAGACAACTGAGGAGGTATGTGGCACAACTCGACCACACCGTTGGCATCGTGAAACCTGGAGGTGGAACGAACACTTGGAAAAGGCCATTGCTGCCAAGCGGACAGCTTTCAAGGCCTGGAAGGCTGGTAAAGGCACTAGGGCATCATACGATGCAGCCAAACGAAATGCCAGACATGCAGTGCACCATGCTCGTCAAGAAGCCGACAAGAAGGTCTACGAGAATATTGACCCCAAGTCTTCAGAAGTCTACCGTCTTGCTAACCAGTTTAGAAGAGAGAACACTGATGTTATTGGTGACAAACCTGTGAAGAATGATGCAGGAGAGATGTCAATGAGCGAAGACTCAAAGCAGAAGGCCTGGCTGGAGCACTACCAAAGGCTTCTCAATGTTGAGTTTGACTGGGACCCAGACCACCTGTCACATAAATCACCAGTGGAAGGCCCGCCCACCCCAATCACCATTGATATGGTTAAGAATGCTATCTCGCAGATGAAGGCAGGTAAAGCACCGGGCCCATCAGGCATAGTGGTGGAGATGATAAGAGCGGCTGGTGACATGGGTGCCTCCATGATCCGTGACCTCGCAGTTGCAATCATTTGTGATGGCAAGGTACCCTCTGACTGGGAACAGAGTTTCATTGTCTGCCTCTACAAGGGAAAAGGGGACGCATTGGAAAGGGGCAACTACCGCCGTCTCAAGCTGACAGAGCAGGTTATGAAAATCCTGGAGAGGATTGTGGATGGCCTCATCAGACAGTTGGTGTCAATTGATGATTCCCAGTTTGGCTTCGTCCCAGGCAGAGGCACTACAGACCCAATATTTGTTGTCAGGCAGCTGCAAGAGAAGTATCTAGCTGCCAATAAGAGACTCTTCATGGCCTTCGTAGACCTGGAGAAGGCGTTTGATCGAGTGCCTCGGACGGTCATCTGGTGGGTGCTGAGAAAACTTGGTGTGGAGGAGTGGATTGTGCGACTGGTGCAGGGGATGTATGCAAATGCACGGAGCCGTGTCCATGTTGGTGAGGGGTACAGTGAAGAGTTTGCAGTGAAGGTTGGTGTTCACCAAGGATCAGTACTCAGCCCACTGCTCTTCATCATTGTTCTTGAAGCCTTATCACGTGAGTTCCGCTCTGGGGTTCCCTGGGAGGACCTCTATGCCGATGACCTTGTTATCATCGCTGAATCGCTTGAGGAATGTGTCAGGAGGCTTTTGACTTGGAAAGAAGCAATGGAGAAGAAAGGACTGAGAGTAAATGCAGGAAAGACAAAGATCATGATCTGCGGTACGGGACTGGACCTCCTGCAGAGTTTAGGCGAGTTTCCATGCGCTGTCTGTCGCACTGGAGTGGGCAGCAACAGCATCTTCTGCAATGGCTGCAAGCACTGGGTGCACAAGAAATGCAGTGGGCTCAAGTGCTTGAAAAAGGACCCTGACTATAGATGTACACGGTGCCAGGGAACTGCACGCCCCTTGGATGGCAGACCACAGAAGGAAGTCCAGGTCAGACCTGACAAGCTTGAGGTGGTAGCTTCCTTTTGCTACCTAGGAGACATGCTCTCAGCAGCAGGTGGCTGTGAACTTTCAACCACAACACGTGTGAAAACCACCTGGAAGAAGTTCAAGGATCTGCTACCAGTTCTCTCTTCACGCCACCTCTCTTTCAAAACACGTTGCCATGTGTACAGCTCTTGTGTGCGGAGCGCAATGCTCCATGCCAGCGAGACTTGGCCATTGACAAAGCCAAACCTCCAGCGTCTGCAGCGAAATGACAGGGCAATGATCAGACAGATCTGCAATGTCAGGCTGCAAGACATTGTCACCACCAGGTCCAGTCATCTACTTGTGTGGCTTGGCATTGAGGATCTGGACCTAATTCTGAAGGAGAGAAGACTTCGATGGTATGGACATGTGGAACGCTCCAGTTGTGCAATCAAGACAGCCTTTGACATACAGGTTGATGGAAAGCGTGGGCCTGGGAGGCCCAAAATGACATGGAAGCAACTGACAGAGAGGGATTGCAGAGTGGAAGCTCTCCGCTATCAACCCTCATGATAGACGTATCTGGAGATCTGGTGTGAGATCTGCCATGCGTGCAGCAAGCCAGCTATCTGGAAGGGGGGCCACTGATGTGGATGTTGCCCCTGTACCTGCACGTTAATCAAAAATCTGATTTTATATATATATATATATATATATATATATATATATATATATATATATATATATATATAATATATATATATATTATATATATATACTGGGCCAAATCAGCAGAAAACCTTGTTAACACTCTAGCAGTCACATTTTTCAAGCAATCATCCTGAATCTTCCTCAAAATGGTTGTCTTGATAAGTTCTAGGTCAAGTTCGAAACTGGGTCACTTGGGGTCAAAAACTAGGTCACCAGGCCAAATCAGCAGAAAACGTTAACACTCTAGCGGTCACATTTTTGAAGCAATCATCATGAATTTTGCTCAAAATGTTTGTCTTGATGAGTTCTAGGTCAAGTTTGAAACTGGGTCACTTCGGTTCAAAAACTAGGTCACCGGGCCAAATCAGCAGAAAACCTTGTTAACACTCTAGTGGTCACATTTTTTAAGCAATCATCATGAACATTGCTCAAAATGTTTGTCTTTGATGATTTCTAGGTCAAGTTCAAAACTTGGTCATCTGGGGTAAAAAACTAGGTCACCTTGCCAGATCAGCGGAAAACCTTGTTAACACTTTAGTGGTCACATTTTTCAAGCAATCATCATGAATCTTGCTCAACATGATTGTCTTGATGATTTCTAGGTCAAGTTTGAAACTGGGTCCCTTGGGGTAAAAAAACTAGGTCACCAGGCCAGATCAGCAGAAAACCTTGTTAACACTCTAGCAGTCACATTTTTGAAGCAATCATCATGAATCTTGCTCAAAATGTTTATCTTGATGATTTCTAGGTCAAGTTTGAAACTGGGTCACCTGGGATAAAAAACTAAATCACTGGGCCAAATCAGCAGAAAACCTTGTTAACACTCTAGCGGTCACATTTTTCAAGCAATCATCATGAATCTTCCTCAAAATGGTTGTCTTGATGAGTTCTAGGTCAGGTTTGAAACTGGGTCACTTGGGTTCAAAAAGTAGGTTACTTGGCCAAATCATCAGAAAATTTTGTTAACACTCTAGCCGTCACATTTTTGAAGCAGTCATCATGAACATTGCTCAAAATGTTTGTCTTGATGATTGTTAGGCGAGTGAAACTTGGTCACATGGGGTCAAAAACTAGGTCACCAGGCCAAATTAGTAGAAAACTTTGTTAACACTCCAGAGGTCACATTTTTAAATAATCATTGTAAATATTGCACAAATCAAAGGAAAACCTTGTTGATGCTCTAGAGGTCACATTTTTGAAGTGATCATCATGAATCTTGCTCAAAATGTTTGTCTTGATGATTTCAAGGTGATGTATATTTTTCTATCCAGTGACTTTCTTAAGTTTTTCCGTTTAGATCAGTTTCTCAGTAATTATTGGTCATACAGAGTGATATTTGGTACTTGTAAAGTGTTTGTTTTAGGTCAGTTTTTCAGTAACTATTGCTCCTACAGCCTGTGATACTTCTTAGTACAAGCATACATTTTAGCATGGCTTCTTGAGTGCAGTCATCCGTATTTGTCCTTGACTTTTATTTCACATTCCATTAGACATGCTACATTGTCTTACTTGTTAATATAATCATTTTGAATTTTGATCAGAATGTTTGCCTTGATCAGTTCTAGTTCAGGTTCTCAAAGTGCTATGATGCTCAGGTGAGCATTACAGGGCCATCATGGCCCTCTTGTATAGAGACATAGGACCTGTAGCATAAGTAGGAATGGCAACATGCAATAAAAATATCTTTTCTTTCATCATTTCTTTACTTAATGAATGGCTGGCCTCGGTGGGGCAGTTGGATGCGCGTCCGACTGGAGACGAGGTCGCGGGTTCGACCCCCGCCGAGGTCGACAACATTCTTTCTTGGAGATTGATCATGAAACATTTTCTACGGTCATTCTCTCCCTTCCGCTGATTCAAGAAGGGCAGTTGTCAGTTTCTGGCGAAAGAATGTGCACAATACTGGTTAACCGCTTGGAGGACTAAGCCTGCCCAGTAAACGTGTGGTTAGGTAAACTGACCGCATTTGACATGACCCCTTTGGGTTGACTGGGCCGTAAAACCTCAACACAAACAAATTTACTTAATGAATGATCCGACTGGAGACCAGGAGGTTGCGGGTTCAACCCCTCGCCGAGGTCTGCAACATTCTTTCGTGGAGATCATGAAATATTTTCTACAGTCATTCTCTCTCTTCCACTGATTCAAGACGGGCAGTTGCCAGTTTCTGGTGAAAGAATGTGCACAATGCTGGTTAACTGCTTTGAGGACTAAGCCTGCCCAGTAAACGTGAGGTTAGATAAATTGACCGTGCTCAACATGACACCATTGGGTTGACTGGGCCGTAAAACCTCAACACAAACAAACAAATACTTAATGAATGAAGATAAGAGTTTGGTAAATCCCTGTGTTTTAGATTATAAAAAGAATGACTTTTCTAAAAATGAACACACACACACAAAGACAAAAATAGCTGAAGTGTCTAAAACTTACAATATATGATTGAAATAGCATAAACTTTAAGTTACAATCAAATTTTTTTTTTTTTTTTCTTTTTTTTTCTTTTTCTGACTTCCTCTTCCTCTGTGCTGTATACATGTATAAAATCATGATACTGTTGAACAACTTCTCTTCTGAAACTACTTGGCCAATTTTCATCAAATTTTATGTTGATCTTACTGTTGAAACTTACTGTTGAAACAGGATTGAGTTTTTGCTGGCCTCGGTGGCTCGGTTGGATGCGCCGTCCGACTGGAGACCAGGAGGTCAGGGGTTCAGCCCCCGCTGAGATCGGCAACAATCTTTCATGGAGATTGATCATGAAATATTTTCTACGGTCATTCTCTCCCTTCTGCAGATTCAAGACGGGCAGTTGTCTGTTTCTGACGAAAGAATATGCACAATACTGGTTAACCGCTTAGAGGACTAAGCCTGCCCAGTAAACGTGTGGTTAGGTAAACTGACCGCACTCGACATGACCCCACTGGGTTGACTGGGCCATAAAACCTCAACACAAGGCTTGAGTTTGTTCAAATGGTCACTCTCCATTGACTGTCACACCCATATATGGTAAAAAAAAAAATAAAAAATAAATAAATAAATAAATAAAAAAACACACTCTTCTTCTTCAAAAGCAAGAACTGCTCAAAATGATTATCCTTTCATCAGTTGCAATGGCATGAAAAATATTGCATAATTTCAGTCACTATATCACACAGGTGAGGGAGCGGTGGCCTGTGGGCCTCTTGTTCAAGATTTCATTAGTTGATATCTGCAATGTAAATGTTTGTACAGACAACCCTCTTTATACCGACACTCGATATAATGACAAAGTTTGTTATAATGACAATTTGACTGTCACAAGACCTTCACTTTAGAGGTAACAATTAGTCACAAGTTATGCTAGAATATTGTATTTAATACTTTAAAGAGACATATATTTTGGATATTTGTTGGAATCACCTCAGTGAGACTATACCAACATATATTCAAAACATATGTTCTGTGAGGAAATAAGAACAAAAGATGACCTTTTTTACATACCATCTACTCATTAAGTATTCTGTACAACAGTAAATTCATTTTAATGACAACATCTTTGGAAACCAATGCTGTCGTTGTAACGAGGGTTTACTGCAAGTCTTGCAAAACGGTATACAGAGTTCAGTGTTTTGTATCCATTTCAGTTCTCTTCAGATGGAACCAAATAATGATACTTACCATAACCTGATTTTAGGATATGCAGAAATAGCAGACCTAAAAAAGATGAAACAGGTATCATAGTTCAGGATAAGTATCCAGATGTATGATTTATTATTGTCCCCTGCCTTTCCGAAGAAAAGCGAGGGGACATAGTATTCAGCTTTCCGTAGTGTGTGGTGCGTTGTTCCGAGTTTGTAGTAAGTACCTTGTGAGGGCAACTCCTACAATTTTGGACCGATCCTTTTGAAAGTTTACAGGTGTTTTAATCATGGTCTGAAGATTTGCATTGTCTTTTTAAAGAATCCTTAAATTATTTTTTTTTTTTTACTCTTTTTTCACATTTTTAACTTCGACTTTTTATACCTCGCCACACAATATTGGCAGGGTATTATGGTTTCACGTAAGTCATCCGTGAGTCTGTCCGTCCGTCATCCGTCCGTCTGTCCACTTTTAGTTTCCGGATGATAACTTGAGTAAACATCAATGGATTTTCATCAAACTTGGTATGTGCATTAATATTGTGGAGATCTAGTTTTGGGATTGCTAATGGGCAAATTTCGTCAATTTTTGACAGAGTTATCTGCCCGAGCAGGGCTCTGGTAATTTTGAAATCTAAATCGGTCCAGCCGATGACGATGACGTCATCAATGAGCCCATTTCCAAAAAAAAAAAAAATATGTATATAGATCACCTGTCACGAAAACTAATGACAATTGGCAGTCCTATAACTCCTTTTAAATAATACACCTTAACTCCGTTATATGACGGAAGTCCGGGTATAACGAGCATGATCAAAGCTGGCGTCATCAATAAATACAGGCAGGTATGTAAAAAGAAAGAAAAAAACAAAACAAAAACAGTTTTGTTGTTATTTCCACCTCCGCAGGGTTTTCCTAAACTATTTATAAACAACTGATTCCCGTCTTGTATAAGCGCGAAGACGGCGGGAAACAGGAGAGATGGAACGAAACGACTTTCTTGGACCTAATTAGGTCTAATAAAAAAGGCCTGCGCCACGGGCGGTTTTGCAGTTTTCAATGTTTCAAGATTTGATCTTAAATTTTAAGCACTGACCAATCTTGTCTAGCGCAAGTGGTGCATTACTTATTTTTACCGTGAAAACTACCTTGAATTATACTCGCGTGTTACGGCAATCAACAAAAAAAAGCAATCAATAATACCCAGATCAGACTCCGTTATATGCGACATCTGATCATGACGTACACGGTTTGGGAATTCATTTATCGAATCTGGGACCGACAAACCGTGTTGATCAAAACAAAAAAGAAGAGGAAGAAAACGGGTGCGTTCAAGCGGTGCATTCTTTTATCACTCTCAGTAAAGCGACCTTTGATCTTTTGGACACGCCGACTGCACCTGGATGTTTTGCAGTCTCGGTGTATTCACACGTGCCACACAAACGGATTAATTATCAGACTACCGTTACTGATGATTCGTGTTAATCGCTTGTTTACCGCACAAAGGTCAGTGAAGTGTTGAGTTTTTGACAATGTTTGGATAATGACGTAATTAATTTGTGCTGCGGGTAGGTTGCCGTTATTCAGCTATCTCTCCAATATACATGTCAAATGACCGTTTAGAGCCTTTCAACTACCATAATATCGCATTTAAAAGGTGCGCGGACGTTGTCAGTTTGGGAAGACTTGATCCTTTGTGATTTTTTAGACATCATTGATTCGTGAAAATTGGTTGGTTTGGGAAAAATGGAGTTCAAGGCACAAACCTGTTGGACCAATTTATTATTTTTCCGGTTTTCCCGAGCCCTGCTGCCCGAGACACGCCCATATTTTCGTTTCCAAACAATAACTTGAGTAAATAACAGGGGATTTTCACCAAACTTGCTATATGCATTAACATTAAGGAGATCTGGTATGGGATTGTTAATGGGCCAATTTCGTCAAATTTTTATGGATTTATCTGCCCAAGACACACCCATATTTTCGTTTCCGGATCATAACTTGAGTAAATAACAAGGGATTTTCATCAAACTTCCTCTATGCATTGACATTAAGGAGATCTGGTTTGGAATTGTTAATGGGCACATTTCGTCAAATTTTTACGGACTTATGTGCCCGAGACACGCCCATATTTTCGTTTCCGAATGATAACTTTAGTAAATAACAAGGGATTTTAACCAAACTTGCAATATGTATTTAAGTAAGGAGATCAGGTTTGGAATTACAAATGGGCGAATTTCGAGAAATTTTTACAGAGTGATCTGCCCAAGACATGTCCATATTTTCATTTCTGGATGATAACTTGAGTAAATAACACAGCCTTTTAACCAAACTTGCTATATGCATTATCTGTCCATTGATATTATCAAGATCTGGTTTAGGATTGTTATCTGTCCCTCCGTCATTTTCTTTCCAGACATTGTCGCAACAATAACTTTAATACATAAACAAATAATTGCTATGGTGGGGTATTATGCTTGCGGTGCTTTTATTTTTGCATGGTTCCGAGTTTGTAGTGGGGATCTTGTGATGATTCATGTTAATCGCTTGTTTACTGCACAAAGGACAGTGAAGTGTTGATTTTTTGACAATGTTTGGATAATGACATAATTAATTTGTGCTGCAGTAGGTTGTCGTTATTCATCTGTCTCTCCAATATACATGTCAAATGACGGTTTAGAGCCTTTTAACTACCATAATATCACATTTAAAAGGGGTGCTGACGTCAGTTTGGGAAGACTTGACCATTTGTGATTTTTTTAGACATCATTGATTCGTGAAAATTGGTTGGTTGGGGAAAACATGGGGTTCAAGGCACAAACCTACTGGACCAAATTATTAGCGTTTTTGGGTGTTTGAAACCAGTCAAGAATTCTTAATTTCGGTCCAGACCGGTTTTTTTCCGGTTTTCCTGAGCCCTGATCATGACTGTCTGTGTGTCCGTCCATCTGTCCCATCCGTCCGTCCGTCCCATACATAACACTTTTGGTTTCCGTGCAATGTCTTTTGAAAGGATTTGTGTATTGGATTGAAATGTTATACACAGGTATATAATCATAAAATGTAGGTCAAGTTTGATTTAGGGTAAAATCCACCAATTATTTTGGGAGTTATGGCCTTTTTCAACTTTGAAAAATTTTCAACTTTGAAAAATGGTTTCCTGCGATATCTTTTGAAAGGATTGGTGTATTGGATTGAAATTTTGTACACAGATATATAATCATAAAATGTAGATCAAGTTCGATTTAGAGTAAAATCCATCTGTTATTTTGGGAGTTATGGCCCTTTTTCAACTTTGAAAAAGTGGTTTCCATTCCATAACTTTTGAAAAGATTAGTGTATTGGATTCGTATTTTATACACAAGCATATAATTATAAAGTATAGGTCAGGTTCAATTTAGAGTAAAATACACCAATTATTTTTGGAGTTACGGCCCTTTATCATTGTTGAAAAATAATTGAAAAATGGTTTCTGTTGGATATCGTTTGAAAAGTTTAGTGTATTGAATTCAAATTTTATACACAGATATATAATCATAAAAGGTATGTCAAGTTGGATTTAGGGTAAACTCCACCAATTATGTTTGGACTTTTGGCCCTTTTTCAACTTTGAAAAATGGTTTCTGTTCCATAACTTTTGAAAAGATCAGTGAATTTGATTCATATTTTATACACAAGCATATAATTATAAAAATATAGGTCAAGTTTGATTTAGGGTAAAATCCACCAATTATATTTGGAGTTGGAGTTACAGCCCGTTTTCAACGTTGAAAAATAGTTTTAGTTTGATATCTTTTGAAAACATTAGTGTATTGAATTCATATTTAACACACAGGTATATAATCATTAAATAGTGCCAATTAGGGTAAAATCAACCCATTATTATGGGAGTTATAGCCCTTTTTCACCTTTAAAAGATGTTTTCCTTCCGATATTTTTTAAAAAAAGATGGATTTGTGTATTGGATTCATATTTTTTACCCAGGTATATAATCATAAAATATGGTCAATTTAGGTTAAAATCTGCCAATTATTATGAGAGTTATGGCCCTTATTTTCAACTTCATTTTTTGCAAAATACCTGCGTGTGGGTGAGGATGTCCATGGGCGGGGGCATCTATGTCATACTGACACATTTCTAGTTTCTCAAAGAAAACATGTTATGGGTACTCATTAGAAGCCGCTTAATGAGGCTTCAATGACCCACAACATATGTTTTCTTTGAGAAATAAGAAAAATATGTATTTCATAATCTGAATACACTTCTTAACTAGAACTGTTTAGTCCTTGTCCGAGGACAAGTAAGCTGATATTTCTTGTTTGTCTTCAGGGACATGGAACAAGTTGGACAAGTAAGGATGGCATTTCCAGAGCCCTGTAATAAGAACAACTTATACTTACTTTTGTCTTGACCTCTTTTTAGTTCACCTGAGCCGAAGGCTCAAGGTGAGCTTTTGTGATCACTCACCGTCCATCGTCGTCTGCGTCGTCGTCCGTCTCTCCATCCATCCGTCCGTCCGTTCACAATCTTTAAACATCTCCTCCTAAACCACTGATTGGATTTTGACCAAACTTCACAGGAATGATCCTTAGTTGGTCCTCTTTCAAAGTTGTTCAAATGGTTCCGGTCCATTGCATATCTAGGTCACAGGAGCTAAAAATAGATTTTTTTAACTAAAAACTTAAAAAATCTTCTTGTCAGAAACCACTGGACCGATTTCAATATAATTTTGCAGAAATGTTTCTTTGGTGATCCTCTACCAAGATTGTTTCAGCCATTTGGATTCATCAAAAAACATGGCCGCCAGGGGGCGGGGCTTATTTTCCCTATATAATCTATATAGAAAACTTTCAAAATCTTCTTGTCAGAAACCACTGAACCAATTTCTATATAATTTTGCAGAAATGTTCCTTTGGTGATCCTTTACTAAGATTGTTCAAGCCATTAGGATTCGTCAAGAAACATGGCCGCCAGGGGGCGGGGCTTATTTTCCCTATATATCTATATAGAAAACTTTAAAAATCTTCTTGTCAGAAACCTCTGGACCGATTTCAATATAATTTTGCAGAAATGTTCGTTTGGTGATCCTCTGCCAAGATTGTTCAAGCCATTTGGATTCATCAAAAAACATGGCCGCCAGGGTAGGCAGGGCTTATTTTCCCTATATATCTATATAGAAAAGTTTAAAAATCTTGTCAGAAACCAATGGACCAATTTCAATATAACTTAGCAGGAATGTTGCTTTGGTGACCCTCTACCAACATTGTTCAAGCTGTCATGATTCGTCAAAAAACATGGCCGCTAGGGGATGGTGCTTAGTTTCCCTATATATCTATTGAGAAAACTTTAAAAATCTTCGTCAGAAACCACTGGACCGATTTCATTATAACTTGGTAGAACTCTTTCCTTGTTGACCCTCTACCAAGATTGTTCAAGTTATCATGATTTGTCAAAAAACATGGCCGCCAGGGGGAGGGGCTTATTTTCCCAATATATCTGTATAGAAAAGTTTAAAAATCTTCTTGTCAGAAATCGATGGACCAATTTCAATATAAATTGGCAGGAATGTTTCTTTGGTGACCCTCTACCAAGATTGTTCAAGCCATCATGATTTGTCAAAAAACATGGCCGCTAGGGGGCAGGGCATATTTTCCCTATATATCTAAATAGAAAACTTTATAAATTTTCTCGTAAGAAACCATTGGATTGTAACTTGACAGGAATGTTGCTTTGGCGACCTTCTACCAAGATTGAGCCATCATGATACATCAAAAAACATGGCTGTCAGGGGGCGGGGCTTATTTTCCGTATATATCTGAATAGAAAACTTTAAAATTCTTCTTGTCAGAAACCACCTGCCTGATTTCAACATTACTTGGCAGGAATGTTGCTTTGGTGACCCTCTACCAAGATTGTTCAAGCAATCATGATTAGTCAAAAAACATGGTTGCTAGGGGTGGGGCTTATTTTCCCTATATATCTAAATAGAAAACTTTAAAAAAACCACTGAACCGATTTCAATATAACTTGTCAGGATTTTTCCTTTGGTGACCCTCTACCAAGTTTGTTCAAGCTGTCATGTTTTGTCAAAAACATGGCTGTTAGGGGTAGGGGCTTAATTTCCCTATATATCTATATAAGACATTTTAAAATCTTTTTGTCAGAAACCACCAGCCTGATTTCAATACAAATTGGCAGGAATGTTTCTTTGGTGACCCTCTACCAAGATTGTTCAAGCCATAATGATTTGTCAAAAAACATGGCCTCTAGGAGGCGGGGCATATTTTTCCTATATATCTATATAGAAAACTTTAAAAATTTTCTCTTAAGAAACCGTTGGATTGAGTTCAATGTAACTTGACAGGAATGTTGCTTTTAGCGACCTTCTACCAAGATTGCGCCATCATGATACATCAAAAAACATGGCCGTCAGGGGGCGGGGCTTATTTTCCGTATATATCTGAATAGAAAACTTTAAAATTCTTCTTGTCAGAAACCACCTGCCTGATTTCAATATTACTCGGCAGGAATGTTGCTTTGGTGACCCTCTACCAAGATTGTTCAAGCAATCATGATTAGTCAAAAAACATGGGTGCTAGGAGTGGGGCTTATTTTCCCTATATATCTAAATAGAAAACTTTAAAAACCACTGAACCGATTTCAATATAACTTGTCAGGATTTTTCCTTTGGTGACCCTCTACCAAGTTTGTTCAAGCTGTCATGATTTGTCAAAAACATGGCCGCTAGGGGTAGGGGCTTAATTTCCCTATATATCTATATAAGACATTTTAAAAATCTTTTTGTCAGAAACCACTAGACCAATTTCAATATAATGGCAGAATTGTTCCTTTGGTGACCCTCTTTCAATATTCACTTCAAGCCATCATGATGCATGAAAAAAACATGTCCGCTGGGATGCAGGGCGATAAAATTTATACAAAAATCTTGAGCAGTGAACTTGGCTGAAACTTCAACAGTAAGTATGTAAAGCTGTTTGCTCAGGTGAGCGATATAGGACCATCATGGTCCTCTTGTTTGTCTGTTTATTTTACTTGTTTCCATTCTTTCCAAACTTTAACAGGTTATGGAGGAAGCAGCAAAGGAATGCATGACGATCCATCGTAGGACGGTTTTAGAAGCTGTTACCATACTGGCTGATTCTGGCGGTCTTGCTGAAAAGGTTAAGATGTTCTGTAAATCTTATTGGTTTGTTAGTTCACCTGTACAAAAGTACAGAACAGGTGCAACAGTTACTCTGCTATTGGCATCCACATCACACTTCTTGGCATTACGAAAACCTATTGAAATACACTGAAAATTTTACCACCAAAAATGGCAATTTTTCGGAAAAAAAATTCTGATATTTTTCATATTTCTGCTCAAAACAGAGATTGTGGGTACTCGTAAGAACGAAATCATCGAGGCAGTTCTAACGAGTACCCACAATCTATGTTTTTGAGCAGAAATAACAAAAATAATGTATACGCCTGTAAACCCCAGTTTTACTACATAAAAGTGGGGTTTAAGGGGGTCAAAATCATATAGGTATGTTTTCGTGATGTTAAAGACTTTAGCTCACCACATTTTCAAATTACATCTCCTCTTTAGCCACTGGGTCAATTGAAGCCGACATTTTAACTGCGTAATAAATTAACCTATAGATAATGTACAATTCTCATCCATTTTTTGTTTCTGGATAAAAACTTGAGTAAACATCAATGGATTTTCTCCAAACTTGGTGTGCGCACTGATATTGTGAAGATCTGGTTCACCATTGTTAATGGGCAAATTTCATCAAATTTTTATGGAGTTATCTGCCCGAGATGCCCATATTTTTGTTTCTTGATGATGATGTGAGTAAACATCAATGGATTTTCACCAAACTTGGTATGTGTGTTGGTGTATAGCATCAGGGACTCAGGGTCTACCAAGTTTGTACAATGATGGTTGTAGGTTGACCTTTGACCATTTTTATGGCAAGGTCAAACTTTTTGTCCATAAACATTTATATGGGGAAAATGTTGAAAAGTCATTTTCTCAAAATGTATTACACACGGCTGAAACTTAGAAAGTATGATTAGAATAGTAAGAGGTTTTAGTTACATCAAAATTTTATCCCTGGGGGTTATCTGTCCTTGCTTCCTAGCCTTTATACACCACAACCTCTTTATAACACTATTCTTGGGGTCCATACTGTAAACCATGTTAGTTAAACAACCATGTTATATCAAAACAAAAATGTATAGATTATATTGAAAAATGACCATTTAGGGTTATTTTTCAATATAACCTATACATTTTTGGGATCCATCTTTGAACAGTGCTATATACAAAACTGTGTTATAACGAACCGTGTTATAAAGAGGTCGTGGTGTACATGTATAAACTTGTGTATTTTTGAAATTTCTTCTCTGAAATTGCTTGAACAATCTTCACCACATTTCACATGTGACCTTCTGTGGAAAAGGTATTGATGATTTGTTTGAATGGTTCTGTGCCATTGAACAAGATGGCTGCTATACCCATATATAAACACTTAAAAATCTTCTCCAGAATTAAGAAAACTTTGCGGCTGAATCTTGGTATATAGCATCTGGGACTCAAGGTCTACCAAGTTTCTTCAAATGATGATCGTAGGTCAACCTTTGACCTTTTTATGGCAAAGTCAAATTTGTGCCCCAATATATTTATATTGGGAAAATGTTGAAAAGGTCATTTTCTCAAAATGTATTTAAAAACTAATGGCTGAAATTTGCATTGTATAATTAAAGTAGTAAAACTTTTTAGTTACAATCAAACTTGGCCGGCCTCGGTGGCTCATTTGGATGCTCAGTCCGACTGAAGACCAGGAGGTCGCGGGTTCAACCCCCGCTTAGGTGGGCGACATTCTTTCTTAGAGATTGATCGTGAAATATTTTCTATGGTCATTCTCTCCCTTCCGCTGATTCAAGAAGGGCTGTTGTCAGTTTCTGGTGAAAGAATGTGTGCAATACTGGTTAACCACTTAGAGGACTAAGCCTGCCCAGTAAACATGTGGTCAGGTAAACTGACCATGCTCGACATGACCCCGGGGGTGGTCGGGTGGTGCGAAGATGTCGTGTAGCTTATGTCACCAGGGTGTCCAACTGAACTTGGCTTACAGTTGCTATCCTTGTGTCAGGTTGGGGTCGAGGGGGAATGTTTTTATTTCTTCTATTTCTTTACTTCTATTCCTGTTCTTTCTTCCCTGTCCCTCTCTTAAATCTCCTCTACTATCTCTTCTATCTCTTTTCTCCCTTTCTCTGGGAGATGACACAAAATGACCCACAAGGGTTGGTGTGTCGTTAAACCCCAACACAATCAATCGACATGACCCCATTGGGTTGACTGGGCCGTAAAACCTCAACACAAACAAATACAATCAAACTTTTGTCGCCTGGGGGATATCTGCTTTTACCCCTGGGCTATATACAGATATAAAATTATGTAACTATACTCCCGGCATACGAAGTATGTCGAAGAGTATGTAGTTTTTGTCTTTCCGTCTGTTCGTCTGTCCGTGCATGCATCCGTACAAATGTTAACATTTTGCATCTAAGTTTTACGTGAAGTTTTTTCCTTTTGCATATATTTTTGAAAGCTTACACTTCAGGATGTTGATGTGTGGTTAGTGTTACTACTAGATGATTACAGAATAGCTGACATCGTTCTGCTTATGCTGCTGACCCAAGGTCAAGGTCACAGACTTAGAAAATAATGTGATGTTTACGTCAAAGTTTAACGTGAAGTTTTTGCCTTTTGCTTGTATTTCTAAAAGCTTTGACTTAAGGTTATTAATGTGTGATTTGTACTACTGCTGGATGATAACAGAATAGCTGACATCATCCTGCTGCTACAGCTACTAACCAGAGTTTCCTTTTAAATCCCCTACCATGAGGCAGATGGGGGATTATAGAAATGGCCTTTGTCCCTCTGTCTGTCCGTCCATCTGTCCTTCCGTAACACTTTCTTGTCTGCTCCATATCTCCTGAACCCTTTGAAAGCTTTTCATTAAACTTTGGTCAAATGTTAGCCTCAGTGAGTCGATGTGCAGAACCCATAAGTCAACCATCCCAACTCAAGGTCAAGGTCACAGGTCAAGGTCATGGATTTGAGCCTTGAATTTGGTGTCCGCTCCATATCTCCTTTACCCTTGGAAGGATTTTCTTTAAACTGTGGTCATATGTTTGCCTCAGTGAGACGATCTGCAGAACTCATAACTCAACCATGCTGACACAAGCTCAAGGTCACAGTTCAAGGTCATAGGTTTGAGTCTTGAATTTAGTGTCTGCTTTGTATCTCCTATACCAGTGGAAGAATTTTCTTTAAACTTTGGTTTAGTGAGACAATGTGCAGAATCAATAATTCAGCCATGCCAACTCAAGATCAAGGTCACAGTTCAAGGTCATGGGTTTGAGCCTTGACTGTTGTGTCCGCTCTGTATCTCCTTTACCCCTGGGAGGATTTTCTCTAAACTTTGGTCAAATGTTCACCTGTTGGACGATGTGCAGACTCAGCCATGGGGACTCAAGGACAAGGTCTTAGTTCAAGGTCGCAAGTTCGAGCCCTGAATTTCATGTCCACTCGATATCTCACCTACCCCTTGAAGGATTTTCTTTTAATTTTGGTCAAATATTTGCCTCAGTGAATTGATGTGCAGAATCCATAGCTCAACCATGCAGACTCACAAAGTCACAGTTCAGGGTCACAGGTTTGAGCCTTGAACTTTGTGTCCGCTTTTTATCTCTTTTACCCCTAGGAGGATTTTCTCTAAACTTTGGTCAGATGTTCACCTCAGTGGGACAATGTGCAGAATCCATAATTCAGCCCTGCAGACTTAATGTCAAGGTCACAGTTGAAGGTCACGAGTTTGAGCCTTGAATTTGGTGTCCGCTCGATATCTTAATCCCTGGAAGGATTTTCTTTAAACGTTGGTCAAATGTTTGCCTCAGTGAGACGATGTACAGAACCCAAACTGAGCTATGCTGACTCAAGGTCAGGGTCACAATTGAAGGTCACCAGTTTGAGCCTTGAAATTTGAGGCTGCTCCATTGCCATTCAGACTGCCTTGTTAAATTTGGGTCAAATGTCCACCTTAGTGAGATGATGTGTAGAACCTATAACTCAATCATGCAGACTCAAGGTCAAGGTCACAATTGAAGGTCAGCCGTCTCTTTCTTGTTTGCTCCATATCTCCTGAACCCTCTGAAAGATTTTCATGAAACTTTAGTCAAATGTTTGCCATAGTGAGTCGATGTGCAGAATTCATAATTCAAGCATGCCGACTCGAGGTCAAGGTTATAGTTAAAGGCCACGAGTTTGAGCGTTGTATTTCATTTTCACTCCATATCTCCTGAACCCTTCGAAAGATATTTATTAAATTTGAGTCAAGTGTTTGTCTTAGCGAGATGATGTGCAGAACCCATAACTCAACAATGCAGACTCGAGGTCAAGGTCACAATTGAAGGCCACCAGTTTGAGCCTTGAATTTTGAGGCTGCTCCATTGTCTTTCTGTGGCGGGGATATAGCTGTCCTTCAGACTGCCTTGTGCATATATTTTTGAAAGCTTACACTTTAGGATGTTGATGTGTGGTTAGTGTTACTACTAGATGATTAAAGAATAGCTGACATTCTGCTGATGCTGCTGACCCAAAGTCAAGGTCACCGACCTAGAAAATAGTGTGATGTTTATGTCAAAAGTTTACATGAAGTTTTTGTCTTTTGCTTGTATTTCTAAAAGCTTTGACTTATTGTTATTAATGTGTGATTTGTACTACTGCTGTATGATTACAGAATAGCTGACATCATCCTGCTGATACAGCTACTGACCAAAGATCAATAGCTGACATCATCCTGCTGCTACAGCTACTGACCAAAGGTCAAGGTCATGAACATATAAAAATTGTGTGATGTTTACGTTATAGTTTTATGTGAATTATTGTGATTATGCGCTGTATCTTTGCTATTACTTGGTTTATTTGTATGACACATTGAACATGAGTTCAGTTCAGCATGATGGGACATGGGAGTCACTGTCACCTACTTTTCACGGTCCTTTGCCTTTTATCTTTACTTCTACTTAATACATTTGCATGAAACTTTGGATATAAGTTCAGTTCAACATGAAAAATAACTTGATAAGACAGGTGGGTCACTGTGACTGTGGTTCATGGTCCAGTGATTTTGCCTTATATCTTTACTGCTACATGATGGATTTGCATGAAACTTAGATGTAAGTTAAGTTCAACATGAAAAATAACCTGATAAGACATTTGGATCACTGTGACCTACTTTTTACTTCAATTCACATTGCTTTTTCATGGGAGAAAAGAAACATAGTTTCTTGCTTCCGAAAATGTGTTGCAGACAACATTTGTTTTCACAGACTGTTATTCGTGAATACGAAATTTCGTTCATGAAATTATTTATGCGGAAAGTAAACAGAAATCAGCTGATAATTTTAGAGCTTGCTCGATTATACGAGAAGGTGCCAATTTGCGGATACCGAATGATACCGGGTAGCTGAATTTCTCGGGTGTATTCAGAATATTGTGTCAACTAGCTTGGCACGGAAGCATGAATCAGAGGAGACGTGGGACTTGCTTGCTTACTTCAGAAGGCTCCGATATGCAGAGGTCGGGAGATTTTGATGCGGATAACAGCATTTTCAGATGCGTGTAGACCACATAGATATCGAAGTGGATAACAGCATTTTAGATGCGTGTAGACCACATAGATACATTGAAGTGGATAACAGCATTTTCAGATGCGTGTAAACCACAGAATAGTAACACTACTAGTGGACGTGAACCTCAGTTTGAGTCTACTTTAGGCTTGCATAGCTTAGCAAGTACCTTCATGCGAAGGCCAAGAGAGATAGGATAGCTACACTTCTGATACGACTTATCTATTTAGAAATCATATTAATGAAAATTATGTTCATCACAGGACAGCAATAATCAGAGAAGCTCTCGGGCTTCCTAAATTCATTCAGAAGGTTCTGATATGCACTGACCGGGAGATATTTACGGCGATATTAATATTCAATTAAACTTTCGAATTTTCAAGTCAGTCTCCGGACAGTTATCAGAGAAGCTGTCGGGCTTGCTCAATTACTTCTGAAGGCTTAGGTACGCGGTGACCGAGAGATTTGTACGCAAATCAACCCAAATTTTATATAAACTAAGGAGTTTCAAGAGTGGTAGTCTTAGGACAGTAATCAGAAAAGCTGTCAGGCTTACTCTATTACTTCAGAAGACATTGATATATGCGGAGACCGAGATATACAGTCGACTCTCGTTACCTCGAACTTCACGGGACCTGATAAAAATGTTCGAGTTATCCGTAGTTTGAGACAACCAAATTGTGACGTCATAGGTATGACGACTGTTCGCCTCTCTGTTCGCCAAAACGTGCTTGGAAGGCACATGTATATGGCAATTTAAATAATTTACGCGTACTTCAGTTTGCATTGTTACTGTTTGTTTTAGGAGATGCAATGGTTCTCTTGGAATAATATCATCAATAAATGTTAATAATAATAAATTTCAAACGTCTCTTGTTGTCTTTTAATACTCCTGCAAATTTGGATTTCCATATGAGCTATAAATAAATTACTGGTTTCCGGGCTGTGTTAGCTATACGTTATGAACTGGTTTGGATTAGCTCCCTTCTCATAGACGACTCGATAAGGAGTTGACTGGTTTCCGCTTTTGCAAAAAACGCTTACAATGTTAAGCCGCAGCTGTAAGCTAGTTTGGATCATCTCCCCTAGCATAAACGAACTATCTCAGTGCGGCAAACTGTAGACCTGTAGAGAAAGCTCGTTTTGAACCGTCTCATCTGGACCTACACTATTTGTGCGGGTATCCGTACCAGTCTACAGGGTCGGAAGGGTTAACATCGGTACCCACGTGTGATTCGTCTATTTGAGGCCGTGCACGACAACTCCTATTAGAAGACTGTGCGACTGTCAAAGACTCGGATCAGCCTGCACGCCCACGAATTTTCCATTATACGCATGAGCCTTATCTGGGCTTACCAAAGAGCACCGCCTGACCAAAGAGTAACAAGCGAAGATTCAGACTTAGCTAGCCTGATCAATACAGGCTGATCTGAGTCGGAACCTGTCGCGCACTGACTTTTCTTGGAGACGCTATATCATTCAAACGGACAGTACTCAATAGTGAAGAGCATATCTAAACAATAAATTAAAGAAACTTCGTTGATTAATCTTCCATAACATTATTCTGGGCCGCTTTTTATCTTACAATTCAATGACACGAGACGGTGTTGAGCGCCGCATGTCAAACCTGACTCGACACGCACGTGATTTCATAATTACGGATTTTAGACATTGTTTGTGTTGTTTGTAATTACCTGGACAAAGGGGAAAATTAAAATATTGATTTATTTATCAATGGCCTATTATGATTTTCATGAATTGAAAGACCGGCGGCGCCGCATCTTACATTTTTTTCCTTCGTCATGGTCCTAGTTCGAGATACGCGGTAGTAAAAACTGTGAAAAATATATTCAGGGACTGAAAATGATGGACGAGATAGCCGAAGTGTCGACATAAAAGTAGTTCGACATACGCGAAGCTGAAATGCAATAAATACATAGGGAAAATAATCGGGACTTAGAAATCAGTTCGACATAAGTGATAGGATCGAGATAAGAGGGGTCGAGATAACGAGAGTCAACTGTATATGTACATCAATAAACGCAATGTTTCTGTCAATAAGTTACCGAGTTTTCAAGAGTGAGGACAGTAATCAAAGAAACTGTCAACCTTGCTCAGTTACTTAAGAAGTCACCGATATGCTAATGACTTTTTAAGAAGGTTAGTCAGAGGACAGTAATCAGAGAAGCTTCGGACTTACTCAATTACGTCAGATGGTTCCGATACGCGTTAGACGAGATGTATTGATGTAGAAATGCACCACTATCATGTAAACTACCGAGTGTTAAGTTTTCGTATTGGCACATCAGGTGGCCATCCAGGAGCCTCACTTCTTCAAGAAATTATTTTGATGAACATACCATACTCGCCCACAGAAATTATTCTGTGTAGAATGGAAATGAAAGTGCCACAGCATTTTATTTTCAGAAGCAGATATTCAATTGTTCAGTGTAAACTTGAACAGGCTCTCACCAGTCTTGATTAGAAATGCATTAAAGTTATTTTCACGTCATCAGTGGTGAATTTCAATATAAACACTTTGCATCATCGGTATTACATGTATGTATGCATGTTGATATGCAAAGACACGCATATCGTTTAAAATGAAGAAGTTTCAGTTGAACAAGTAAGTAGTTGTAAAGCTTCAGAATTTCTGCCCTAGGTGAAGGTAGCAGACAGACCTAGGAATAGAAACAGTGCACATATGAGTTAAAGATCAATTCACTGAAAGAATTCATGACTGGGTGAGATCAAAGAAAAGACAAGCTGTATATCTTACTATCTTACTATGACAGCAATGTCCTTAAATTGTGACAGCCTGATCCAAAGACTTTCCTTATCTGGTTTGGACGAAAGCTGTGAAGGCAGATATGCATACATTCACATACTAAATAAACTGCAATTAATAAAAACAAACTACTGACTATTTGACTGCTTAAACATTCATTGATTCAAGCTAAAAATACTTAGACTAGTCAATCATAGACAGTTATAAATGACTCCTATTATCGTGGTTTCTCAAACAGAGGTATGTCACAGTAGGTAATAATGTGGGTCTGCTGTGTATAGACAAGATCATCCATATGTGATGTACCAGATTAAGGACAAGCTTTTAAATTTGTCTGAGTAAAACAAAATAACAATAGTAATAACCAAGTAATAGTGAATATTTTAATATCCGAAGATATTTTCAGACTGTATCTCTTTTTACAGGTACAGGTTCATACAATTAGATGTTGACGAATAGGGTAAAATGCAAAAGAGCTTGTTTTTAACTCACCTGAGCCGGAGGCTCATGGTGAGCTATTGTGATCACTCACCATCTGTCTTCGTCGTTGTCGTTGTCGTCCGGATGTCCGTCCTTCCACAATCTTTAAACAACATCTCCTCCTAAACCACTGGTGAGAATTTGACCAAACTTCACAGGAATGATCCTTGGTTGGTCCTCTTTCAAAGTTGTTCAAACAAGTCCGGTTTATTGCATATCTAGGTCACAGGAGCTAAAAATAGATTTTTTAAATAAAAACTTAAAAAAATCTTCTTGTCCAAAACCACTGGACCGATTTCAATATAATTTTGCAAAAATGTTCCTTTGGTGATCCTCTATCAAGATGTTCAAGCCATCTGGATTCGTCCAAAAACATGGCCGCCAGGGGGCGGGGCTTATTTTCCGAATATATCTATATAGAAAACTTTAAAAATCTTCTTGTCCAAAACCACTGGACCGAATTCAATATAATTTTGCAAAAATGTTTCTTTGGTGATCCTCTACCAAGATTGTTCAAGCCATTTGGATTTGACAAAAAAACGTGGCCGCCAGGGAGCGGGGCTCATTTTCCCTATATATCTATATAGAAAACTTTAGAAATCTTCTTGTCAGAAACCATTGGACTGATTTCCATATAATTTTGCAGAAATGTTCCTTTGGTGATCCTCTTGCAAGATTGTTCAAGCCATTTGGATTCGTCAAAAAACGTGGCCCCCAGGGGGCGGGGGCTTATTTTCCCTATATATTTATATAGAAAACTTTAAATATCTTCTTGTTAGAAACCACTGGACCGATTTCAGTATAATTTTGCAGAAATGTTCCTTTGGTGATCCTCTACCGAGATGGTTCAAGCTATTTGGATTGGTCAAAAAACATGGCCGCCAGTGGGCGGAGCTTATAGCTACATAGAAAACTTTAAATATCTTCTTGTCAGAAACCACTGGATTGATTTCCATATAATTTTGGAGAAATGTTCCTTTGGTAATCCTCTACCAAGCTTGTTCAAGCCATTTGGATTCGTCAAAAAACATAGCCGCCAGGGGGCGGGGCTTATTTTCCCTTATATCTATATAGAAAACTTAAAAAATCTTCTTGTCAGAAACCACTGGAACGATTGCAGTATAATCTGGCAGAAATGTTTCTTTGGTGATCCTCTACCAAGATTGTTCAAGCCATTTGGATTCGTCAAAAAACATGGCCGCCAGGGGGTGGGGCTTATTTTCCCTATATATCTATATAGAAAAACTTGAAAAATCTTCTTGTCAGAAACCACTGGACCAATTTCATTTTAATTTGGCAAAAATGTTTCCTTGGTGACCCTCTACCAAGATTGCTCAAGTTATCATGATTTGTCAAAAATCATGGCCGCTAGGGGGTGGAGCTTATTTTCCTATATATCTACATAGAAAACTTGAAAAAATCTTCTTGTCAGAAACCACTGGACCGATTTCAATATACCTTGGCAGAAATGTTTCCTTGGTGAGCCTTTACAAAGATTGTTCAAGCCGTCATGATTTGTCAAAAAACATGGCTGGTAGGGGCAGGGCTTATTTTCCCTATATATATCTATATAGAAAACTTCAGGAGAAGAATCTTATAAGTATTTATATGCTTCCATTCTAATCCTGTTTTTATTTCATGTCTTGTGAGTATATCTATGTTGTATTGAAGAATGCAAATAAAATATGTTTAAACTAAAAACTATATACAAAACTTGAAAAAATCTTCTTGTCAGAAACCACTGGATCGATTTTGACTATAACTCGGCAGATATGTTTCCTTGGGACCCTTTATCAAGTTATCATAATTTGTCAAAAAACATGGCTGGCAGGGGGCGGGGCTGGGCTTATTTTCCCCGTATATCTACATAGAAAACTTTAATGATCTTCTTGTCAGAAACCACTGGACTGATTTCAATTTAACATTGCAGAAATGTTTCTTATGTAACCATCTATCAAGGTTATGCAAGCTGTCATAATTCATCAGAAAACAGGGCCGCCAGGGGGCGGGGCTTATTTTCCCTATATATCTATATAGAAAAATTTTAAAAATCTTCTTGTCAGAAACCAATGGACCAATTTCAATATAATTTTGCAGAAATGTACCTTTGGAGATCCCTCTACCAAGATTGTTCAAGCCATTTAGATTTTGTCAAAAAACATGGCTGCTAGTGGGTGGGGCTTATTTTCCCTATATATCTATATAGAAAACTAAAAAATCTTCTCGTCAGAAACCAATGGACTGATTTCAATATAACTTGGCAGAAATGTTTCTTTGGTGACCCTCTACCAAGGTTGTTCAAGCTGTCATGATCATCAAAAAACATGGCCACTAGGGGGCGGGGCTTATTTTTCCCTATATGTCTTTATAAAAACTTCTCTTCTCATAAGAAACTGTTGGACTGAGCTCAATGTAGCTTGGCAAGAATGTTGCTTTTAAGATCCTCTACCAGGATGGTTCAAGCCTTCATGATACGTTAAAAAAACATGGCCTCCAGGGGTCCAGGCTAATTTTCAGTATATATCTGTATAGAAAACTTTAAAATGCTTCTTGTCAAATATCTCCTGACCCAATTTCAATAATGCTTTGGTGACCCTCTACCAAGAATGTTCAAGCAATCCTGATTTGTCAAAAAACATGCTTGCTAGGGGGTGGGGCTTATTTTCCCTCTATATCTAAACAGAAAACTTTAAAAATCTTCTTGTCAGAAACCACTGAACTGATTTCAGTTTAACTTGGCAGGAATGTTCCTTTGGTTACCCTCTACCAAGTTTGTTCAATATAATATGATTCGTCATGGTTATAAAATTTATACATAAATCTTAGAGCAGTGAACTTTGCTGAAACTTCAACATTAAGTATGCAAATTTGTTTGCTCAGGTGAGCGATATAGGACCATCATGGTCCTCTTGTAATAACATTGTATTTGGAAAGCTGATGAATTATAACCAGCAGTAAATTGAAAATAACAAAACAGGATACCTTAGAAAGGATAATGCAAGTTAATGTACTCGGGTCTAAACCTGTAGGAACATTGAGTTTTTCAGTAACTCTAAAGAAGATAGTTTTATCATTGCATCGGGTTCACTTAGAGGAATTGAATTTTTGTATTCATGTAAAACTTTATATATAAGGTTTCAACTTAAGCCCGAGTAAAAATATTGTTATTGACAGTTCAAAGGCGGTGCTTGTGTTGTGTTTTGCTGTGTTTTTAGCTCACCTGAGCCAAAGGCTCAAAGTCAGGTATTGTGATCACTCACCGTCCGTCGTCATCGTCGTCGTTGTCATCGTCCGTTAAACAACATCTCCTCCGAAACCACTGATTTGAATTTGACCAAACTCCACAGGAATGATCCTTGGTTGGTCCTCTTTCAAAGTTGTTCAAATGGTTCCCTTCCATTGCATATCTAGGTCACAGGAGCTAAAAATAGATTTTTTAACTAAAAACTTTAAAAAATCTTCTTGTCAGAAACCACTGGACCGATTTCAATATAATTTTGCAGAAATGTTCCTTTGGTGATCTTCTACCAAGATTGTTCAAGCCATTTGGATTCGTCAAAAAACATGGCTGCCAGGGGGCGGGGCTTATTTTCCCAATATATCTATATAGAAAAATTTAAAAATCTTCTTGTCAGAAACCACTGGACAGATTTCAATATAATTTTGCAGAAATGTTCCTTTGGTGATCCTTTATGAAGATTGTTCAAGCTATTTGGATTCGTCAAAAAACATGGCCGCCAGGGGGCAGGGCTTATTTTCCCTATATATCTATATAGGAAACTTTAAAAATCTTCTTGTCAGAAACCACTGGACCGATTTCCATATAATTTTGCAGAAATGTTCCTTTGGTGATCCTCTACCAAGATTGTTCAAGCCATTTGGATTAGTCAAAAAACATGGCCGCCAGGGGGCAGGACTTATTTTCCCTATATATCTATATAGAAAACTTTAAAAATCTTCTGGTCAGAAACCACTGGACAGATTTCAATATAATTTTGTAGAAATGTTCCTTTGGTGATCCTCTACCAAGATTGTTCAAGCCATTTGGATTCGTCGAAAAACATGGCCGCCAGGGGGTGGGACTTATTTTCCCTATATATCTATATAGAAAACTTTAAAAATCTTTTTTTGTCTGAAACCACTGGACCGATTTCAATATAATTTTGCAGAAATGTTCCTTTGGTGATCCTCTAGGAAGATTGTTCAAGCCATTTGGATTTGTCAAAAAACATGGCCGCCGGGGGCGCGGCTTATTTTCCCTATATATCTATATAGAAAAGTTTAAAAATCTTCTTGTCCGAAACCACTGGACAGATTTCAATATAATTTTGCATAAATGTTCCTTTGAAGATGCTCTACCAAGACTGTTCAAGCCATTTGGATTTGTCAAAAAACATGGCCGCCAGGGGGCAGGGCTTATTTTCCCTATATATCTATATAGAAAACTTTAAAAATCTTCATGTCCAAACTACTGGACCGATTTCGATATAATTTTGCAGAAATGTTCCTTTGGTGATCCTCTAGGAAGATTGTTCAAGCCATTTGGATTCGTCAAAAAACATGGTCGCCAGGGGGCGGGGCTTATTTTCCCTATATGTCTGTATAGAAAACTTTACAAATCTTCTTGTCCGAAACCACTGGACCGATTTCCATATAATTTTGCAGAAATGTTCCTTTGGTGATCCTCTACCAAGATTGTTCAAGCCATTTGGATTCGTCAAAAAACATGGCCGCCAGCGGGTGGGGCTTATTTTCCCTATATAATCTATATAGAAAACTTTAAAAATCTTCTTGTCCAAACCACTGGACTGATTTCAATATAATTTTGCAAAAATGTTCCTTTGGTGATCCTCTACCAAGATTGTTCAAGCCATTTGGATTCGTCAAAAAACGTGGCCACCAGGGGGCAGGGTTATTTTCCCTATATATCTATATAGAAAACTTTAAAAAATCTTCTTGTCCGAAACCACTGGACCGATTTCCATATAAATTTGCAGAAATGTTCCCTTGGTGGTCCTGTACCAAGATTGTTCAAGCCATTTGGATTTGTCAAAAAACATGGCCGCCAGGGGTCGGGGCTTATTTTTACTATATATCTGTATAGAAAACTTGATCTCTCTGGACCGCTACTCTTGGTCTGTAGCATAAGTTTATGGTACAAAGGGCACCAGGAGGGGGTGTCCTTGTCCCATGAATACTTTACTAGTTGGCAGAGTTGTCTGTCCCCGAGGTGTCTGTATTTTTGTTCCGGGACAATAACTTTCTTAAGTATCAATGCATTGTCACCAAACTTCATTGATATTGGAGATCTGGTTTGTTACTAATAAGCAAATTAGTCAATTTTTGACAGAGTTCTCTGCCTGTCATATGTCCGTACTTTCGTTCCTGGCCGGCCTCGGTGGCTCAGTTGGATGCGCCGTCCAATTGGAGACCAGGAGGTCATGGGTTCAACCCCCGCCGAGGTTGGCAACATTCTTTCGTGGAGATTGATCATGAAATATTTTCTACGGTCATTCTCTCCCTTCCGCTGATTCAAGAAGGGCAGTTGTCAGTTTCTGGCGAAAGAATGTGCACAATACTGGTTAACCGCTTAGAGGACTATGCCTGCCCAGTAAACGTGTGATTAGGTAAACTGACCGCGCTCGACATGACCCCATAGGGTTGACTGGGCCGTAAAACCTCAACACAAACAAACTTTTGTTCCTGGGTGATAACTTGAGTAAATATCAAGTCAGCCTATGCATCAACACAGTCTGATCAGTCTTTGCAGGTCACCCTGAGGGTAGCCAGTGATCAAAGCATCTTCAAATGGATAGCACAGACTGATCATACTTTTGTTTGTGTTGAGGTTTTACGGCCCAGTCAACCCAATGGGGTTATGTCGAGCACGGTCAGTTTACCTAACCACATGTTTACTGGGCAGGCTTAGTCCTCTAAGCGGTTAACCAGTATTGTGCACATTCTTTCGCCAGAAACTGACAACTGCGACTGATCATACTACAAGGATGCCCAGACTTATCTGAGTTTGCTGGGAGTGCATGCAATATTGTAAGAAATGCTGTGTCCCGGTTCAGTTGCCATTACAAAAACACGCCTATTCAAATATATTGAAAATTTTACAACCAAAAAGGGAAAATTTTCAGATAAAAAATTCTGATATTTTTCATATTCCTTCTCAAAAGATAGATTGTGGGTACTTGTTAGAACTGCCTCGGTGAGGCGGTTCTAATGAGTACCCACAATCTATGTTTTTTAGCAAAATAAGAAAAATAATGTGTACCCCTATAAACCCCAGTTTTACTATATAAAAGTGGGGTTTAAGGGGGTCAAAATTATATAGGCATGTTTTGTGATGCATTTTCTTTTCATTTTCTAGACATTTTGGTTTATTCCAGGCTCTTGAAATAATCAAGGAAAGCAGAATTGGCTTGATCAATCTGGATGATGTCTATGGTACTGTGTTATCACTGTTACATAAGGGCAATGGAGAGCTTGCCTTAAAAGTTTTCATGTCACAAACAACACCAGAAGCAGATGCATTCTATTTATTATTAGCAAAAGCCAAAATGGTAATTATCATGCTATAATATTTGGCTGCTTATTTTTAGTTCGACACGTATAAAGAACCTCGTTAATATCAATATATAATTTAAAGGTCTAAACCATTCATTTGAGTTCAAAATACCAAAAATAGCCATAACGTTATCTATATTTATCAAATAGTTACATTTTACATATATCCATTGTTCCACCACATCCCAAAAATTCATTACTATTGGACACTGCCAAAACAGATATTCAAACTTTTCTGGAACAATAGTACAGAGCGTGCAGGAATTTTCGGTTTTTATCTTGTACTTAAAGAGGTAATCATTTGTAGCTAAAATCCGATGTAGAATTCGGTATTGGAACCAGTGCAGTTTTGTATTATTGCAGCTTTTTGCGGGAATATTATATATCAGTTGCCAGTTAAATTCATTAGTTTCAAATATTCCATTCCATCTCAACTGACTTTTAGGGATACTAATTTTTCTGTTTAATGATAAATACATATTTTTGCACCCCTGATACTTTTCTTATAGCCGCGCTGGAGAGCAGTTGTAGGTGTTTGTTAGAGCTGCCTCTGAGGAAGCTCTGGCGAGCACCTGCAGTCTCTTTTCTTCGGTAATCAGGAAATTAATGTGTGCCCCTGCGAGTCCCACGTTTTATACAAACTGGGATGGGCAGTGGTACACTATGCACAGAGGTATTTATGTAATGGTATGCTAAATTTCAGCCTGTATAGTTAGGGGAACTTTGTGCTAATCGGAAATAATATTTTTCTTTAATCACTTATTCAATCAATCAATCAAACAATAAAATATAAAAAGAATAACTTCGACAGCAATATTAAAGTACAGGGGTATAATCAAGTGCTTTCTAAGCATTATGTCTCCGTTTGTTGGTGAGATGTTGATTAAATGATAGCTTGCGCTTCCCGCTCGTGATCTGCTCAAAATCTCAATTTGAATGAGATATAAGTTGCTTGATAGGTGGATTGCTGTTTAAAAAAAGGGTCTGTTACTTACCTTTACCTTTACCTTTTATCGATAACTAACAGACTAAAGCAAACAAAAAAAAACAACAAAAAAAAACAAACAAACATTTATTTACAGTTTTGGCGCATTTGAAATGAATGATTGCGTTGATATGTCCATAAAATGAGGACCCCTGTGGGCCCCACTTTATAAGGAGAAAAGTCTATAAAGAGAAAAGTGGGGCTTACAGGGATATAGATAAATTTTCTTATTTTTTATTTGGGCATGGATTTTTGTAGCTCATTAGAACTGCCTCAGTGAGGCGGTTCTAGTGGGCCCCAAGGGTCTATGTTTGCCATGAATGAGAAAATATCGCAATTTTTCATCTGAACAATGATGTTTTAACAGCCAGAATGGCTGGCCATATTTTGCATGGGCGTGTTAACGTAATGCATGTATTTCACAAGTACGTACCTACCTATATGTACGAACCATGATAGTATACGATAATAAATAAATATAATAATCAAATAGATAGATAGAATACTGAATAAGAAAATATATATATATATACAAGGGATGTTCGAAATGAATTGCTTATTGTCCTCTAGCTCGATATCCACGTGGAGCACGATAAAAACCAATACATACCTGTATAGGGTTATTCAATATCTACATAATGGTGTATAAATGTACATGTTAGACTAAGTGTAAGACATAAAATTTGCCATTTGAATACACGCAGTCATTGGCCACTGCAGTAAAAATGGTTGGTAGAAGCGTCGTCAAAAAAGATGAAATACGGGCTTACATCAAAGCTCGCTCAAAACTTGGTTGTTCTTTGAAGAAGCTGATGACTGAAATTTCTACTGCTTTTGGACCTTCTTGTGTGTCTTATGACACAGTTCGGCGGTGGAAAAAGAAATTTGAGTCTGGTGTAGAGTCCATCAAAAATGCACCGAAATCAGGTAGGCCAAAATCTGCATCTCGTAAAGAAATCGTTTCCAAAATAAAGGAAATCATTGAAGGAGATGCCAGATTTACAGTTTGTGATATTGCACGAAAGGTAGGCATATCACTATCAACGGTTCACCTTATTTTGAAGAAGCATTTGAAAGTCAGAAAGATTTCTGCTAGATGGGTGCCACATCTGTTGACTGACGAGCAAAAGAGGCAACGGGTTAAAGTGGCCAAAAAGCTGCTTCAAATGTTTCCAAAATATGACAAAAAGCAGTTTGCCGATGTCGTCACAGGTGATGAAACCTGGGTCCATTATTTTGAGCCCGTCAGAAAGGTTAGCAATAAGATCTGGGCTACTAAACACAGCAAACGCCCAATAATTGCCAAACGTTCTTTGAGTACAAAGAAGGTTTTGTATACAATCTTCTCTGGTGAAGGGGTCGCAATAAAAGTGCCAGTGAAAAAGGGCCAAAACATCACCGGAAAGTACTACAAAGACGTAGTACTGAAGAAACTGAAAAAGTATTATCAGAAACGACGCCCTGCCACTGGTTTTAAACATGTCCGTCTTCTACATGACAATGCCCCAGCTCATACCTCCACAATAGATATGGCGTTTTTGAAGAAAGAAAAAGTAATTGTTTTGCCTCACCCCCCGTATTCCCAGACCTTGCCCCATGTGATTTCTTTTTGTTTCCGAAATTGAAAGCATTCCTTGCTGGGCGGAAATACCAGTCCCGACAGGCACTTGGATCTGACATTCATCAGTACCTTATTACTGTGCCCAAATCAGTGTACCGTGACGCCTTCAAGAAGTGGATACATAGGCTGAAACTTTGCATTTCTAGCCACGGGGAGTACTTCGAGGGCATGAAATGAGTACTTTTGGGCTAACTTGAAATTTGAAGTCTCCAGATAGAAATAAGCAATTCATTTCGAACATCCCTCGTACTCTTTACTGGGCATTCAAACTTCATGGAGCTAAATTATACATTATGTGGTACAACATTTTATCCTTTTCATACAATATTCTATGTTTATTTTATTTATTTATTCATTCATTTTATTTATTTATTTAAATAAAGCATTTTGCATATACAAAGAAAAACTTACCTTAATATATATATATTCCGATGCAAATATTATATGATCTGATTTAGCTGACCAAATGATACTTACGGTATGTATACAGACGTACATGAATAAACGCAGTAATTGGAGCATTCATGCAGAACTCATAGATCTTCTTGTCGGCTTCTTGATGAGCATGGTGCACTGTGTGTCTGGCCTTTCGTTTGGCTGCATTGTATGATGCCCTGGTGCCTTTACCAGCCTTCTCGGGGCAATTTGTAGATGAAAAATAGCTAAAATTCTACTAGTTGGAAATCAACAGAAGTTAAAGTCATTTCGATCAGAAAATCAAGGTGGCCATCATGGCCCCCATCTTGAAAATATATTTTACACATCTTCTCCTGAACCAAAAGGCCAATTGACCCAAAATTTGGTAGTGAAAACTGGTTAATTTATAGATAAAGAATAGCTAAAGTCATTTCCATTGGAAATCTAAGATTGTGGCCATCTTGTAAATCTAGTTTGTGAGTCTTCTCCTAAACCAAAATGCCAAATGATTTGAAACTTGGTAGGAAGTATCAGGGCAATTTGTAGGTCAGTAGTTGCTGAAATTATTTTGATCGGAAATCCAAGATAGCCATCTTGAAAATCTGTTTTGCTCTTCTTCTCCCAAAACGAAAGGTCAGTTGACTGGATAGGAAGTATTAGGGCAACTTGTAGATCAAAAATAGCTAAAATCAGTCCTATTGGAAATACAAATTGCCACCATTGCCATCATCTTGAAAAACCGTCCTGAACTGAAAGGTTAGTTGACTCTAAACTTGGTAGGAAGTATAAGGGTAACTTGTAGGTCAAAAATAGCTAAAAGCATTCTGATTGGAAATCCAAAATGGCTGCCATGGCAGTCATCTTGAAAATCTAATTTTAAGTACCACTCCTTAAGGGAAAGACTAATCCGAAACTTGATAGGAGGTATTGGAGTGACTTGTTGATCAAATCCAGCTTAAATAGTTCCAATTGAAAATCCAAGATGGCCACTACAGTTGCCATCTTGAAAATCTATATCCAACCACTTCTGAAGAGAAAAGTCAGTTGACTCAGAACTTCATTGGAAGTATCAATTTGACTTTTTCAAGTTACAGCCCTGATGTAAAAAATGGCCCAACCCAGGGTTACTTGTCTGATACTGAGGTGAGCTATATGGTGATATGTTGGCCTTCTTTTCAAGAACTTTAATCAAATTGTTTATTTTTCAGCCTATACATGAGTTCCATAGACTTGTGAGAATTTGTGAGAAAAAGAAACTCCGTACTAATGGGCTAGAAATAATAATTGAAAATTTCCAAAAGCATGAGGAAATAGGTATGTTTATAATGATTATTATAGTCCTTTCTTCAAGGTGGACAATCACATGATTCACAGTTGGTAATCTCACACAATTTGTTGTTGTTTTGTCTCGGATTCAGGTGAGTATTGCAGTGTTTCTTATACTTTTCAAATTTTTAATCGGAGATAGCAACTATCGCAGGGTATCAGGCTTTTTAGCTATTGTGATCACTTTTCGTCCGTGCGTCCGTCCGTGCGTCCGTCCGTCCTTTAACATTTTCAAACGACTTCTTCTCTGAAGCTGCTGAGCCAATTTTGCTCAAATTTTATATGGAGCCTCCTTAGGGTGGGGGAACGAAAAATTGCTAAAATGGTCGCAGTCCGTTGACTAAGATGGCCACCACGCCCATATATGGTAAAAACCTTTAAAAGTCTTTACTCCAGAACCGAGAATGCCTTGGGGCTGAACCTTTGCAGGAATCATTGGGGACGGAGGTCTACCAAAATTGCTAAAAGAATTGTCGTATGTTGACGTTTGACTTTTTTACGGCAAGGTCAAGTTTGCTTCCCTATGCATTTGTATGGGAAAAACCTTTAAAAATCTTCTTCTCCAAAACCGAGCATGCCTTATGGCTGAATCTCTGCATATATCTTTGGGAACAGGAGGGCTACCAAAATTGCTAAAATAATGGTCGTACATTGACATTTGACCTTTTTACGGTAAGGTCAATTTTGCTTCCTTATGCATTTGTATGGGAAAAATTTTCAGAATTTCAAACAACTTCTCCTCTGGAGCCTCTGGGCCAAATTTGCTCAAATTTCATATGGAGCCTCCTTAGGTAGGGGGAACAAAAGATTGCTAAAATGGTAACGGTTCGTTGACCAAGATGACCGCCATGCCCATATATGGTAAAAACCTTTAAAAATGTTCTTCTCTAGAACCGAGGATGCTTTGGGGCTGAATGTTTGCATAAATCATCGGGGACAGGGGGTCTACCAATATTGCTAAAATAATGGTCATACATTGACATTTGACCTTTTTACGGCAAGGTCAAGTTTGCTTCCTTATGCATTTGTATGGGAAAAAAACATTTAAAAATCTTATTCTTCAAAACCGAGGATGGCTTGTGGCTGAATCTTTGCATATATCATCTGGAACAGGCGGTCTACCAAAGTTGCTAAAATAATTGTCATACATTGACATTTAACCTTTTTACGGTGAGGTCAAGTTTGCTTCTGTATGCATTTGTATGGGCCCCATATATTTGTATGGAAAAAATGTTGATAATTTCAAATGGCTTTTCCTCTGATGCCTCCGGGCCAGTGTTGCTCAAATTTTATGCGGAGCCTCCATGGGCAGGAGAATGAAAGATTGCTAAAATGAGTATGGTCCATTGATCAAAATGGCTGCCATGCCCATATATGGTAAAAACCTTTAAAATCTTCTTCTCCATAACCAAATAAGCCCTGGGTCCTAATCTTTGCACAAATTATGGGGGACAGGAGATCTACCAAAATTGCTAAAATGATGATTCTATGTTGACATTTGACCTTTTTACCTCCAAGGTCGCCGGCCTCGGTGGCTCAGTTGGATGCGCCGTCCGACTGGAGACCAGGAGGTCGTGGGTTCAACCCCCGCCGAGGTCGGCAACATTCTTTCGTGGAGATTGATCATGAAATATTTTCTACGGTCATTCTCCCCCTTCCGCTGATTCAAGAAGGGCAGTTGTCAGTTTCTGGCGAAAGAATGTGCACAATACTGGTTAACCGCTTAGAGGACTAAGCCTGCCCAGTAAACGTGTGGTTAGGTAAACTGACCGCGCTCGACATGACCCCATTGGGTTGACTGGGCCGTAAAACCTCAACACAAACAAAAACCTCCAAGGTCAAATTTGCTTCCCCATTTGTATGGGCCATATACATTTATATTGAAAGTATCGAAGTGACTTGTAGATCAACGGTACTTAAAATTGTTCTGATTGGAAATCTAAGATGGCCATCATCTGATTTATATTTATAATATTTCCCTGCCACTGTGCTGTTTACATGTATAAAATCATGATTCTTCAGAAACCACTTAGCCAATTTCCACCAAATTTCACATTGATCCTTCTGTTGAAATGTGATTGATAGTTTATTCAAATGATCTTGCTCCATTGACTGTCAGGCCCATATATTCTTCTTCAAAACTAAGAACTGCTCAAATGATGATATTTTCATTAGTTGCGATGATAGGATTGGAAAAATGTTGCATAACATCTGCATGTCTGCAGTGGCTATGTCACTCAGGTGAGCGAATCGTGGCCCGTGGGCCTCTTGTAAACACTTACCTTCCATGTCCACTTTCGACTACAGTGATCTATTTATTTTTGAAAACCATTATGAAAATAGGCCTATTCAAATAGCCAGAATTTTACCACGAGAAAATGAAACTTTTCAGATGAAAACTATTGGTAGCTTTCATATTTCTGCTCAAAACATAGAGGGTGGGTACTTGTTAGAACCATCTTGGTGAAGTAGTTCTAACAAGTACCCACAATCTATGGTTTTGAGCAGAAAAAAGAAAATTAATGTATACACCTGTAAACCCAAGTTTTACTGTATAAAAGTGGGGTTTAAGGGGGTCAAAACTATATAGGCACGTTTTTGTGATGCAAAACAATGTGTCAGTGCAGTTCGGTAGGTGTCGCCTTTTTGTCTCACAAAGCCATGTTTGAATGGATTTTAGTTAAACCAGACATCCTGCAATGAATATGTAGATATTAGCATGTACAGTCAGTAAATAGCTGATAACTGACTGTTGTTTTATGCAAAATAATGAATATTTTCATTGAGACCTAAAGGAGAAAGACGATAATAGGAGTTGCACTTTATGATCAGAGTAGCACAGTAAATCTATAGTTATAAAGAATAGGAATCACACTTGTTATACCCCTGACATACGAAGTATGTTGGGGTATATAGTTTGCTTTTCTGTTCCTTCATTATGTCCCCCACCATAGAGGGGAGGTGGGGGGACATAGTGCAGATCCTGTCGGTGTTGGTGTAGCCTCTTTTCTGCACTCTATCTCCTTATTGATTGGACAGATTTAACCAAACTTACACAAGTATATCATTGGGAGGGGAAAAAAATGCTGTTTAGATTTTGGTGACCTTGACCCCATTTTCAAGGTCACAGGAGGGCTTAGAGTGTTGGAAAATGGGGCGTAGCCTCTTGTCTGCACTCTATCACCTTATTGAATGGACAGATTTTAGCCAAACTTATTTACACAAATATGTCATTGGGAGGGGGAAAAATGCTGATTAGTTTTTGGTGACCTTGACCCCATTTTCAAGGTCACAGGAAAGCTTAGATTGTTGGAAAATGGCTTGTCTGCATCCTATCTCTTGAAGGAATGAATAGATTTTGACCAAACTTGCACATCTATATTGCTGGGACGTAAGAGATTTTGGTGACCTTGACTCCATTTTCAAGGGCACAGGAGGGCTTAGATTGTTGGAAAATGGCATGTCTGGTCCCTGTCTCTTGTAGGAATGAATAGATTTTGACCAAACTTACAACGCTGGTACATGTAAAAGAACTGATTACATTTTGGTGACGTTGACCCTATTTTCAAGGTCACAGGAGGACCTAGATTGTTGGGAAATGGTTTGTGTGCACCCTATCTCCTGAATGAAAAATGGATTTTGACCAAACTTGTACAGCTATATTGTTGAGACATGGAAAAGAGCTGATTAGATTTTGGTGACCTTGATCCCATTTTCAAGGTCACAGTAAGGCTTAAATTGTTGGAAAAATTGCTTATCTGCACCCTGTCTTCAGAATGAATGGGTGCATTTTTACCAAACTTATACATCTTTATTTTTTGAGACATTGAAAAGAACTGATTAGATTTTGATGACCTTGACCCCATTTTCAAGGTCACACTATGGCTTAGATTAGTGGAAAATGGCTTGTCTGCACCTTGCCTCCTGAAGAAATGAGTAGATTTTGACCAGACTTGCACAGCTATATATTTGGGACATGCATCGGAACTGATTATATTTTGATGACCTTCACCCCATTTTAAAGGTCAGGCTAGGGCTTAGATTGTTGGTAAATGGCTTGTTAGCACCCTATCTCCTAAAGGAATGGATTGATTTTGACCTAACTTGTAGATCTATATTGTTGTGACATAGAAAAGAACTGATTAGATCTCGGTGAATTAGACCCCATTTTTAAGGTCACACTAGGGCTTAGATTGTTGGAAAATGGCTTGTCTGCACTATATCTCTTGAAGGAATGGATGGATTTTAACTAAACTTGCACAGCCAAATTTTTGTGGCATGGAAAATAACTAATTTTATTTTGGTGACCTTCAAGGTTGCAGGAAGGCGCAGATTGTTTGATAATGGCTTGTTTGCACGCTATCTGCTGAATGAATGGACAGATTTTGACCAAACTTGGACAGCTATATTGTTGAGACAAAGACAAGAACTGATTTTTTCGTGACCTTGACCCCATTTTCAAGGTCACACTATGGCTTAGATTAGTGGAAAATGGCTTGTCTGCACCTTGCCTCCTGAAGAAATGAGTAGATTTTGGCCAGACTTGCACAGCTATATATTTGGGACATGCATCGGAACTGATTATATTTTGATGACCTTCACCCCATTTTAAAGGTCAGGCTAGGGCTTAGATTGTTGGTAAATGGCTTGTTAGCACCCTATCATCTAAAGGAATGGATTGATTTTGACCTAACGTACATCTATATTGTTGTGACATAGAAAAGAACTGATTAGATCTTGGTGAATTAGACCCCATTTTTAAGGTCACACTAGGGCTTAGATTGTTGGAAAATGGCTTGTCTGCACTATATCTCTTGAAGGAATGGATGGATTTTAACTAAACTTGCACAGCCAAATTTTTGTGGCATGGAAAATAACTAATTTTATTTTGGTGACCTTCAAGGTTGCAGGAAGGCGCAGATTGTTTGATAATGGCTTGTTTGCACGCTATCTGCTGAATAAATGGACAGATTTTGACCAAACTTGGACAGCTATATTGTTGAGACAAAGACAAGAACTGATTTTTTCGTGACCTTGACCCCATTTTCAAGGTCACACAAAGGCTATGATTTTAGAAAATGGCTTGTCAGCACCCTATCTCATGGAGGAATCGATGTATTTTGACCAAACTTACATATAGGTATATTGTGACCTTGAGTTTATCATAGATATAATCTATTTCAACAATATATCTGTTAAAACTGGTGGGGGGACATAAGTTTTCCTCAGAAAACACTGTTCTAGTTTGTTTGTTTGTTCATGTGTTCCTTCATACTTTAATTTGCTTGTAGGGTCAAAGTTTTTGCGTTTAAGTTTATATGACTTCATTTTAACTGCACAATACATTAACCTATAGATGATGTGCTATTCAGTTCTGTATTTCAAACCTTCCACAGAAAAAATGACAGTCAGTCATCTTAAAGAGTCTTAATCCAGAAGGTCCCTTTAAGCAGTTACCTGTGTGATGTCATTCTTCCGGCTCATTTAATCACGTGTCAGTTTCTTTTCTGTGGACAAGAAAGTAAACAAAGGATTTTTCACCGGTTGAAAACTACTGCGGTCTCAAGCTGACAGAGCAGGTTATGAAAATCCTGGAGAAGATTGTGGACTGCCTCATCAGACAGTTGGTGTCAATCGACAGTTCCCAGTTTGGCTTCGCCCCAGGCAGAGGCACTACAGATGCAATCTTTGTTGTCAGGCAGCTGCAAGAGAAGTAGCTAGCTGCCAACAAGAGACTCTACCTGGCTTTCGTAGATGTGGAGAAGGCATTTGATAGAGTACCTCGGGTGCTGAGAAAACTTGGTGTGGAGGAGTGGATTGTGCGACTGGTGCAGGGGATGTATGCAAATGCGCGGAGTCATGTCCGTGTTGGTGTGGGGTACAGTGAGAAGAAAGGACTGAGAGGAAATGCAGGAAAGACAAAGATCATGATTTGCGGAACGGGACTGGACCTCCTGCAGAGTCCAGGCGAGTTTCCATGTGCCGTCTGTCGCACTGGAGTGGGCAGCAACAGCATCTTCTGCAATGGCTGCAAGCACTGGGTGCACAAGAAATGCAGTGGGCTGAAGCCCTTGAAAAAAGACCCTGACTACAGATGTACACGGTGCCAGGGAACTGCACGCCCCCTTGGATGGCAGACCATAGAAGGAAGTCCAGGTCAGACCTGACAAGCTTGAGGTGGTAGCTTCCTTTTTATCTCACCTGCTTGTAGCAGGGTGCGATATAGGCGTCCGATTTTCTGTCCGTCCGTCCGTCAGTCTGTCCGTCCGTCTGTCAACATTTATGTCGATGTTCAACATTTATGTCAAAGTTAGTATTCTAATCAACTACAAGACTAAACAACCATCAAACCTTGCATGAAACATCTCCCTGACCTAGGGGTGGTTGGGTGGTGCGAAGGTGCTGTGTATCTTACATCACTGGGGCGTCCAACTGATATTGGCTTACAGTTGGGCAAGGCCTGCTATCCTTGTAGTGGGTAAGGGTAGAGGGGGAATGTTTTTATTTCTTCTGTTTCTTCACTTTCATTCCTGTTACTCTTTCTTCCCTGTCCCTCTCTTTCATCTCCTCTACTCTCTCTTCTATCTCTTTTCTCCCTTTCTCTGGGAGACGACACAAAATGACCCTCAAGGGTTGACGTGTTGTTAAACCCCAACACAATCAATCTCCCTGACCTCCTGACTTTGCAACATAGGCATCCGCTTTTCCGTATGTCTGTCCATTCGTCCGTCCGTCTGTCAACATTTATGTCGAAGTTCGACATTTATGTCAAAGTTAGTATTTTAATCAACTACAAGACTAAACAACCATTAAACCTTGCATGAAACATCTCCCTGACCTCCCGACTTTGCGACACAGGTGCCCACTTTTCCATTCGTCTGTCTGTTCATCTGTCTGTCTGTCCGTCTCTTAACAGTTCTGTTATGTCGAAGTTTGACATTTATGTCAAAGTTAGTATTCTAATCAACTACAAGACTAAACAACCATCAAACCTTGTATGAAATATCTCCCAGAACTCCTGACTTTGCGACATAGGTGCCTGCTTTTCCATTCGTCTGTCCATTCGTCCGTCCGTCTGTCTCTTAACAGTTCTGTTATGTCGAAGTTCGACATTTACGTCAAAGTTAGTATTCTAATCAACTACAATTCTACAACAACCATCATTCCTTGCATGGCACATCTCCCTGACCTCCTGACTTGGCAGATATATTGACCCAGTGACCTTGACCTATATTTTGCGCTCCATTGACTTAGACACAGTTTACGTTGACATTCCAGATCTTCTCAACTATAAGGCATACAACTACCAAACCTTGCATAGTGCTTCTTCTAGATGTACAGACTTGGCAGGTACCTTGACCCGGTGACCTTGACCTATATTTTGCGCTCCAGTGACTTTGACATTTTGCGTCGACGTTCGATATCTCCTCAACTATAAGGCCTACAACCATCAAACCTTGCAAAGTGCTTCTCCTCAATGTACTGACTTAGCAGATACCTTGACCTGATGACCTTGACCTATATTTTGGCTGCAGTGACTTTGACATAATTTACATCAATGTTCCAGATCCTCAAGTGTAAGACCTCTAGCCACCAAACCTTGCATAGTGCTTCTCCTATATGTACTGACTTGTCAGGTATCTTGACCCGGTGACCTTGACCTATATTTTGAGCTCCAGTGCCTTTTACATATTTTACGTCAACGTTCAATATCTCCTCAACTATAAGGCCTACAACCATCAAACCTTGCATAGTGCTTCTCCTCAATGTACGGACTCTGCAGGTACCTTGACTGGGTGACCTTGACCTCAACGTTCCATTATCATTGGGCTGTTTGATACGAAAAGTCAGTGCTGAAGATATAGCCATTAGAGGGAATGGGACTGGCCTGGAATATATGTGCCCCACTAGGCACTTTGTCTACATTTTTTTTCAACCCAGTTTTCCAAGTAAGCACTGCTAAGAATGAAATAAACTTATTAAATAACCACATTCTGATTGAGGTTCCTGTGACTTTTGCGCCAGCAGGTGCGATTACGCCTTCCGCGGAATTCTTGTGTTACCTAGGAGATATGCTCTCAGCAGCAGGTGGCTGTGAACTTTCAACCACAACACGTGTGAAAACCGCCTAGAAGAAGTTCAAGGATCTGCTACCACTTCTCTCTTCACGCCACCTCTCTTTCAAAACACGTGGCGGTGTGTACAGCTCTTTGTGTGCGGAGGGCATGCCATGCCAGCGAGACTTGGCCATTGACAAAGCCAAACTCCAGTGTCTGCAGATCTGCAATGTTAGACCGCAAGACATTGTCACCACCAGGTCCAGTGAGCTACTTGTGCAGCTTGGCATTGAGGATCTGGATCTCATTCTGAAGGAGAGAAGACAACGCTGGTATGAACATGTGGAACACTCCAATGGTGCAGTCAAGACAGCCTTTGGCATATAGGTTGATGGAAAGCGTGGGCCTGGGAGGCCCAAGATGACATGGAAACAGCTCACAGAGAGGATTGCAGAGAGTGGAAGCTCGGCCCTCAAACCTCATGATAGACATACCTGGAAATCTGGTGTGAGATCTGCCATACATGCAGTAAGCCAGCTGTCTGGAAGGGGGCCCATTGGTGTGGATGTTTCCCCTGTGCCTGCACGTTGATGAAAAATCTGATTATGATGATATGATATGTGAAAAAAATCTATATTTTCTTTCTTTTCTGTGGTTATATTTATTAATCCTTATCTTTCTTATGTTCCTCTATCATTCCATCCACTCATCTTATTATTTTCTTTAAATTGTTTTTTGATTTCTTGGTTTTATTGATCACTTGTTCATATCATGCATTTTTGTGACTTTTCATGAAGATTGTTTATGGTGATTGTGGACATATAAAAGCATGTAGGGATAATCACCAAAATTGCTTATCATGTTCTCCTTGTTCCAGGTTATTGACTTGCTTCACTTGTAGCCGCTGGTTTGAGGAGACCTGGGACCCGGTTGTTCAAAGCGTCGTTAGCTTAACGAGCTCGTTAAGGGTCATTTCGTTAACTGTTTTAGCGGATTCAATATACAATATTCTGATATTTTTTGCTGAAAAAATGTGAGTAGCTTTTGCACTGCAAAAGCTACTCACATTTTTTCAGCAAAAAATTTCAGCATATTTGCGTATCACTCGATCAAAATTATACTTGCAGATAGATGTCGAACGTACTCTGCAAGAAAATCAGTGATGGCTAAGAAGAAGCAGAACAAGAAGAAAAGAAGACTGGCTGTCTCAAATCCATCTGATGACAATTCTTTAGATGGGAGCACCACCCCACAGGGCTATACTGCCAGGTGTAAGACCCATCGAGGTGGCAGTTACTTGGATGCTGAGTGCGTCCAAAGTGTAAATCTACCAGTCATCAGTCCCCAGTCACTGGTGAGCCAGTCACTGGTCAAGCAGGCACCAGGCAGTTTATCACTTGTCAGCTAGGCACCAGCCACTGGTCACCAGTTACCAGTCATCTGGTCACTGGTCGTTCAGTGATTACTGGAGGTGGTTGGGTGAGGCAAAGGTGTCCTGTAGCTTTTGTCACAGGGGCATCCAACTGATATTGGCTTACAGTTGGGCAAGATCTGCTGTCCTTGCAGCAGGTAGGGGTAGACAGGGAATGTTGTTATTTCTTCTGTTCCCTCACTTTCTTTCATTTCCCTCTTTCTTCTCTATCCTTCACTTTCATCTTCTCTACTATCTCCTCTATCTCTTTTCTCCATGTCTCTGGGAGACAACACAAAATGACCCACAAGGGTTGACGTGTTGTTAAACCCCAACACAATCAAAAATTAGTGATTACCAGGCACCAGGCACCAGTCTACTTACCTGGCACTGGTCATCATGCAGCATTCGATGGGCAATGATCACCCGGTAGCCAATATATCACCTAGGGGTTCTGAATAGTCATTTCCTAATGAGCCTCAGAACTCTACAGCTTCAAAGAGAGTTTTATTACCTCTAGAGGCAGACTTTAGTCAGATGTTAGACCCGTCATTATAGGTCCTCCAAGTAACTGTTGGCAGTCCGCAGAAAGGCACATTTCTGTTGAAATAGAAGAGATCAGCCTAAAACAAAACACAGAACAAAGAAGAGGAGAAGACATAGATGGTCTTCTTCATCCTCCTCTTCTAGATCGTCCTCTTTGGCTTCTCAAAGAGAAACAAAAGACCAAAGAGGTCCAAACATTCACATAAGAGGAAAAGAAGACATTTGACATTGTCTTCTTCTTCGTCATCTTCTAGTCATGATTATGGTAGATATAAAAGAACTAGACAATCTCCTCAGGTTGCGGAAGTTCTGACAACAATGGGGAGAATTAACAAATGGGTCCTCTCTATCGTTTGAGACAGTTTCAGGACACCATTCAGGTCAACTCTCCCTTTTTCGTCAGTTCCAATAAGTCCTGAGTCAATCGTCCTCCCCATTACTGAGAGAAGAGATGGTGGAACTTATCCAGAAACAGGCAGTGGAAAGGGTACAACATCCAGGAAATCCTGGTTTTTATTCCTGGTCATTTCTTGTTCAAAAAAAAGAACGGAAAGTTATGTCAGATAGTAGATCTTTCTCTGCTAAATCAATATATAAGGAAACAACCATTGAAGATGGAGACAGTCAATTCAGTTCAACAATCGATATTGGTCAACAATTGGACTGTCTCCATAGACCTGACAGATGCTTACCTACATGGTCCGATTCACTCTCGATCCAGAAAGTATCTTCATTTCATGTTCGATGGTCAGGTCTTCCACTTCATGGCCTTACCCTTCAGAATGTTCCTAAGTCTGTGGATTTTTACCAAACGGATGGACGTAATAGCAGCACACTTGCGTCAACGTGCCATCCCGTTATTTCCGTACCTAGACAATTAGCTTATAAGAGATCTAATTCGCAATAGGCTAGTATCTCATACAATATATTGCCTTCAAACTGTGAAGAGTCTAGGGTTCATTCCAAATCTAAAGAAGTCAGATTTGATACCATCCCTAAAACTCACTTTTATAGGGATGGAATTTCTGACACAACAGAATATAGTCAGGGTACCAGCAGACCGAGTCGATTCTCTACTTTTGACTATCAAACTGTTCCTTTCTCAGGCTTAAGTTTAGGCACGAACGTTCCTTTCTCTTTTGGGCAAACGGTGCAGCAGCAGACTTCATTCTCCTAGGCAGACTTCACTTACAACCACTTCAAATGTGTCTCTTATCTGTCTGGAGACCTCACATTCTTCCTCTCCACCATCAGGTTCCGATCAACAAGATGATTTGATTCCATTTGAAATGGTGGATGGACACCAATTGCTTCGGTCTGGGAACGTGCATTCATCCTCCAGACCCCAATACATTCCTCTTTACTGATGCAAGTCATTATGGATGGGGAGCTCATCTCGAGCCGATGAGACTATCCTTTCATAGTTGCTGGTTGTTTAGCACTGAAGAAAGCCATAAAATACATACACCACTCTTGTGTTATGATCTCTACCGTCAATACAACAGTGATCTTCTATATCAACAAACAAGGAGGAACACATTCTCCCAACCTATGCGTAGAGTTATGGGAGATCCTCCATTGGTGTCTGGAACATGATATAGTGATCAGAGTTCATCATATTCCAGGCAGAGTCAATATATTGGCAGACTGCCTTTCTAGATTGGACAGACCTCTCAAAACAGAATGGGCTTTGGATCAGTCGGTAGCGTACTCCATTTTCCAAATGCTCTATTATCTCAATGTGGATTTGTTTGCAACGCAATTCAATCACAAAGTCCCATTGTATGTATCTCCAGTTTCTGGACAGTCATGCCTTAGCGATAGATGCATTGTCAATGAACTGGAATTGTCTTCATGCATTACATTTCAGCCAACAATTCTGATACCCTCTGTTCTAGCCAAGATATGTCAGTCTCGGAGCAGAAGCATTAGTTTGCTCCCCATTACGAAAATATGCCTATTCAAATATACTGAAAATTTCACCTCAAAAAGCTGAAAATTTTCAGATAAAAACCTCTGATATTTTTCATATTTCTGCTTAAAACATAGCTTGTGGGAACTCGTTAGAACTGCCTCGGTGAGGCGGTTCTAACAAGTACCCACAATCTATGTTTTTGAGCAGAAATTAGAAAAAGAATGTATACCCTGTAAACCCCAGTTTTACTATATAAAAGTGGGGCTTAAGGGGGTCAGTATTATGCTGTACCGGGTATGTATACGTATAGATGGAGATCAGTGGTGCCTTTCCTTATCTGCTCTGCTCCTGGGATCTTCTCAGTTGCAGGTCGGTCTCAGTGGCCCTGTTCATTTATAGCACTGTCAAATTTCTATCCTGGTTACTGTGGCAATACTGGAAAAATGTTGCATGACACCTGCAGATATGTAATTGCTGTTTTACTCAGGTGAGCAAATCATGGGCCTTTTGTTTAAATATAAGATGATACATTGAAAACCAAGTCAAGGCTCCAGCATATCAGATTAACTTTATTTTATGTATTTAATGAAAAGTTTTAACTGTGTGTGTTGTTATATTAACCCTAGTCATGCTGAACCCAGATATACCATGTCTTTGCAAACAGTGTAGATCCAGATCAGTTAGCTTCTGAAGAAGCCAACTGATCTGGATCTGCACTGTTTTCCTTTCAGTTAATGAATTTATGTCAATAATCTTGATCAAGGCATCTGATTGGCTGACATTTAGAAGTGGGCTTGCCATCTTAATTTATTCAGCAGGACAAGGGTTAAGGGGCTTTCGTGGGGAACGGGTTGTTTTGAGGTCATGCTGGATAATAATTTCAGCAGATGACAATTTGAAGTATTTTTATGCTCCCTGAAGGGAGAGCATTTAGTCGCCACTTTGTCTGTCCATCCGACCGCCCATACATTTATGTGACTTATTCCGTAAAAGTGTCAAATAACCATCATTGAGTTAGAAAAAAAAAGTCACATAACCATCATTTCCTTGGAAAAAATTTCTAAGGAAATAATAATAAAAAAAAAAGTCACTTAACCATAAGATGGGCACAAAAAAAGTCACACAACCATCACTTTGTGCGAACATCCATCTGTCCGTCCGTCCATCCCTCATTTATATGCTCCTTGAAGGGAGAGCATATAGTGGCTGCTTCGTCTGTACATCAGACTGCCCATCCATCCGTCCGTCACACTTTTGTCTGGAGCATATCTCTAAAATTGAAGGTAATTTAATGAAACTTGATACATTGATAGAGGGTTATAAGGGAAATTACAGAACGCCAGAACCATAACCCTGTCACCAGTATTTACTGCATTATTAATTTTTGCAATAAAAAAAAATGTTTGGAGCATATCTCTGAAAGTATAGAAGGGAATTAAATGAAACTTGATACATTGATAGACAGCCATCAGAGATAGTGCAGAGTGCAAGAACCATAACTCTATCACAAGTAATTTCAGAGTTATTTCCCTTCCTAATTTTTGCAATAGTAAGCTTGTCCGGAGCATATCTCTTAAGGTACTGAAGATAAATAAATGTAACTTGATACAGTGATAGAGGGCTGTGAGGAGAATTGCAGAATGCAAAAACCATATTCCTTTCTTCAGTATTTACGGAGTTACTTCCCTTCTTAATATTTTGCTATAAAAAGCTACTTCCCTACTTAATTTTTTGCAATAAAAAGCTTGTCCGGAGCATATATTGGAAAGTATAGAATGGAATTAAATGAAACTTGATACATTGATAGACGGCCATCAGAGGAAGTGCAAGAACCATAACTATCACAAGTAATTACAGAGTTATTTCCCTTTCTAATATTTGCAATAGTTAGCTTGTCCGGAGCATATCTCTAAAAGTATTGAAGATAAATAAATGAAACTTAATACACTGATAGAGGTCCATGAGGAGAATTGCAGAATGCAAGAACTATAACCCTGTTACCAGTATATAAGAAATTACTTCCCTTCATAATTTTTGCAATAAAAAGCTTGTCCGGAGCATATATCTGGAAGTATAGAAGGGAACTAATGAACCTTGATACATTGATAGTTGGCCATCAGAGGAAGTTCAGAGTGCAAGAACCGTAACTCTATCACAAGCAATAACAGAGTTATTTCCCTTCCTATTTTTTGCAGTAGTAAGCTTGTCTGGAGCATATCTCTAAAATTATTGAAGATAAATAAATAAAACTTGATACAGTGATAGAGAGCTATGAGGGGAAGTGCAGACTGCAAGAACCATAACCCTATCCTCAGTGGATTTATTTCCCTTCATAATTTTGCAAAATTAAATATGTCCGGTGCATATCTCTGAAAGTATAAAAGAGAATCAAATGAAACTTGGTACATTGAGAGATGACCATCAGAGATAGTGCAGAGTGCAAGAGCTGTTACTGTTACAAGTAATTACTGAGTTACTTCCCATCTTAATTTTTGCAGTAATAAGCTTGTCTGTAGCATATCTCTGAAAGTATTATACTCTTTCACTAACATAACCCTCCCACTACTGCACATCTCCGGGGAGCATTCTTCTATTTCACCGATTCTCTTGTTCTTATTTTTTTTGGGGAACATAGCTTTTGACAGTTCATGCAAATTGTCTCTTTAGGAGACAGTTTGGGAAAAGAAAATTTCACTTTGTCATCAGCTGAAAGAACCCAGAGTGATGTCCCAACATTAGGGTAAATTCAGACTTGTTCTTTCAGATTACTCTATGGAGCTGATCAAGCATTATACTGAGGTAAGTTTAGAACCCATAGCTGCAGATATGAGGGATACTGAGAAAAAAAAGTCTTATTTCTCCACAAAGGCATGTTGTTGGTACTCATTTGAAGTACTTGAGCAAGAGGTCCTTATGAGTACACACAACATCAATTTCATGGAGAAATAAGAAAAAAATCACTATATTTTATTGAAAAAAATTGACTTAACGCTTAGCACTCTGGGTAAAATTTTCAACAGGCGACATTTTAAAATATTTTTCATATTTTTCTCAGAAAACAGAATTTGACATTTCATACAAATTGTCTCTAAGGAGACAATTTGCATGAAATGTTGTGTGGGGTAAAAAATAGGTCACTAGATCAAATAATAGCATCGTGGCGTCAACAATTTGCCTTAAAAGCATACTCCTCCTACACCCCAGGGCCTGTTGACTCATTGTGGATCAAAAATAGCTAAAATCATTCCAGTCGGAAATCCAAGATGGCTGCCATGGTGGCCATCTTGAAAATCTATTTTTCTTCTGAACCTAAAGACCAGTTGACTTGAAACAGTAGGAAGCATCAGCGTGACTTGTAGTACAAAAAAAGTCCAAGTTGTGCCTATCGGAAATCCAAGATGGCTGCCATGTTCTTCTGAACCAAATTAACTTGAAACTTGGTAGGAAGCATTGCGGTGACTTGTGGATCAAAAATTGCTAAAATAGTTCTGATTGGAAATCCAAGATGGCTGCCGTGGCTGCCATCTTGAAAATCTATTTTTCGCTTTTTCTGCTGAACCAAAAGGCAAGTTGACTTGAAACTTGGGAGGAAGCATCAGGGTGACTTATAGATCAAAAAATAGTTGAAATTTTTCCAGTCAGAACTCCAAGATGACGGCCATGGCTGCCATCTTGAAAATCTATTATTTTGCTTCTTCTCCTGAACCGAAAGACCAACTGACTTGAAACTTAGTAGGAAGTATTGAGATTACTTGTAATTAGAACTAACTAAAATTGTTCTGATCGGAAATCCAAGATGGCTGCCATCTCAAGGATCATTTTTCTGGCGCTATTTAGTGATTTTCTCGCATTATTTTGCAAGAAATCACATCAAAATTCCCGGATTGAGAAAAAAAAATGGCAAGGTGGATTTTTCTCATTTTGCGCCATTAAGTTCCTATTTTGCACATGCAGTCCATTTCGAGACTTTCGGCTGTTTTGTTTGATCGGTCACTGAACTATTGCAGTACCAAAATTCATTACACATACAACTGCAGGTAACCAGTCATTGATCTGTATCATTGAAAAGATTTATCATAAAAACTCTATGTCGGTCTCTGGTTTCTGCAAACATTTTTTGATTGCTACCTTGAGTCAGCAAAAACATGTCCTCCAACTCAAATAAAAAAACTTATCTGCCCCGAAGCCATCTAATCAAGATGACAACGTGTTTAAGTATCTTGTCTGAGTTTAACCCAGCTGGACTGAAATGGCCACACTCTCCTCCCCTGATTCGGATGGTGATCATATATCATCATAAACAGATTTTTGATTAACATGCAGGTACAGGGGCAACATCCACACTAGTGGGACCTTCCAGATAGCTGGCTTGCTGCACGCATGACAGATCTCACACCAGATCTCCAGGTACCTCTATCATGAGGGTTGATAGCCGAGAGCTTCCACTCTCTGCAATCCCTCTCTGTCAGCTGTTTCCATGTCATCTTGGGCCTCCCAGGCCCATGCTTTCCATCAGCCTGTATGTCAAAGGCTGTCTTTACTGCACCATTGGAGCGTTCCACATGTCCATACCATTGGAGTCTTCTCTCCTTCAGAATGAGGTCCAGATCCTCAATGCCAAGCCGCACAAGTAGCTCATTGGACCTGGGGACCTGGTGGTGACAATGTCTTGTGGTCTGACATTGCAGATCTGTCTGATCATTGCCCTGTCCTGTCACTGCAGACGCTGGAGGTTTGGCTTTGTCAATGGCCAAGTCTCGCTAGCATGGAGCATTGCGCTCTGCACACAAGAGCTGTACACACGGCCAATGTGTTTTGAAAGAGAGGTGGCATGAAGAGAGAACTGGTAGCAGATCCTTGAACTTCTTCCATGCGGTTTTCACATGTGTTGTGGTTGAAAGTTCACAGCCACCTGCTGCTGAGAGCATGTCTCCTAAGTAGCAAAAGGAAACTACCACCTCAAGCTTGTCAGGTCCGACCTGGACTTCCTTCTGTGGTCTGCCATCCAAGGGGCGTGCACTTCTCTGGCACCGTGTACATCTGTAGTCAGGGTCTTTTTCAAGCGCTTGAGCCCACTGCATTTTTTGTGCACCCAGTGCTTGCAGCCATTGCAGAAGATGCTGTTGCTGCCCACTCCAGTGCGACAGACGGCGCATGGAAACACGCCTGAACTCTGCAGGAGGTCCAGTCCCGTACCGCAGATCATAATCTTTTCTTTCCTGCATTTACTCTCAGTCCTTGTTTCTCCTTTCCTTTTTTCCATGTCAAGAGCCTCCTGACACATTCCTCAAGCGATTCAGCGATGATAACAAGGTCATCAGCATAGAGCTCTTCCCAGGGGACCCCAGACAGGTGGTTGATAAGACAGGTGGTCTGGGTCCCAGTCAAACTCAACATTTAGAAGCCTTTGGTAGTGCTCTAGCCAAGCCTTCTGCTTTGAATCTTCACTCATTGACATCTCTCCTGCACCATTCTTCACAGGTTTGTCACCAACAACATCAGTGTTCTCTCTTCTAAACTGATTAGCAAGGCGGTAGACTTCTGAAGACTTGGGGTCAGTATTCTTGATCTTCTTGTCGGCTTCTTGATGAGCATGGTGTACTGCATGTCTGGCATTTTCTTTGACTGCATCGTATGATGACCTAGTACCTTTACCAGCTTGGCAGCAGTGGCCTTTTCCACGTGTTCACCAGCAGGTTTCACGACGCCAACAGTGTGGCCGAGTTGTGCCACACACCTTCTCAGTTGTCTTAAGCAGTCCAGTCAAACACAAGACTGAGCTGAGCCTGATGAAAATAATAATCCCACTCCCAAGCCCTTATTCAGCTGCATTTAATTAACCTGATTTAGAATACATTACAAAATAAGCAATAATAATACTTATACATACAATTTTGTTACAAAATCTGGCCTTTACAAAAAAAAAAAAAAAAAAAATCTCACACATTTTGTCGAAGCGAGAGAAAAAAAAAATCTCATTGAATTTGAAAATCTCTCACTGAATTTGTCTAATTGGGATTTTTTCTTTCACATAAATCTGGGGCCAGAATAATACTTGCCATCTTTAAAATCTATTTTTAGCTTCTTCTCCTTAACTGAAAGGCCAATTGACTTGAAAGTTGGTAAGAAGCATCAGGATGACTTGTAGATCAAAAATAGCTAAAATAGTTCTGATTGAAAATCCCAGATCTATTTTTCGCTTCTCCTGAACCAAAAGGCCAGTTGACTAGGATCTTGGTAGGAAACATCAGGGTGACTGGAAGTCAAAAATAGCTAAAATTGTTCTGATTGGAAATCCAAGATGGCTGCCATGGCTGCTATCTTGAAAATCTAATTTGCTTCTTCTCCTGAACCGAAAGTCCAACTGACTTGAAACTTGGTAGGAAGCATCAGGGTGTCTTGTAGAGCAAAAGTAGCTAAAATCAGTCCGATCGGAAATTCAAGATGGCCACTATGGTTGCCAGCTTGAAAATCTATTTTAAGCTCACCTGAGCAAAGCTCAGTGAGCTAATCTGATGGGCCTGTCCTCTCAGGCGTCCGGTGTCTGTCAACAATTGACATCTCCTCCTACACCACTGGGCCAATTTGGACCAAACTTCACCAGAATGATCTTTGGGAGGTACTAATAGAAAGTTGTTAAAAAATTTGGAATCCAAGCAGTACTCAGGTTGCCATGGCAACAAATCGGTGAAAATTAGCAAAAACCTTTAAAATCTTCTTGTCTTAAACCAGAAGGCCCAGGTCTTTGATATTTGGTATTTAGCTTAACCTAATGGACCATTACCAAAGTTGTTCAAATTATAGCCCCTGGGTCAAAATTGGCCCCGCCCTGGGGGTCACATATTTTACATAGACCCTTATAGGGAAAAACCTTAAAAATCTTCTTGTCTGAAACCAGAAGGCCCAGGTCTTTGATATTTGGTACACAGCTTTGTCTAGTAGACCTCTGCCAAGATTGTTCAAATTATAGCCCTGGGGTCAAAATTGACCCACCCTAGGGGTCACATGTTATACATAGACCCTTATAGGAAAAACCTTTAAAAATTCTTGTTTGAAACCAGAAGGCCCATGCCTTTGATATTTGGTACACAGTTTTGTCTAGTGGACCTCTGCCAAGATTGTTCAAGTTATAGCCCAGGGGCCAAAAATGGCCCCACCCTAGGGGTCACATGTTTTACATAGACTCTTATACTGAAAAACATTTAAAGGTCTTTTTGTCTGAAACCAGAAGGCCCAGGTCTTTGGTATTTGGTATGTAGCGTCGTCTAGAGGATCTCTAGCAAGATTATTCAAATTATATCCCCAGGGCCAAAACTAGCCCCGTCCAGGGGCCAACATATTTTTCATAGACTAACATAGGGAAAACATTTAAAAATCTTCTTGACTGAAACCAGAATGCCCAGGCTTTTGATATTTGATATGTAGCTTCAGCTAGAGGACCTTTACCAAGATTGTTCAAATTGTAGTCCTTGGTTCAAAAATGGCCCCGCCCAGGGGCAAACATGTTTTACATAGACTAACATAGGGATAACCTTAAAAATTCTTCTTATCTGAAACCAGAAGGCCTAGGTCTTTGATATTTGGAATTTAGCTTCACCTAATGGACCATTACCAAAGTTGTTCAAATTGTAGCCCTTGGGTCAAAATTTGCCTGGCTGTAGGAGTCAACATGTTTTACATACATGTTTTACATCTTCTTGTCTGAAACCAGAAGGCACAGGTCTTTGATATTTGGTACACAGCTTTGTCTAGTGGACCTTTACCAAGATTGTCAAATTATAACCCTGGGGTCAAAATTGGCCCCACCCTAGGGGTCACATGATATACATAGACCCTTAAAGGGAAAAACCTTTAAAAATCTTCTTATTTGAAACCAGAAGACCCATGCCTTTGATATTTGGTACACAGCTTTGTCCAGTGGACCTCTGCCAAGATTGTTCAAGTTATAGCCCTGGGGCCAAAAATGGCCCTTCCCAAGGCCCACATGTTTTACATGGACTTAAATAGGGAAAACCTTGTGAAAATCTTGTTTGAAACAAGAAGGCCCAGCCCTTTGATATTCGGTACACAGCTTTGTCTGGTGGGCCTTTACCAAGATTGTTCAAATTATAGCCCTGGGGTCAGAATTGTCCAGGCCCTAGGGGTCATATGTTATACATAGACCCTTATAGGGAAAACCTTTAAAAACCTTGTCTGAAACCAGAAGGCCCATGCCTTTGATATTTGGTACACAGCTTTGTCTAATGGACCTCTGCCAAGATTGTTCATGTTACAGCCCTGCCCAGGGCCCACATAATTTACATGGACTTATATAGGGAAAACCTTGAAAAATCATGTTTGAAACAAGAAGGCCCAGCCCTTTGATATCCGGTGCACAGCTTTGTCTAGTGGGCCTCTAGCAGGATTGTTCAAATTATAGCCCTGGGGCAAAAATGACCCCGCCCAGGTGCCAACATGTTATTTGGTATGTAGAAAGTTATAGCCCTAGGGCCAAAAATGGCCCCACCCTAGGGGTCACATGTTTTACATAGACCCTTATAGGGAAAAAACTTTAAAACTTTACCTGAAGCCAGAAGGCCCAGGTCTTTGGTATTTTGTATGTAGCTTCATCTAAAAGACCTCTAGATTATTCAAATTATAGCCCTGGTGCCAAAGATGGCCCAGCCCTGGAGCAAACATGTTTTACATAGACTATATAGGGAAAACATTTAAAAATCTTCTTGACTGTAACCTGAATGCCCAGGTCTTTGATATTTGATCTGTAGCTTCATCTAGTGGACCTCTACCAAGATTTTTAAATTTTAGCACTTGGGCCAAAACATTTATTTTCAACAAATTTTAAACATACATAGTCCTATGAAAGAGAAATCATAGTCTTTTAGAATATACTAGAGACAATGACACTCAGGTAAGCGAAATAAGGCCATGTGGGCCCTCTTGTTCTCTTCTTCTCCTGATAAGAAAGGTCAGTTGATTTATAACTTAGTAGGAAGCATCAGGGTGATTTGTAGATAAAAAATAGCAAAAATTGTTCCGATCAGAAATCCAAGATTATAGCCGCCATTTTGAAAATCTATTTTTCCCTTCTTTTCCTGAAATGAAAGGCCAATTTTCTTGAAACTTGACAGGAAGCATTGGGGTTACTAGTAGATCAAAATAGCTAAAATCATTCTGATTGGAAATCCAGGATGGCTACCATCTTGAAAATTTATTTTTTGCTTCTTCTCCTGAACCAAAAGGCCAATTGACTCCAAAAACTTGATAGGAAGCATCAGGGTGACTTGTAGATAAAAAAAGCTAAATTCATTCTGATCAGAAATCCAAGATGGCTGCCTGGTGGCCAACTTGGAAATCTATTTTGTGGTTCTTCTCTTGAACTGAAAGGCCACATGACTCAAAACTTGGTAGAAAGCATCATGTTGACTTGTAGATCAAAATTAGCTGAACTCCTTTCGATCTGACATCCAAGATGGCTGCTAACTTAGAAATCTGTTTTGCACTTCTTCTCCTGAATGGAAAGGCCAGTTTACTCAAAACTTGGTAGGAAGTATCTGGAGGACTTCTAGATAAAAAATTTGATCTGATCATAAATCCAAAGTGGCCGCCATCTTGAAAATCTAGGAAGGCCAGTTGACTGGAAAATTGAAATGAAATATCAGGGTGATTTTTAGATAAAAAATATATAGCAAAACGCATTCTGATAGAAATCCAGGATGGTTTTCCTAGCAGCCATGCTGAAAATCTATTTTGAACTTTTTTATCCTGAACCAAAAGGCCAATTGACTCCAAACTTCATTGGAAGTATCAAGGTGACTTCTAGATTAAAAGGAGCTAAACTCATTCTGATTGGAAATCCAAGATGGCCGCCATCTTTAAAACCTGTATTGAAGTTCTCTTGAATCTAAAGATCAATTGACTTGAAACATGTCTGGTAATCAGGTGAGCGATACAGGGCCATCTTGGCCCTCGTTAGCTCACCTGAGCAAAAGCTCAGGGTGAGCTATTGTCATCACCCCATGTCCGTCGTCCATCGTTCGTCGTCAACAATTAGTTTGTTAACACTCTAGAGGTCACAGTTTTGACTCAATCTTGATGAAACTTGGTCGGAATGTTTGCCTCTATGAAATCTAGGTCAAGTTTGATACTGGGTTACTTGGGGTCAAAAACTAGGTCAACAGGTCAAATCAAATGAAAAACTTGTTAACACTCTAGAGGTCATAGTTTTGACCCAATCTTGATGAAACTTACTCAAAATGTTTTCCTCAATTAAATCTAGGTCAAGTTTGAAGGTGGGTCACTTGGGGTCAAACTAGGTCACCGGGCCAGATCAGCAGAAAACCTTGTTAACACTCTAGCAGTCACATTTTTGAAGCAATCATCATGAATCTTGCTCAGTATGTTTGTCTTTTTTTTTTTTTTTTTTTTTTTTGATTTGGGTTTTACGGCCCTTTCAAGAATATTTCACTTATATCGAGCCGATCGTTCATCGAAGGTGGGCGAAAACCGGAGTACCCGGAGAAAAACCACCTGACCATCCGTAAGCAGAACTTGGCTTTCCCACATATGACCCGAGCTAGGCTCGAACCACAGCGGTGAGAAACCTAATGGATTAAGAGTCAACTCTCTTATCCATTAGGCTACGGGGGCCCGCAGTATGTTTGTCTTGATGAGTTCTAGGTCAAGTTCGAAACTGGGTAACTTGGAGTCAAAAACTAGGTCACCTGGCCAGATCAGCAGAAAACCTTGTTAACACTCTAGCGGTCACATTTTTCAAGCAATCATCATGAATCTTGCTCATCGTGTTTGTCTTGATGATTTCTAGGTAAAGTTTGAAACTGGGTCACTTAGGGTCAATAACTAGGTCACCTGGCCAAATCAGCAGAAAACCTTGTTAACACTCTAGCGGTCACATTTTTGAAGCAGTCATCATGAATCATGCTCAAAATGTTTGTCTTGATGATTTCTAGGTCAAGTTTGAAACTGGGTCACATTGGGTCAAAAACTAGGTGACCTGGCCAAAACAGCAGAAAACTGTTAACACTCCAGAGGTCACATTTTTGAATTAATCATCATAAATATTGCTCAAAATGTTTGTCTTGATGATGTCTATGTCTAGTTTAAAACTGGGTCACTTGATATCAAAAACTAGTTCACCTAGCCAAATCAAAGGAGAACCTTGTTGATGCTCTAGAGGTCACATTTTTGAAGTGATCATCATGAATGTTGCTCAAAATGTTTGTTTTGATGATTTCAAGGTGATGTATATTTTTCTGTCCAGTGACTCTCTTAAGTTTTTCCATTTAGGTCAGTTTCTCAGTAATTATTGGTCCTACAGAGTGATATTTGGCACTTGTGAAGTTTTGTGTTTAGGTTAGTTTCTCATTAACTATTGCTCCTACAGCCAGTGATACTTAGTACATGTATACATCTTAGCATGGCCTCTTGAGTGCAGTCATCCGTATTTGACCTTGACCTTTATTTCACAGTTCATTAGACATGCTACATTGTCTTACTTGTTAATATAATCATTTTGAACTTTGATCAGAATGTTTGCCTTGATCAGTTCTAGATCAGGCTCTCAAAGTGCTATGTTGCTCAGGTGAGCGTTACAGGGCCATCATGGCCCTCTTGTTTTATGTTTCCCAGAAAATAGGTCTTGACATTTCATGCAAAATGCCTTCTTACCAGAAATAGGCTTTGACATATGCAAATTGCCTCCATATCAGAAAACAGGCTTTGACATTTCATGCAAATCAGGAGACAATTTAATATGAAATGTCAAATGTTGTTCTCTGGTATAAATAAGAAAAATACTTCTTTTTTTTTTTTTGAATCTATAAAAGTTTATTGATTTTATCTGTTACAAATGTCTTTTTGGACCCAATATCAGGCATTAATTAATGAAGTTACTTTAACATTATGTAAGAATATATTATTAATAAAAAATGCTATTTGTCTGACATGAAATAATGATGTCCTATGCAACATTTTTCTCTACCCCATCCCCAGCCCTGAATCAGGTGACCAGGCATAAAAAAAAATGAAAACTAGGATCTTCAAAAAGATAGTTGTAAAAAATATATACAGGGGCTAATATAATTATAGCATGTTTCATATAGTACTATTTCTGTTTTTTTTGTGAATATGTGAAAAATGTTAGAAGTGGGAAGAGTACACATAGTGACAGGGTATTATAGTTTCATGTTGGAGGTCTGTTTGTCTGTCTTCCTGCCTGCCTGTCTGTAGTTTAGTTTTAGGATGATAACATGAGTAGTATCAATGGTTTTTCACAAAACTTGGTGTGTGCATTGATATTATAGAGTTCAGATTTGGGGTTGCTAATGGGCAATTTTTTTCAATTTTTGACAGAGTTATCTGCCTGTCACATGTCCGTATTTTCAGTTCCGGATGATAACGTGAGTAAATGTCAGTAGGTTTTCCGCCAAATTTTTTATGTCCATTAATATTGTGGAGATGTGGTTAGCAATTGCTTATGGGTAATTTTGTCAGTTTTTTGATGGAATTATCTGTCCATCACATTGTAGTGGCAGGGTATTATTGTTTCATGCTCTTATTTTTTGTTCCAGTTACAGAAAGCGCCTGTGAAGTATGAATTTTTCCCTCCAGCTGTACTTCTTTACGAGCACAGAGATGATCTTGCAGGTAGGCTGTATACTGTTATTAGTGTTGAAAATCTGCCAGAATTTCAAAGTTACTCATTGGTTTTATAAAACCAACTTACCATCAACTAATAGTCGACCAGTAGAAAATATATTTATATTCTTATTTTAGCCCTCCGCTAGATACTTATTTATATAGCTCCAGATAAGAGGTATCCACATAATGTTTTTTCTCCATAAAACACATGTTGTGGGTACTCATTAGAAGCACCTCTCCAGGGCGCTTCTAATGAGTAATACAATATATGCTACTCGTGAAAAAGTATGAAAAAATATCAGTTTATTTGTTTGGTTGAAAAAAGCACAATTAGAGCTATGAAATTAAGCCAAATCTTGTGCACCCTAACTTCTGAATGATTTGAAATATTTTGATAATATTTGGTAGAGGTGTAGATAAGGACCAGTAGGCATGTCACCTGCAAGAGACACAGCTCTCATTTTCTTCTTTATGTACTTATGTCCCTTGAAGCCAAAACCTTGTGCAGGTCATAACTCCCATACTGTATGAGATAATTTTAAGTTATTGGGTAGGGGCATATATCAGGTCATGTGGAAGTGTCAAGTGTGTGCAAAGAGGACAACTCCTGCTATGCTAATCTTTTTGTTATCTCCTTGAATGAATTTCAAAGTCAAAGTCTTTTGGGCACCATAACTTCTTTATGGTTTGAAATATTTTGATAATATGTGGTAGAGACATAGATAAGGATCTGTAGGTGTGTCAACAGCAATTTTTAAATGTCTCCTTCTTTGAAACAGCATGAGCAATTTGCATCAGATTTCACAAAGGGCCTTCTGTTGAAAGGGTATTGATAATTTGTTTGAATGGTTCTGTACCACTGAACAAGATGGCCACTAAGCCGATATATAGTAATTGCACTTGAAAATCTTCTTCTTATGAACAAAGAAAGCTTTGAGGCTGAATCCTGGTATATTGCATGGGGGACTGAAGGTCTACCAAGTTTGTTCAAATGAATGTCATGGGTTGATCTTTGATTCTTTTATTGCAAGGTTAAATTTGTGCCCTCATACATATTTGTATGGGGAAAATGTTGAAAAAACATTTTCTCAGAATGTATTAAAGACTAATGGCTGAAACTTACAATGTATGAAAAAAAAAAAAGTAAAACAGTTAGGTACTGTAAAAATTTAGGAAGTTATCTGCCCTTGCCCCTGGGCTATATAGATGTATAGTTGTGTAATTTCAAATGTTTTCTGGGGGGTGGTCGGGTGGTGCGAAGGTGTCATGTATCTTATGTCACCGGGGCGTCCAGCTAATATTGGCTTACAGTTGGGCAAGGCCTGCTATCCTTGTAGCAGGTAAGGGTAGGGAGGTGATGTTTTTATTTCTTCTGTTTCTTCACTTGCATTCCTGTTCCTCTTTCTTCCCTGTCCCTCTCTTTCATCTCTTCTGCTATCTCTTCTGTCTCTTTTCTCCCTTTCTCTGGGAGACGACACAAAATGACCCACAAGGGTTGACGTGTCGTTAAACCCCAACACAATCAATTCTTCTTGAAAACTGCTTGAGCAATTTTCATCAGATTTCACTTGTGACCTTCTGTTGAAAGGGCAGTGACAATTTCTTCAAAAGATTAGGTGTCAGTGAACAAGATGGTAAAAACACTTAAAAATCTTCTTCTCCAGAACCAAGACAGCTTTTAGACTGAGTCTTGGTATATAGCATCAGGGACTCAAGATCTACTAAATTTATTCAAACGATGATCTAAGGTTTACCTTTGACCTTTTTACCGCAAGGCCAAATTTGCACCCCCATATATTTGTATGGGAAAAATGTTGAAAAGTATTTTTTTTTCACGATGTATACTGAACCAAAAAAGAAACTTTCACAGAGTAGGCCTTAAACTTATAAGGTTAAATACAACATGTAGAAAAATGTGTTTATGTTGTAGTTTACACTGACGTCCTACTTTGGGAAATCGGTCAGATAATCACCTCATGTCGAACTATATCGTCTGTTTTGACAAAACCTCCATTTTCATGTGCATGCAGGGGGGGTGGACATATCAGGGCCCAGTTGTTCAAAGCTAACGACGTCGTTAGTTAACGATTCGTTAAATTTTACATCAAGTGATACGCAAATATGCTGAAATTTTTTGCTGAAAAAATGTGAGTAGCTTTTGCAGTGCAAAAGCTACTCACATTTTTTCAGCAAAAAATATCAGAATATTGTGTATTAAATCCGCTAGAACAGTTAACGAAATGACCCTCAACGAGCTCGTTAAGCTAACGACGCTTTGAACAACCGGGCCCTGGTTTACATGTGTTAACTTTTTTCACTGCAAATTATTGCACTTGATGACTACAGTCATAAAAATACCTAAACACTTTTATATCGATACAATCTGGGCAAAATTTCGATGCCTCGAATTGCGAAACATTTAAGAGAGAAAGCCGTTGGGATGCTGGAGGCAGGAGCTTCAATGGAAGATGTTCTTGCTCAAGTTGGATCATCTCTGCAGGCAGTCAGAAGTCTGAGACGGCGGTTTGTGCAGACCGGAAGCAAGGAAGATCTTCCATGTAGCGGTAGACCACGTGTGACCACGCCCGTGCAAGACCGCTATATTTTGAACCAACATTTACGAAATTGTTTGACTGCCACAGCTACAGCGTCTGTCACCTCAGGAACTCATAACCCCAGGATTTCCGCTCAAACCGTACGAAATCGTTTTGCTGAGAACAGTTTACGTGCACGTCGTCCGTACGTCAGAACAATATTAACAGATCGTCATCACCATGACAGGCTTCAATGGGCTGATAGACACATCAACTGGACAAGGCAAGACTGGCGGACGATTCTTTTTTCAGATGAATCCAGGTTTGCATTGTCCAATAGAGATGGTGGGATCAGGCTCTACCGACGTAGGAATGAACATTATGCTGACTGTTGCGTTCTTCAGTGGGATCGTTTTGGCAGTGGGGATTCCGTGATGGTCTGGGTCAAACCCAATTAGTGATCATTGATGGCAATTTGAACGCTCAAAAGTATGGAGACCGTGTCCTTGCCCCACAGGTTGTTCCTCTCTTACAAAATCACGGCGTTATTTCTGTGTTTCAGCAAGACAATGCCAGACCTCAGGTTGCCCATGACAATATCCAGTTCTTGCGAAACAACAATATTGATTTCATAGACGACTGGCCCTCAAAAAGCCCGGATCTAAATCCCATCGAGCACCTTTGGGATAATCTTGACACACATGTACGCCAAGGTCAGAATCCGCCTGGTAACGTCAGTGAGCTCCGTGACGCTTTGCTAGAAGAGTGGAATAATATACCCCAGGCTCAAATTAATAATCTCATCCACTCAATGCGTCGTCGCTGCCAAGCTGTTAGCAATGCTCGCAGTGGGCATACTCGTTACTAAAGCCAAAAAAAATTGAATCGACACCTACCTCAAATGAAATTGAAAAATCCAATGAAATTGATAATTTTCAGACTGTAAATGAACTTTGATGAATTGATTTTAAATTATTGTGCAATAACAAATACGAATAAAAACTATTAATATACACATATGTGGAAACAGTCCCATTGAAGTCTCACGAAAGTTTCCTTTTTTGGTTCAGTATATTAAAGACTTATGGCTTAAATTTGCAACGTATGATAAAAGTTGTACAACTTTTTAGTTACAATCAAAATTTTGCCCCTGTGGGTTATCTGCCCTTGTCCCTGGGCTGTATACATATATAAAAATTGTGTAATTTTTAGCTTACTTGAACAACGTCGATACCGTTGGTGTTGGCGTCAGCATCCACAGATGTTAAAGTTTTCATTAAAGTTTTTAAGACCTCATTATTTCCTAACATTATCGTTGATTTGATTCATCTTGGTATGATGATACATATTGGTCAAAAATTTTGGGCAGTACCATCCCCAACACCCTAGGTCATGTCAAGGTCAAGGTCACAGACTTAGAATTTTCATGTTAAAGTTTTATATCAAAGTTTTTAAGACCTCATTATTTCCTAACCCTATCACCTATTTGATTCAGTTTTAGTATGATGATACAGATTGGTCCAAAATTTTGTGCAGTACCATTCCAACCACACTAGGTAATGTCAAGGTCAAGGTCATAAAATTTTCATGTAAAAATTTTATGTCAAATTTTTTTAGGATCTCATTACTTCTAAACTACACGATGGATTTAGTTCCTATTTGGTATCATGATAGACACTGGTCAAAAGTTCTTATCAGCACTCATGACCCTTACCTTGAGGTTGAGGTCACAGACTTAGAATTTAAATGTTAAAGTTTTCGTTAAAGTTTCTAAAACCTCATTATTTCCTAACCTTATCACTGTTTTGATTCATCTTCGGCATGATAATACATATTGGTCCAGAGTTTTGCCCAGTTCCATCCTCCTCCCCCTAGTTCAAGGGGGTTAGTCGACCTAGGTGGCTCAGTTGTATGCGCCGTCCAACTGGAGACCAGGAGGTCACGGGTTCAACCCCCGCCGAGGTCGGCAACATTCTTTCATGGAGATTGATCATGAAATATTTTCTACGGTCATTCTCTCTCTTCCACTGATTCAAGAAGGGCAGTTGTCAGTTTCTGGCGAAAGAATGTGCACAATACTGGTTAACCACTTAGAGGACTAAGCCTGCCCAGTAAAACGTGTGGTAGCCGGCCTCGGTGGCTCAGTTGGATGCGCCGTCCGACTGGAGACCAGGAGGTCGCGGGTTCAACCCCTGCCGAGGTTAAGGTTAAGGTCACAGTCATGTCAAAACTTTCATGTTAAAATTTCACGTCAAAGTTTTTTGGGACCTCATTACTTCTAAACCAAACAATGAAGTTAATTTATATTTGGTATTATGATAAATACTGGTCCAAAGTTTTTATCAGCACCTTTAGCACTCATGACTGTGACTTTAGGGTCAAAGTCACTGACTTAGAATTTTAAAATGTTAAACGTTTTGGTTTAAATTTTTAAGACCTCACTATTTCCTAACCTTATCACCAATTTGATTCATCTTTAGTTTGATGAAAATTTTGCACAGTACAATCCCACCCCCCCCCCCCCCCCCGCCCCCCCCCCCACCATACACATGCACAAACCCCCAGGCAGGTCATGTCAAAATCAAGGTCACTGGCTTAGAATTACCCAGCAAGAAAAATGCAATATCAGGCAGGTTATCCTTTCTGGCGACAGGTCTTGTTTAATGTCTTCTTCTCTGAAACAGTGTGAGTACTTTTCATCAGATTTCACAAAGCACAAAGGGCCTTCTGTGGAAAGTGTATTGACAATTTGGTCAAATAATCCATGCCATTGAAAAAGTTGGCCACCATGCCCATATATGGAAAAGGCACTTAAAAATATTCTTCTTCAGAACCAAGAAAGCTTTGGGGCTGAATTTCGGTGTATAGCATTGGCGACTCAAGGTCTACCAAGTATATTCAAATGATGACTCTAGATTGACCTTTGACTTTTTTACAGCAAGGTCAAATTTGCACCCTCATATATTTGTGTAGGGAAAATGTTGAAATGTCATTTGCAATGTATGATAAAAGAATACAACTTTTTAGTTACAATCAAAATTTTGTCTCTGTGGGTTATCTGCCCTTGCCCCTGGGCTAAATACATACAGAAAATTGTGCAATTTTTAAATGTCTTCTTCTCTGAAACAGCCCGAGCAAATATGTCTCCACCCATTTTAGGGTAGAGAGACATATTGTTTTCCCCCCAGGCGTCTGTCTGTCACAAAATTGTGTCTGTTCTGTAACTTGAAAACCATTCAAGCTATCTTAACGAAAATTTCATATAAATATCAACCAACATTAGATATGCATCGCTGGTATGGACATGTGGAACGCTCCATTGGTGCAGTCAGGACAGCCTTTCAAACTCGGGTTGAGGGAAAGCATGTGCCTGGGAGGCCCAAGAGGACATGGAAGCAGCTGACAGAGAGGGATTGCAGAGAGTGGAAGCTCCCAGCTATCAACCCTCATGATAGAAATATGTGGAGATCTGGTGTGAGATCTGCCATGCATGCAGCAAGCCAGCTATCTAGAAGGGGACCCATGATGTGGATGTTGCCCCTGTACCTGCACATTAATTGGTCATTTTCTCCCTTCCGCTGATTCAAGAAGGGCAGTTGTCAGTTTCTGGCGGAAGAATGTGCACAATACTGGTTAACCGCTTGGAGGACTAAGCCTGCCCAGTAAACGTGTGGTTAGGTAAACTGACCGCGCTCGACATGACCCCATTGGGTTGACTGGGCCGTAAAACCTCAACACAAACAAAAACCTGCACATTAATCAAAAATCCGATTATGATGATGATGATATGATTACGCAATATGCAGAGTGCAAGAACCATAACGCTTGCATTTATACTTTTTGAGTTATTTCCCTTGGAACTTTGTCACTAAATTGTGTCGGCTCTATAACTTGAAAACCGTTAGCTTCAAGCTATCTTCACGAAACTACATATGGTAAATATCAGTCAACATCAGATGACATGTAACATGAGCGCAAGAACCATAACTGTTGCATTTATACTTTTTGAGTTGTTTCCCTTGGAACTTTGTCTGTCTGTCACAAAATCTTGTCTGCTTTATAACTTGAAAACCGTTCAGACTTTCTTCATGAGACTTCATATAAATATCAATCGACATCCCTTGGAACTTTGTCTGTCTGTCACAAAATCTTGTCTGCTTTATAACTTGAAAACCGTTCAGACTTTCTTCATGAGACTTCATATAAATATCAATCGACATTAGATGATGTGCAGAGCACAAGAACCATAACTCTTGCTTTTTATCGCACCTGCTTGTAGCAGGGTGCGATATAGGCGTCTGATTTTCTGTCCGTCCGTCCGTCTGTCAAGATTTATGTCGATGTTCGACATTTATGTCAAAGTTAGTATTCTAATCAACTACAAGACTGAACAACCATCAAACCTTGCATGAAACATCTCCCTGACCTCCTGACTTTGCAACATAGGCATCTGCTTTTCCGTATGTCTGTCCATTCGTCCGTCCGTCTGTCAACATTTATGTCGACGTTCGACATTTATGTCAAAGTTAGTATTTTAATCAACTACAAGACTAAACAGCCATCAAACCTTGCATGAAACATCTCCCTGACCTCCCGACTTTGCGACACAGGTGCCCACTTTTCCATTCGTCTGTCTGTTCGTCAGTCCGTCCATCAGTCCGTCGGTCCGTCTGTCAACATTTATGTTAGTATTCTAATCAACTACAAGACTGAACAACCATCAAACCTTGCATGAAACATCTCCCTGACCTCCTGACTTTGCAACATAGGCATCTGCTTTTCCGTATGTCCGTCAGTCCGTCCGTCCGTCTGTCAACATTTATGTCAACGTTCGGCATTTATGTCAAAGTTAGTATTCTAATCAACTACAAGACTAAACAACCATCAAACCTTGTATGAAATATCTCCCTGACCTCCTGACTTTGTGACATAGGTGCCCGCTTTTCCATTCGTCTGTCCGTTCGTCCGTCCGTCTGTCTCTTAACAGTTCTGTTATGACGAAGTTCGACATGTACGTCAAAGTTAGTATTCTAATCCACTACAATTCTACAACAACCATCATTCCTTGCATGACACATCTCCCTGACCTCCTGACTTGGCAGATATGTTGACCCAGTGACCTAGACCTATATTTTGCGCTCCATTGACTTTGACACAATTTACCTTGACATTCCAGATCTTCTCAACTATAAGGCATACAACTACCAAACCTTGCATAGTGCTTCTTCTAGATGTACAGACTTGGCAGGTACCTTGACCCGGTGACCTTGACCTATATTTTGCGCTCCAGTGACTTTGACATATTTTGCGTCGATGTTCAATATCTCCTCAACTATAAGGCCTACAACCATCAAACCTTGCAAAGTGCTTCTCCTCAATGTACTGACTTAGCAGATACCCAGACCTGGTGACCTTGACCTATATTTTGGCTGCAGTGACTTTGACATAATTTACATCAACGTTCCAGATCTCCTCAAGTGTAAGACCTCAAGCCACCAAACCTTGCATAGTGCTTCTCCTATATGTACTGACTTGGCAGGTATCTTGACCCGGTGACCATGACCTATATTTTGAGCTCCAGTGCCTTTTACACATTTTACGTCTACGTTCAATATCTCCTCAACTATAAGGCCTACAACCATCAAACCTTGCATAGTGCTTCTCTTCAATGTACAGACTCTGCAGGTACCTTGACTTGGTGACCTTGACCTATATTTCACGCTCCATTGACTTTTACACCTTTTAGGTCACCCTTCCATATGTCCTCAACTGTAAGGCCTTCAACCACCAAACCTTATATAGCACTTCTTCTCGATGTACTGACCTGACAGGTACCTTGACCTGGTGACCTTGATCTATATTGTGCACTCCAGTGACTTTGACACATTTTATATTGATGTTCGGTATCTCCTCAAATATAAGACCTACAACCACTAAACCTTGCATAGTGCTTCACCTCATTGCCCTGGCTTGGCAGGTACCTTAACCCAGTGATCTTGACCTATATTTGACACATTTTACGTTGATGTTTGATAACTCCTCAACTATAAGACCTACAACCACCATATCTTGCATTGTGCTTCTCCTTGATGTACTGAATTAGCAGGTACCTTGACCCATGACCTTGACCTATATTTCATGCTCCAGTGACTTTTACACATTTTACGTCAACGTTCCATTATCATTGGGCTGTATGATAAGAAAAGTCAGTGCTGAAGATATAGCCATTAGAGGGAATGGGACTGGCCTGGAATATATGTGCCCCACTAGGCACTTTGTCTACATTTTTTTCAACCCAGTTTTCCAAGTAAGTACTGCTAAGAATGAAATAAACTTATTTAATAACCACATTCTGATTGATGCTCCTGTGACTTTTGCGCCAGCAGGTGCGATGACGCCTTCCGCGGAATTCTTGTATACTTTTTGAGTTATTTTCCTTGGAACTTTGTCCATCACAAAATCCTTTGCTCTGTAACTTGAAACCTGTTCAAGATATCTTCAAGAAACTTCATGTAAAGATCAATCAACATTTGACAATGTACAGAGAGCAAGAACCATAACTCTTGCATTTATACTTTTTTGAATTATTTCCCTTGGAACTTTGTCCATCACAGAAAAAATGTCCACCGTCACAAAAGAAGTGTCCGCTCCGTAACATAAAAACCGTTCAAGATATTTTAACTTCATAATACATTAACCTATAGATAATGTGCTATTCTCTTCTGTTTTCACACCTTCCACAGAAAAAACGACCTTTCAGTCGTTAATTAAAGTCTTAAACCAGAAGGTCCCTTAGGCAGTTACCTGTGTGACGTAACTCTTCCCGCTCAATTGACCACCTGTCAGTTTCTTTTCTGTGGACAAAGAAATTCAACAAGGATTATTTACCTGTGATAGAAATTTGGATTATTTCTTTCCTCACGGATAAATTTCTGTATCCTTGTATTTCTTTTGTTTATTTATCACTCCTTTCACTTTCTGTGTTATTATTTAAAATTTTCAATTTTCGATTTCATGTATTTTTGACTGGTCTTTTTCCACATGTGTTTTCGCGACTCTTGCTATTCGGCACAACGCTCGTGCGCGATCGGTTTGATAGTCGTGTTTATATATGCAGAATATTTTTGTTCTTTTCGTTCCAGGTTATTCAGCAATTACGATATGTTTTTCCTGGACTTTTATTTGCAGAGATCTTCAGTTGGCTAAAGATTCTCATGGTGGAGAAGCTGATTGTAAAGAACTTGTCAACCCTTGATGGGTTATAAGACAATTCTTTACTGATGGGAGCCCCACCCCATATGGCTATACTGCCGGGGTAAGACCCATCAAGGTGGCATCTTTGGGTACTTAGTATCCGATAAAGTCTAAGTCCACCAGTCACCAGTCATCCAGTCACCAGTCACCAGTCAACCAGGCACCAGTCAGTCAGCTTCACCAGTCACCAGTCAACCAGGTGCCAGTCAACCAGGCACCAGTCACCAGTCATCCAGGTGCCAGTCAACCAGGCACCAGTCACCAGTCAACCAGTCACCAGTCAACTAGTCTCCAGTCAATAATTTAATTATTTTCTGGAAAGACTTAGTTTTTGACATATTTCACCGGACAAAATAGTCACGTATACTAACTTCCGGTCATTATGTCTAATTATTAAAAATTTTTTCACTGGGCAAAGTATCAGTAATATTTCTGATACTTATACCCGGTCATATTATTATATTATTTCTGATTTTTCACCAGGCAAACTTTTACCGAAAGTGTCTGGTCAATTTTTACCTAATAATTAATTATCTTCGGGAAAAAGTTTCGAATACTTGTACCCGCTCAGTTTTCATATATAATCTCCCTTTTTCATTGGACTAGAGTTATGAATACTACTATCCGATCAATTTGTCAAATTACTTGTAACTTTACCGGGCAACAGTTACGAATACTAGTGTCCGGTCATTATGTCGGGTAACTAGTGTCAAAATAATGATCACTAATTCCCGAACAATCTATTATCGTTCATAGAGCTCCATTCATGTTTAAGTCAATGGATATAGGTTATTAAGTGAAATACATAATAACTTTTCATACATAAAATTCTGTACAGTCTTTCCCGAATCAGACGAGAATCTTTAATATTCCATTGTCTTATTATAGGTGTGTAGTTCCATTAATATTTTAAATTAACTTATGTTTTATCTCTTTTATCCGCTAGAAAGAGTTAAACTTCCGACTATAACAAAATTTTTACTGGGCAGGAGCTCATAGACTAGTGCCAGGTCATTCAAATTATGTTTTATCTCTTTCATTCGCTAGAAAGCGGTTAAGTTCCGGCTCGAATGAAAATTTCATCGGGAGGCACTTCGTAGAGTAGTGCCAGGTCATTCTAACGAAATTCCACCGGGCAGTAGTTTCGTAGACTTTGTGTCGGATTACTAGTGTCCGAGTAGTAGTCACTAGTAATCGCTCAACATATATTTATTTATTAACCACTATAGACATGTATAGTCTTGGATTATAGGTTATTGAATGACAGCGATGGGTTCTAATACCTAGTAGCCACTTATATTGTTGAATTCTGTCCAGTCACTTTTGAACTTGACTTAAATTCTATATATATATTTATTATTGAAAATGAATTAAGAATTATCAGTTACGATCAAATTCGCAATTCATTCACTAAGTGTAGAAGATACTTCCAGCTATAATTATACAATGTATCTCTTTTATTCGCTACAAAGAGAGTAACTTCTTACATATTCACCTTATTCGGCTCTAGGGCAAAGGTGAACTATAAAACTATCGTTATTTATAAGAAGAAAAATATACACGAAATCTAAAAATTTTCTTCTTTCCTCCCCTGTTTTTCTTCTACATGCTCCGATATGTAATCAGCATGTAATCTAAGGGGTAAATTGACAAGAAAGTAGCAATCGATCTTTTCTACTTTCTATTAATTTTTCATTCTTAAGGTACTGGAAATTTACACCAACCAGATAAATAAATTAACAGTTTATTTATTTATTCGCTACCTCTCTAGATTACTACGATTTAAAATTCTAGTTGAGGTACATATTTTCCTTTTGCCTTTTCTACATGGAAAATAGTTGATCCGATAAGCTATTATTCTATTTTATACTATCTTTTGATTGATTATATAAGAGTCTAGGTCAGTCGTGCTCTGTCTAAACTCTAAGAAAAAAATCTTATATTTAGGCATAGATATAATTTGATACGTTATTTACTTTGCCTGTTTTATTTTTTCTTCTGGATCATTTAAGACTACGATAGCAATAAACCAGATATTTTTGCCTCAGTAAGAATCTATTACGCCGAAGATTCTTCATATTGGAATAATAATTTTATTATGATTATAATTTCTAGACCTAATTAATCCTCGTATATTATAGGTCTACTTTATCTTATTGAGGAATAGTTTTGCTTCGACTATCTCTATACCTCTAATATTTTATTTATAACTAGAGTCCATGTCAATCAAAATTTTCTTGCACTTTGGTAGTGACAATGGATACATATTTAGTAAAGGCATTAATTATTCAGTATGTGACAGATTATTATTGCCTAAATTAGATATTATATACAATACTTTCCTTTTGATATTTTTTTTATTGACTTTGTAACTATTCAGAAACTGCCAAAGTCAATCATTTCCTTCCTCTAAACTTACCGAAGCTCTAGATTATGTTGATATATATTTTTGATATATGCTTAGAGGTTAATTAACGAGAGTTTACCTCATAATAGCAGATATTATTATATTTATATTAATCAATCTATAGTCTAGGCTTAGACAAAAGGGAAAACATCCTTAATTACGAGCCGGTAAAGAATTAAGACACACTTAATTATCTCTTTACCCCTTCTTTATGTTTACATTCGTTAAAGGGATCATAGTAATTCTCGCTAAGAGTTCAAGTTCAGTTTGCGAATAATGCAAAGATTAATATCTTGATTTCCAGTCCGCATCAAAAATGGTCTATATATATAGATAAATATCTTTTCCGAAACTGGATATTTATTTATTTTTCCACACAATAAGTCATTTCAAGACATTTCGATGATTTTAAAATGCACTGCTTCAATTTATAATATAAAATATGTTTATATTAACTTCACAACTTAGTAAGTGCTGCACCTACGTTCCTGGTCAGATCTTACTTTTGTGATACGTTTTTGAACATACTGAAAGTTTTCTCCGATTATACATTCGGTAAATAAACTTTCGAGTAGTATTTATGCTTTTAAACATTCAGATTATTTGATAATTGTTGGAGATAATATATTATACCGATATTTATATATCTATCTTCATTATTTATCTTTCTCATCTTACTTTTAAATTAGATTGACCTTCTCGCTACGTTCCAGGTTTAAATCTAGCTAACATTGTGGACCAGTCACTTTTTTATTTCCTAAACAATATTTTAACATTTTTCTCAGTATTCAGAGCATAACGACTTCATGAATACTTGGAAATAATTCAATTCTATGCTTGTTAAACTAAGCCTAAAACAAGCCCTAGTTTTTTAGAATGGATATTATCCTTCAAATCAGTTCATGGAGATACATCCTTTTAGATCCCATTATCTCTATTTCAGTCATACAAAATTCTAATGACTAAGTACTCTTTTTCTACGTACGAATACAGAATATCGAGTCACTGTTGCTGCATATTGGTTAAAGATTAAACAAATTTTATCTTACACCTATATGACGTTAAATTAATTATTATCTCTTTCATATACATGTTTTTACCCTTCCGTCAGGGATCGTGGTAATAATATTATTACTCTGTATGGTTTACGCATAGATCTCGAGAGTATATATATATATTTTCTTCCTGAATTCATTTGCGAGTACGTAATTTGATATTTCAGGAATTACCAATTATGCAGACATAGATTTTATTCTTTTAATATTCAATTCTAAAAATTTGATTGAATATTTATCTATAAAATTTCTGGGCAGTAATTTTATATAGAGTTATATGTTTAATAATTCCTTGCTTAATAAATAGTTACTCTTAACCTTTTATTTATAGCAGGAATTTTGTTCCATAGTTTAATTTTAATTTAGTATTCATATATTTCTTACTATTCTTAAATATGCGTATAGAATAGTAATACTATCTCTTAACTTATAAATTAAGTGTTTTTAGCTCACCTGAGCACGAAGTGCTCATGGTGAGCTATTGTGGTCAGTCAATGTCCGTCGTCCGTCGTGCGTCGTGCCGCGTCAACAATTGCTTTAAAAGCCTACTCCTCCTACACCTCTGGGCCAATTAACTTGATACTGGGTAGGAAGCATCGGGGTGACTTGTAGATCAAAAATAGCTAAAATCGTTCTGATTGGAAATCCAAGATGGCTGCCATGGCCGCCATCTTGAAAATCTATTTTTTGCTTCTTCTCCTGAACCGAAAGGCCAATTGACTCCAAACTTGCTTGGAACCATCAGGGTGACTTGTAGATCAAAAATAGCTAAAATCGTGCCGATCGGAAATCCAAGATGGCCGCCATGGCCGCCATCTTGAAAATCTATTTTTCGCTTCTTCTCCTGAACCGAAAGGCCAGTTGACTCCAAACTTGCTAGGAAGCATCAGGGTGACTTGTAGATCAAAAATAGCTAAAATCGTGCCGATCGGAAATCCAAGATGGCCGCCATCTTGAAAATCTATTTTTTGCTTTTTCTCCTGAACCGAAAGGCCAATTGACTCCAAACTTGCTAGGAAGCATCAGGATGACTTGTAGATCAAAAATAGCTAAAATCGTGCCAGTCGGAAATCCAAGATGGCCGCCATGGCCGCCATCTTGAAAATCTATTTTTCGCTTCTACTCCTAAACCCAAAAGCCAATTGATTCCAAACTTGGTAGGAGGCATTGGGGTGACTTATAGATCAAAAATAGCTAAAATCGTGCCTATGGAAAATCCAAGATGGCCGCCATGGCAGCCATCTTGAAAATCAATTTTTCGCTTCTTCTCCTGGACCGAAAGGCCAGTTGACTCCAAACTTGGTAGGAAGCATCGGGGTGACTTGTAGATCAAAAATAGCTAAAATCATGCCGATCATAAAACCAGGATGGGCGCCATGGCAGCCATCTTGAAAATCTATTTTTCGCTTCTTCTCCTGAACCGAAAGGCCAGTTGACTCGAAACTTGGTAGGAAGCATTTGGGTGACTTGTTGATCAAAAATAGCTAAAATCATGCCGATCGTAAATCCAAGATGGCCGCCATGGCGGCCATCTTGAAAAATTATTTTTCGCTTCTTCTCCTAAACCCGAAAGTCACTTGACTCGAAACTTAGTAGGAAGCATCAGGGTGACTTGTAGATCAAATATAGCTAAAATCGTTCTGATCAGAAATCCCAGATGGCCACCATGGCCGCCATCTTGAAAATCTATATTTAGCTTCTTCTCCTGCACCGAAAGGCCAACTGACTCCAAACTTCGTAGGAGACATTGGGGTGACTTGTAGGTCAAAAATAGCTAAAATCGTGCCAATCTGATATCCAAGATGTCCGCCATGGCAGCCATCTTGAAAATCTATTTTTCTGCACATCTGCGTATCTGCAGTGGCTATGTCACTCAGGTGAGCGACCCGTGGCCCGTGGGCCTCTTGTTTGAGATTATTAATCAGTATTATTGTATAATCTTTCTTCAGAGATTATCACACTATTACTTTTTCTCTGAGTCCTTCTCTTTTTATGAACATTTTGATTCGTATCAAAGTGGATTTTTTAACATTTCTTGATTTCCATGATTATTTACTAAGGAGTACTTTTCATGGCAATCTTCTGGTATAGAAAGATTCTATCCAGCTTATTCATTATTGCTTAATCTTATCAATACGGTAAGATTTAGCCAAACTATGACCGTCTTACAGTTTGCTGCGATCAACCTTATTCTTATCTCTCTTATTCTCTGTCAAACTCTTAAGTTATGATGTTGACAGTTTATTCTTTATTATTTTGTCAGGACATCAAACGCTTTAATATGTCTATGACAAAACTAATTATCAATGGTTTACGTTGTATTTTCTTCCCAGCGGTTATATGCAAACTCTGTATTATTTTATTGCTTGACTAAAAATTCGTAATACAATTAGTCTAGCAATAGTTTTAATCATTATGTTTGTCTATACTTTTTTCTTCTGATGGATAACTTAGCTATAGTTAAGTTAACTCCATCTACTTTTATTATCTCCCCTTCTTTAATTTGATCAAAGGGAAATAATTACACATTATGGTTATTTTAAGTCTGTGTCTGTTCATCGGAAACTGTCCTGTCGCTCCAATTAACAGAATCTAATTAGTTTATAATTCTAATAGCTTAGACTATTACAATTACATAGCTTCACATATCTAGAATTTTATCCAAAATATCTACATATGTCAGTTATCTATAGGAAACTCCACAGAGTAGACTTTTCCTTATTTATTCAAGACCCTACATAGACTACTTACAGTGTATGGTCTTGGCTTTTTGTTTTACAAATTTTGTTTTGAAAATATGTCTATATTCCTAGCTTACTTTGCGATGGAATATTTATGGTATGTCTCAATGACTCCTTTTTCTTTTTGAAGCCAATTGTTGTTTCCCAAAAAGAAAAAAAGGGGAGGGGGGGTGGGGGCCAATGTTAGGTCTCTGAGACTTAAGAACTGGCTTCCTCTAGAGTCTACTATTATATATAAGGTTGTTAGATCATAACACCTTAAAGATATGCTATTTTGTGAATCTAGATCATTCTTTTCTATTAAATATAGAATTAGAATGTATCTGATTCCTTTGAGTTTCCTGAGTCTTAACCAGAAGTGGTGAGATATTATTGGTGTTAGAATTAGGAGAGCACCTCCCTCCTATTCTGCAAATTCTAGCACATTATCTATAGGTTAATGTATTATGAAGTTAAAATGAAGTTTTTTAAAATTAAAACATATTTTAACGAGTAATACTTAACCTATAGATAATCAATTATCTCCCTCCGCCCACCCTTGCTTATCTCTCCTAATTGTGTCTATTGTTTTACACATAAAAGAAACTGACACGTGGTCAATTGAGCGGGAAGAGTTACGTCACACAGGTAACTGCCTAAGGGACCTTCTGGTTTAAGACTTTAAGTAACGACTGAAAGGTCGTTTTTTCTGTGGAAGGTGTGAAAACAGAAGAGAATAGCACATTATCTATAGGTTAAGTATTACTCGTTAAAATATGTTTTACTTTTAAAAAACTTCATGTTCACAAAACTTTACATGAATATCATCAATCAAACTCTTGCATTTCTACTCTTTGAGTTATTTTCCTTGGAATCTCATTAGTTAATATAAATATGCGCTGAATGTACAATACAAAACCGTTCAAGATATCTTCACGAAACTTTATATGAATATTAAATAACATTAGATGACGTGCAAAGCACAAGAACTATAACTCTTGCATTTATACTTTTTGAGTTATTTCCCTTGGAATCTCATTAGTTAATATGTTTGCTGAATGTACAATACAATTAGCCACCAAAAAGGGGGGAGAAGTTTGTGTTTTTGTAGAAAAACAAATTCTAGTCTTTGCCAGATTTCGTGTAAGGCCTTCTGTAGAAAGGGTATTGACAATTTGTTTGAATTGAACAAGATGGCCGCCATGCCAGTATATGGTAAAAGCACTTAAAAATCTTCTTCTCCAGAACCAAGAAAGCTTTGAGGCTGAATCTTGGCATATAGCATTGGGTACTCAAGTTCTACCAAGTTTCTTCAAATGATGATCATGGGTTGACCTTTGACCCTTTTAGGGCAAGGTCAAATTTGTGCCCTCAAATATTTGTATGGAGAAAATGTTGAGAAATAATTTTTTATGCCCCGCCACCAAAAAAGTGGCGGGGTATTATGTTATACCTTCTGAAATTTTGAGTGTCTGTCTGTCTGTCCGTTTGTCCATCAGCGCCCCCACCATTTGTCTGCCCGCAACTCCTCCTACAGTTTAAGGCCAATCCTTTTCAAACTTTACATGTGCTTTTAGGATAGCCTGAAGATATGCATATTATTTTTTCAGAATCCTGAAATTATTTTTTATCACATTTTTTTCATTTTTAACTTAGACTTTTTTCGAGCCCTAATACTACAGAAATGTATAGGGAGTATGTACCTTCTGCCCGCATCTCCTCCTACAGTTTTAGGCCAGTCCTTTTCAAGCTTTACAGGCGCTTTTAGGATGGTCTGAAGATATGCATATTGTTTTTTCAGAATCCTGAAATTATTTTTTATTACATTTTTTTTCATTTTTAACTTAGACTTTTTTCGAGCCCTAATACTACAGAAATGTATAGGGACTATGTACCTTGTACGTGCAACTCCTCCTGCATTTTCAGGCCGATCCTTTTGAAACTTTACACACGATTTTAGGATGGTCTGAAGATATGCATATTGTTTTTTCAGAATCCTGAAATTATTTTTTATTACATTTTTTTTTTCATTTTTAACTTGGACTTTTTACGAGCCCTAATAGCCGGCCTGGGTGGCTCAGTTGGATGCGCCGTCCGACTGGAGACCAGGAGGTCGCGGGTTCAACCCCCACCGAGGTCGGCAACATTCTTTCGTGGAGATTGATCATGAAATATTTTCTACGGTCATTCTCTCCCTTCCGCTGATTCAAGAAGGGCAGTTGTCACTTTGTGGCGAAAAAATGTGCACAATACTGGTGAACCGCTTAGAGGACTAAGTCTGCCCAGTAAACATGCGATTAGGTAAACTGACCGCGCTCGACATGACCCCATTGGGTTGACTGGGCCGTAAAACCTCAACACAAACAATTTACGAGCCCTAATACTACAGAAATGTACAGGGAATATGTACCTTCTGCCCGCAATTTCTCCTACAGTTTTAGGTCAGTCCTTTTCAAACTTTACAGGCGCTTTTAGGATGGTCTGAAGATATGCATATTGTTTTTTCAGAATCCTGAAATTATTTTTTATCACATTTTTTTTCATTTTTAACATAGTTTTTTTTTTCAAGCCCTAATACTACAGAAATGTATAGGGACTATGTATCTTGTACACGCAACTCCTCCTACATTTTCAGGCCGATCCTTTTGAAACTTTACACACGATTTTAGGATGGTCTGAAGATATGCATATTGTTTTTTTCAGAATCCTGAAATTATTTTTTAACACTTTTTATTGCATTTTTAACTTAGACTTTTTGGTGTTTTTTTTTTTTTTTTTTTTTTTTAAGAGTTATGATATAACTGTTTATTGCTTCTCTTCATGTTTAACTTAGATTGTTTTCAGCCCTTATACTACAGAAGTGCATAGGGAATATGCCCCTGTGTGGCGGGGCATGGTGCATGGCTTGCAGTTTTATTTCAATATGTATTAAAGACTAATGGCTAAAAGTTACAATATATGATTAAAGAAGTAAAACTGTTATGGTAATATCAAAGTTTTGGGGGTTATCTGCCCTTGCTAGTTGGCTGAATATATATAAAAAAAATTGTGAAACCTTTAAACGACTTCTTTTAAACCTCTTGAACAATTTTCATTAGATTTCACATCGGGCAGTCTGTCGAAAGGATGTTAACAATTTAATCAAATGGTTCCGCACCATTGAACAAGATGGCTGCCATGCCCATATATGGCAAAACACTTCCTTCTCCAGAACTAAGAAAGCTTGGAAGCTGAATCTTGCTTTACACAGCATTGGGGACTAAACGTCTACTAAATTTATTCAAATGATGATACTAGGATGTCTGTTGACCTTTTATGGTCAAATTTGTGTTCTAGTTGCTATGGCAATACTGGAAGAAGTTGCATGATATTTGCAGATATGCAATAGAGGCTTTTATCAGGTGAGTGAATCGTACCCCATTGGCCTCTTGTTATAGTTATCTTTCTTGTTGTTGTGCAGCAGTAATTCCCATGTGGTTTTAGATATTTTGACCACATTTCATACTATCTTTGCATCTTTTTACTTTGCGCTGATTCAATATTTCCAATCCATCTTTCTGTACGTGTGTCGGTCCATCCATTGTACTTAATAGTACTGTTCATGTCACTGCAACTCCTCCTACAGTTTTGAAGGTAATGGTTTGAAACTTGCATTACAGTAACTTAGTAAGGATATAGACTGAGCATGTGCATAAAGGTCACAGAACTCTGATGGATATATTATTGTTAAAGTTATATACCCTTGGTTTACTGAGATAGTTTGTCATACACATGGCACAACAAAGTAAGAATATAGGCTGGGCATGTGCATAATGGTCACAGAACTCAGATCAATTTTTTATCGTGTAATCTATTAATCTACAACCTACAAAACTAAACTGTCAGTAGCGGGGGCATTCATCCCCTTTAGGGATCTCATTTTTTTTTTTTTTATTATTTTTTTTTATAAGCCTATATATCCTGATTTTGTCTTGATATATATTTCTGCAAACAAAGAAGTTTTTATCAGCAGGCCTCAAATCAAGCTAGCTGTGTGTCCTGGGAGGTCCATCACAAAAACATACCTATATAATGTTTACCCCCTTAAACCCCACTTTTATATAGTAAAACTGGGGTTTACAGGGGTATACATTATTTTTCTTATTTCTGCTCAAAAAATAGATGCAGTTCTAACGAGTATCCACAATCTATGTTTTGAGCAGAAATATGAAAAATGTCATAATTTTTATCTGAAAACTTTCAGTTCTTGGTGGTGAAATTTTCAATATATCTGAATAGGCATGTTTCGTAATGACATCCAGTATAAGAATATTACAGGATATAGCTCAGAATGTATTGAAGGAAATGAAATGAAACAAACAAATCTGAGATGCCAGTAGTTCTCACCATTGTCAAGAAACACAAAGTGACATGGTATAGTCACATCTCCCATTCCTCTGGTATGGTTAAGACAGTTCTGCAAGGCACAGTTAGAGGACTAGAAGACAGGCAGATGGGAAGACAACATCAAGGACTGGTCTTAGCTTTGCAAACTCCCAAAGGGCAGTTGAAGGCAGATCAAAATGGAGACAAACAATTTCAGAAATATCCGTGTGGTCCCAACACCTGACAAGCTTAAAGGACTGAAACAAAGTGAAGTGAAACAAAGTTAGCAATTTCAGTAGAGACCAATAAAGGAAATGTAAGATGCATAAACCATGACCATTTCATATATCATTGCAGATCTATCTTGCCTTTCTGTTTTGTTTGTTAGTTTTTGTCTAGAGCAGTGATAGCCCCATATAAGAATGGGTATCCACATAATATTTTTCGTATTTTCCACAAAAAACATATGTTGTAGGTACTTATTAGAAGTGCCTCACCGAGGCACTTCTAATAAGTACCTACAACATATGCTTGTCAGGTGTTGGGACTAATGAGTACCAACAGCATATGAGTAGAAAATTATTTATCACAGTACCCTTCTTATATGGAATCCTGTAATAAGACTTTATCTTATGACAGGTTTGCTGAGTGTGATGCCCCTGATAGAAAAGCTCAACCAAAGGGACTATACGAGAGTCATTCAAAACTCTGTATACCCTACTTTGAAAATGATGGGAAAGTTTCCTGATGAAATCTTGAAGCTTCTTAAGGTAATTTTATTTGCTGTGCTATTTAAGGGACTAGAAACACTTCCTATATTGCTATCAGTCATCTCACGTGGCATTTGCTTTCTCCCAAACTTGGACCGGCACAGAGGCTCACTTGGTAAAGCATCTGCTTTGTGACCGGGAGGTTTTGGGTTCAGTCTCTGGCAAAGTCATTAAAAGAATAAAAAATGGAGTCTCAGTCTTATTGAGACTCTTTATTTATGGCAATATAATTGCAGGGCTGCATACAACCTCTAGCATTGGTTTGAGAACTTGATGTTCCAAGTGGGCTCAGTGAGCAATATACAAGAATTTATTATTGTCAAATTTTTATGCCGGGATGATGTCGGGGAGGGGGTGCGGGGGATATAGTTTTTATAAGCCCGTTTGAAAAACGGGACGTATTATGTTAGGGGGTATGGCTTCCGTCCGTCCGTAAACTTTTTAGTTTTCCGGCTAACTCCTCCTACAGTTTACATCCGATCAAACTAAAACTTGGTATATAGTTAGACCATGATGTGCCACAGTGCATATTATTTCAGGGTTACAGTCCACCAAATGTTTGCAGAGTTTTGCCCCTTAGAAAATTTCTGTAAACTTTTCATTTCCAGTTAACTCCTCCTACATTTTACATCCGATCAAGCTGAAACTTCATGTATAGTTAGACCATGATGTGAAGCAGCGCATATTATTTCGAGGTTACAGTCCACCAAATATTAACAGAGTTATGCCCCTTTGAAAATTTCAATAGACTTTTTGTTTCCGGCTAACTCCTCCTACAGTTTACATCCGATCAAGCTGGAACTTGGTAGATAGTTAGACCATGATGTGGCGCAGCGCATATTATTTCGGGGTTACAGTCCACCAAATGTTTGCAGAGTTATGCCCCTTAGAAAATTTCTGGCGACATTTTCATTTCCGGTTAACTCCTACATTTTAAATCCGATCAAGCTGAAACTTCATGTATAGTTAGACCATGATGTGGAGCAGCGCATATTGTTTCAAGGTTACAGTCCACCAAATATTAGCAGAGTTATGCCTCTTTGAAAATTTCAGTAGACTTTTCGTTTCCGGCTAACTCCTCCTACAGTTTACATCGGATCAAGCTGAAACTTCATGTATAGTTAGACCATGATGTGGAGCAGCACATATTATTTCGAGGTTACAGTCCACCAAATATTAGCAGAGTTATACTTCTTTGAAAATTTTGATTAATTTTTAGTTTATGGCTAAATTCTCCTACAGTTTACATCCATTCAAGCTGAAACTTCATGTACAGTTAGACCATGATGTGGAGCAGCGCGTTTTGTTTCGAGGTTACAGTCCGACAAATATTAGCAGAGTTAAACCCCTTCGAAAATGTCTTAATTTTTTGTTTCCAGCTAAATCCTCCAACAGTTTACATCCGATCAAGCTGAAACGATTTGTAGTAAGACCATGATGTGGAGCAGCGCATATTGTTTCAAGACTACAGTCCACCAAATATTAGCAGAGTTAAACCCCTTTGAAAATTTCTGTTAATTTTTTATATCCGGCTAAATCCTCCCACAGTTTACATCCGATCAAGCTGAAACTTCATAAATACTTACATGATGATGTGGAGCAGCACATATTATTTTTAGGTTACAGTGCACCAAATATTTGCAGATTTATGCCCCTTTGAAAGTTTTTGTAAACTTTTCACAGCATATTGTTTAGAGGTAATAGTGTACCAAAGGCTCATATGAGCTTATAATATAGCCATGCTTCTGTGGTGTGTCCTCCGTCAGAAAGCACTTCTCCCTAGAAGCAGCAAACTTCTCCCTTAATTTCTTGGCCAGCTTTGACACTTAGGTTACAGTTCACCAAATATCAGCAGAGATTATGCCCCAATGAATTGTTTTTAATTTTTTTTTTTTTTTTGTAATTCCACTTACAGTTTATATCCAGAGCACTAAATTATACAGGAGCCAGTTAATGTGCTGCATTCAATGCCCCGCTTGGCGGAGCTCTTGTTCAGTTTTTTGTACGTGCATATTAATGTATGTCCTTCTGTACGTGATCCTGTTAGACTCAGGTTAAGGCATTTGTACCAGGTAGAATTTTGCAGTTTTATGGTCAGGTACCCCACATCTATGTACTGTGGACACATTTGTAGCTATGCCCCCAACTTCAAAGAAGTTGGAGGGGCATATTGCTTCTGGGTTGTTCGTCCATCTGTCCCTCCTTCTGTTTGTCACGCTTTTTGATGCATAGCATAACTTTAGAACCATGAATGCTACTGTTTTGAAATTTCTTATATGGATTCCTCATGAAAAAATAGCTGACACGTGTTTTTTTTTCTTGACAGGATTTTGCCCCCTTTTCTTAGTTATGGCCCTTTAAAAAAATACGGACGCAAAATATCTCAAAAACTATTGAAGCTAGAGCCTTGAAACTTGATGAATAGACTGGTAGTGATGAGTAGACAACCTGATTGACTTTTGAAGAAATTTTGAAAAATACTTCTTGAGTTATGGCCTTTTGTAATTGTGGGCATTTTTACCTTTTCTGCAAAATATCTCAAAAACTGTTAGAGCTAGAGCCTTGAAACTTAGTAAATTGATGTAGTTGTGAGTACATGACCTGATTAACTTTTGAAGAAATTCTGAAAAAATACTTCATGAGTTATGGCCCTTTATAATTTTGGGCATTTTTAATTTGTCAGCAAAATATCGAAAAAACTATTGAAGCTAGAGCCTTGAAACTTGATGACTAGACTGGTAGTGATGAGTTGACAACCTGATTAACTTTTGAAGAAATTTTGAAATATACTTCTTGAGTTATGCCCCTTTGTAATTTTAGGCATTTTTACCTTGTCAGCAAAATATCTCAAAAACTGTTAGAGCTAGAGCCATGAAATATGGTGAATGGATTTGTAATGATGAGTAGACAACCTGATTACCTTTTGAATAAATTTTGAAAAATATTATTGAGTTGTGGCCCTTTGTTATTTTGGGCATTTTCATCTTGTCAGCAAAATATCTCAAAAACTGCTAGAGCTAGAGATTTGAAACTTGGTGAATTGATTGGTAATGATGAATAGATGACCTGATTAACTTTTTTGTACATTCTGAAAAATATTTCGTAAGTAATGGCCTTTTGTAAATTTGGGCATGTTTCCCTTGTCAGCAAAATATCTAAAAAACTATTGAAGCTGGAGCCTTGAAACTTGATGAATAGATTGGTAGCGATGAGTAGATGACCTGATCATGCCCCCAGTTTCGAATGAAATTGATGTGGCATATTATTTTGCCTTCATTTGTCCACCTGTCTGTTTGTCCGTCAAGCTTTTTTGTGCATGCTATATCTTAAGAACCCTGCATGCTAGGGTTTTGAAATTTTATATTTGGGTTCCCAATGAAAAAATAGCTGACCTGTATTTTTTTTTCTTGTCTAGCATGTTTGTTTAGGGTTATGTTCCTTTGAAAAAAATCAGAATTAAATCTTGTGAGCAAGATATCTTGAAAAGTATTCAAGCTGGGTTCTTGAAATTCAATATAGTAAGTGGGAATGATGTGTAAATTACCTGATTATATTTTGAGAGAATTCCCTGAAAATATTGATAAAGTTATGGCCCTTTGCAGTTCTGCACATTTTAACCTTGTCAGCAAGATGTCTCGAAAAGTACTTAAACTAGGGTCTTGAAATATCATATGCTGATTGGGGATGATGTGGAGATTACCTGATTTGTTTTTTAGGGAATTCCATTAAAAATTGACGTAGTTATGGCCCTTTGTAATTCTAGGCATTTTGACCTTGTCAACAAGATATCTCGAAAAGTATTTAAGCCAGAGCCATGATATTTGGTATACTGATTGGGATTGAGGAGGAGATCACCTGAAGATATGTCAAAAAGTATTTAAGCCAGAGCCATGATATTTGGTATACCGATTGTGAATGAGGAGGAGATCACCTGATTAAATTTTAAACCAATTAAATGAAATGTTGGAGTTATGGCCCTTCACAATTTCTAGCCATTTAATGTCATTGCTTTATTGTGTATAGCATAAGTTCAGAACCATGTATGCTAATGTTTTGAAATTTCATATTTTGATTCCTCATGAAAAATAGGTGACCCATATTTTTTTCTTGTCCCAATTATCTCCTATTTTAGAGTTATTTCCCTATGATAAAATAACTTTGAAATCTCATATATTTGTACTGTTGTTACCGTCATGGGCAAGCAGTGTTAGAGTCAAGCAGTGTTAGAGTCAGGCAGTTGGGGGCATAGTGTTTTACAAACACCAGCTCTAGTTTCACTTTAACTTTGTCATTTTCTTACCTCAGATTTTATGAAAGTGTATAGACTGTGGGTACCCATTATGAAAACATGCCTATTTTAAATATATTGAAAATTTCACCACCAAAAAACTTAAAGTTTTCAGATAAAAATTCTAATATTTTTCATAGATTGTGGGTACATGTTAGAACTGCCTCGATGAGGCAGTTCTAACGAGTACCCACAATCTATGGTTTGGAGCAAAAATAAGAAAAAAAATGTATACCCCTGTAAACCCGATTTTTACTATATAAAAATGGGGTTTAAAGGGGTCAAAATTATATAGGCATGTTTTCGTGATGCTTTTGAGCGCAACTTCTCATGCATGATATGAGAATATGCATGTGCTTTTGATGAAATCCCTACATATATTATTTTCTTCTACCTCAAATAAACAGTACTTGTTTTTGGGGACATTATGGTCCTCTTGTTACTAGTTATGTCAGTACTGTAGGTCCTACAGTAGTGATACTTTGCACATGTAAACATATTAGGATGACCTCTTGAATGTAGTCATCCATATATGACCTTGACCTATATTGCAAGGTCCTTTAGCTTTGTTAAGTTTTTATGTGCTTAGGTCAGTTTCTCAGGAACCATTGGTCTTACAACAGTGATTTTTGGCAACACATACATCTTAGCATAACCTCTTGAGGGCAGTCACCCATATTTGACCTTGACCTATATTTCAGGGTCCATTAGCCATGCTTCATTATAGGCCCGTTTGAAAAACGGGACGTATTATGTTATGGGTTATGACGCCCATCCGTCTGTTCGTCTGTTTGTAAACTTTTTCGTTTCCGGCTAACTCCTACAGTTTACATCCGATCAACCTGAAACTTGGTATAAAGTTAGACCATGATGTGGTGCAGCGCATATTGTTTCGGGATTACAGTCCACCAAATGTTTGCAGAGTTATGCCTCTTTGAAAATTTCTGTAAACTTTTTACTTTCGGTAAACTCCTCCTACATTTTACATCCAATCAAGCTGAAACTTCATTTATAGTTAGACCATAATGTTGAGCAGCACATATAGTTTCGAGGTTACAGTCCACCAAATATTAGCAGAGTTATGCCCCTTTGAAAATTTTCTGTAAACTTTTCATTTGCTGCTAACTCCTCCTTCAGTTTACATCCGATCAAGCTGAAACTTGATTTGTAGTTAGACCATGATGTGTAGCAGTGCATATTATTTCAAGGTTACAGTCCACCAAATATTAGCAGTTATACCCCTTTGAAAATTTCTATTAATTTTTCATTTCTGACTATATCCTCCTTCAGTTTACATCCGATGAAGCTGTAACTTCATAATTAGTTACACAATGATGTGGAGCAGTGCATATTAGTTCGAGGTTACAGTGCACCAAATATTGGCAGAGTTATGCCCCTTTGAAAATTTCTGTAAACTTTTCATTTCCGGCTAACTACTACAGTTTATATCCGATCAAGCTGAAACTTGATTTGTAGTTGGACCATGATGTGGAGCAGCGCATGTATTTTCAAGGTTACAGTCCACCAAATATTAGCAGAGTTAAACCCCATTGAAAATTTCTATTAACTTTTCGTTTCCGGCTAAATCCTCCTACAGTTTACATTCGATTAAGCTTAAACTTCATAAATAGTGATGATGATGTGGAGCAGGGCATATTATTTCAAGGTTACAGTGCACCTTGGCAGAGTTATGCCCCTTTGAAAGTTTTTGTCAACTTTTCACAGCATATTGTTTATAGTGTGCTGATTTTATTTTATAATAGGTATAATTTTTGCAATCAACTAAAGTTATGGCCATATGGGCAAGTTATTTATTAATTTTTTTATTTTTTTTTTTTGTTTTGTACATCATTTTTTATTAGCTTTGCAAGGAAATGCTGCCATTATTTAATCTTTATAAATACATTTATTTAATGATACAGAATTAAGAAGCTTGACTAATATCAAAACTTATAAACATAATTCTTTTTGGATTTTCTTTTTTTAATACTCTTCTGAGTTGGCTCCCTTGAAGAACAAAAATAAAATCAGTATAAAACAAGTTAAAGCTTAAAAATTTCTTGTTTTTTTTTTTTTTTTCTTTTTTTTTTTGTTGTTTATTTGTTTATTTTTGTTTTGTTATTGTTTGGTTCGATATTGAAGTGTAGGAAAAACAATTAGCCAAAAGCTCACATGAGCATATAATGTAACCATGCTTCTGTTGTGTGTCCTCCATCTGGAAACACCTCCCTAGATGCAGCAAACTTCTCCCTATTTTCCCAGGAGGGAGAAGTCACTTCTCCCTTAATTTCAGGGCCAGCTTGGACCCTTAGGTTACAATTCAAGAAATATTAGCAGAGCTATGCCCCAATGAAAATTTTTAAATTTGTTTTTTTTTTTTTGTAATTCCACTTACAGTTTATATCCGGAGCACTGAATTATACAGGATCCAGTTTATATGCTACATCTTATTACTTGCCACGGGCGTATAATGCCCCGCTTGGCTGAGCTCTTGTGGTCTTCATTGTTTATATAATCATCATGAATCTTGGTCAGAATGTTTATCTCACTGATTTCTAGGTCAGGTTTTCTAAGTGCTATGATACTCAGGTGAATGATACAGGGCCATTGGCCCTCTTCTTAGCTCACCTGAGCACAGTGCTGGACCTGAGCTATTAGGATTGTTCAATGTCCATTGTCCGTCATGCACCGTCCGTCTTGCATAGTGCGGTGTTAACAGTTAGCTTTAAAGCCTACTCCTCCTACATCCCTGGGCCGAATTAACTCAAGACTTTGTAGGAAGCATCGGGGTGACATGTACATCAGAAATAGCAAAAGTAGTTCCAATCAGAAATCAGAAATCCAAGATGGCCACCATGGTCCATCTGTATTTTTAGCTCACCTGAGCATAAGCTCAGGGTGAGCTATTGTCATCACCCTATGTCCGTCGTCCGTCGTTCGTCGTCAACAATTAGTTTGTTAACACTCTAGAGGTCAGAGTTTTGACCCAATCTTGATGAAACTTGGTCAGAATGTTTGCCTCTATGAAATCTAGGTCAAGTTAGATACTGGGTTACTTGGGGTCAAAAACTAGGTCACCAGGTCAAATCAAAGGAAAAACTTGTTAACACTCTACAGGTCATAATTTTGACCCAATCTTGATGAAACTTGCTCAAAATGTTTGCCTCTATTAAATCTAGGTCAAGTTCGAAACTGGGTCACTTGGGGTCAAAAACTAGGTCACCAGGCCAGATCAGCAGAAAACCTTGTTAACACTCTAGCTGTCACATTTTTGTAGCAATCATCATGAATCTTGCTCAATATATTTGTCTTGATGATTTCTAGGTCAAGTTCGAAACTGGGTCACCTGGGGTAAAAAACTAGGTCACCTGGCCAGATCAGCAGAAAACCTTGTTAACACTCTAGCGTCACATTTTTGAAGCAATCATCATGAATCTTGCTCATCATGTTTGTCTTGATGAATTCTAGGTCAAGTTCGAAACTGGGTCACCTGGGGTCAAAAACTAGGTCACCTGGCCAGATCAGCAGAAAACCTTGTTAACACTCTAGCAGTCACATTTTTGAAGCAATCATCATGAATCGTGCTCAATATGTTTGTCTTGATGATTTCTAGGTCAAGTTCGAAACTGGGTCACTTGGAGTCATAAACTAGGTCACCGGGCCAGACCAGCAGAAAACCTTGTTAACACTCTAGCGGTCACATTTTTGAAGCAATCATCATGAATCTTGCTCAATATATTTGTCATGATGATTTCTAGGTCAAGTCTGAAACTGGGTCACCTGGGGTAAAAAACTAGGTCACCAGGCCAGATCAGCAGAAAACCTTGTTAACACTCTAGCAGTCACATTTTTGACGCAAACATCATGAATCTTGCTCAGTATGTTTGTCTTGATGATTTCTAGGTCAAGTTCGAAACTGGGTCACTTGGGGTCAAAAACTAGGTCACCAGGCCAGATCAGTAGAAAACCTTGTTAACACTCTAGCGGTCACATTTTTGAAGCAATCATCATGAATCTTGCTTAATATGTTTGTCTTGATGATTTCTAGGTCAAGTTCAAAACTGGGTCACTTGGGGTCAAAAACTAGGTCACCTGGCCAGATCAGCAGAAAACCTTGTTAACACTCTTGCAGTCACATTTTTGAAGCAATCATCATGAATCTTGCTCAAAATGTTTGTCTTGATGATTTATAGGTCCAGGTCGAAACTGGGTCACTTGGAGTCAGAAACTAGGTCACCGGGCCAAATCAGCAGAAAACCTTGTTAACGCTCTAGCGGTCACATTTTTGAAGCAATAATCATGAATCTTGCTCAAAATGTTTGTCTTGATGATTTCTAGGTCAGGTTCAAAACTGGGTCACGTGGTGTCAAAAACTAGGTCACCAGGCCAAACCTGCAGAAAACCTTGTTAACACTCTAGCGGTCACATTTTTGAAGCAATTATCATAAATCTTGCTCAAAATATTTGTCTTGATGAGTTCTAGGATATGTTTGAAACTGGGTCACTTGGGGTCAAAAACTAGGTCACCGGGCCAAATCAGCAGAAAACCTTGTTAACACTCTAGCGGTCACATTTTTTAAACAATCATCATGAATATGGCTCAAAATGTTTGTCTTGATGATTTCTAGGTCAAGTTCGAAACTGGAACACCTGGGGTCAAAAACTAGGTCACCTGGCCAAATAAGCGTAAAATCTTGTTATCACTCTAGCGGTCACATTTTTCAAGCAATCATCATGAATCTTGCACAAAATATTTGTCTTGATGAGTTCTAGGTCAAGTTCGAAACTGGGTCGCTTGGTGTAAAAAACTAGGTCAGCGGGCCAAATCAGCAGAAAACTTTGTTATAATCATTTTGAACTTTGATCAGAATGTTTGCCTTGATCAGTTCTAGATCAGGCTCTCAAAGTGCTATGTTGCTCAGGTAAGCGTTACAGGGCCACCATGGCCCTCTTGTTTTTATATGTCAGTTAACATTCTTGTACGAGCCATAATTCAGTTACCGTAAAGGATATCTTCCTGCAAATTTATAGGAATATGTATAAGGTCAGGACGACATGTAGCATACAAGAATGATTGCTCCCCTTTTCTTAGATTCCAAATTATGCCCTTTTGATTTTTTTCAAACATTCTTGTACGTGCCATAACTCAGTAACCATAGGGGATATCTTCATATAATTTTATAATGTGTATTAGGTCAGGACGATGTGTCATGTACTTGAATAATTGCTCTTCCATTCTTACTTTCCAAGTTTTGCCCCTTTGAATATTTTTTTCTAGAATTTCTTGTATTCGCTATAACTCAGTAACTATTGGGAATATCTTCATGCAATTTTATAAGAATGTGTATTAGGTCAGGACAATGAGGACAAGAATTATTGCTCCCCCTTTCTTAGTTTCCAAGTTATGCCCCTTTGATTAATTTTTTCCAACCATTCTTGTACGCCCATAACTTAGTAACCGGTATGGATACTTTCATGCAATTTTATAGGAATTATAGGAATGTATATTAGGTCAGGACAACATATCACATATGATAACCGTTGCTTTCGGTTACTTTGTTTCAGTTAATTGTTTTAATATGGGAGCAATCATTAATTACAGAGTTGCTATTCCTGTTTGTCTGCCTGTCCATCTTTTAACCATACACACAGTGTACATTGATTACAATTCCTTAAAAACTGTTGGCCCCACTGACTTAGGAGATGGGCGTATAATGCGCCACTTGTGAAGGTCTTTTTCTGCTTTGTGAACTTCGTCATTTTCTGACCTCAAATGTATAGACAGTGGTTAGTTTGTGATCGCAACTCCTCATACAATTTTATACTAGTCTTTCTGAAACTTTGCACATGTTTTCTCCAGGGCCTGCAGAAGTATATGTGGTTTGGATATACGAGGGATGTTCGAAATGAATTGCTTATTGTCCTCTAGCTCGATACCCACATGGGGCATGATAAAAACCAATACATACCTGTATAGGGTTATTCAATATCTACACAATGGTGTATAAATGTACATGTTAGACTAAGTGTAAGACATAAAATTTGCCATTTGAATACAGGCAGTCATTGACCACTGCAGTAAAAATGGTTGGTAGAAGCGTCGACAAAAAAGATGAAATACGGGCTTACATCAAAGCTCGCTCAAAACTTGGTTGTTCTTTGAAGAAGCTGATGACTGAACTTTCTACTGCTTTTGGACCTTCTTGTGTGTCTTATGACACAGTTCGGCGGTGGAAAAAGAAATTTGAGTCTGGTGTAGAGTCCATCAAAAATGCACCGAAATCAGGTAGGCCAAAATCTGCATCTGGTAAAGAAATTGTTTCCAAAATAAAGGAAATCATTGAAGGAGATGCCAGATTTACAGTTCGTGATATTGCAGGAAAGGTAGGCATATCACTTACAACGGTTCACCTTATTTTGAAGAAGCATTTGAAAGTCAGAAAGATTTCTGCTAGATGGGTACTACATCTGTTGACTGAAGAGCAAAAGAGGCAACGGGTTAAAGTGGCCAAAAAGCTGCTTCAAATGTTTCCAAAATATGACAAAAAGCAGTTTGCCAATGTCGTCACAGGTGATGAAACCTGGGTCCATTATTTTGAGCCCGTCAGAAAGGTTAGCAATAAGATCTGGGCCACTAAACACAGCAAACGCCCAATAATTGCCAAACGTTCTTTGAGTACAAAGAAGGTTTTGTATGCAATCTTCTCTGGTGAAGGAGCCGCAAGAAAAGTGCCAGTAAAAAAGGGCAAAAGCATCACCGGAAAGTACTACAAAGACGTAGTACTGAAGAAACTGAAAAAATATTATCAGAAACGACGTCCTGCCACTGGTTTTAAACATGTCCGTCTTCTACATGACAATGCCCCAGCTCATACCTCCGCAATAGTTACGGCATTTTTGAAGAAAGAAAAAGTAACTGTTTTGCCTCACCCCAGGTATTCCCCAGACCTTGCCCCATGTGATTTCTTTTTGTTTCCGAAATTGAAAGCATTCCTTGCTGGGCGGAAATACCAGTCCCGACAGGCACTTGGATCTGCCATTCATCAGTACCTTATTACTGTGCCCAAATCAGCGTACCATGACGCCTTCAAGAAGTAGATACATCGGCTGAAACTTTGCATTTCTAGCCACGAGGAGTACTTCGAGGGCATGAAATGAGTAATTTTGTGCTAACTTGAAATTTGAAGTCTCCAGATAGAAATAAGCAATTCATTTCGAACATCCCTCCTAATGTTCTAATTTTCGGGTAGGCGTGACCAAGGTGGAATACAGTGGAACCTCAATAATTCAGAGTCCAAGGGACCAAACAGTTTTGTTTGAATTATTGATACTTTGAATAATTGAGGGTTAAAATGCATAAATATACTTTAGTTTGGACTTCAAAGTAATTTTGAGTTATTGAGAATTATGAATTATTGGTTTGAATTATCGATGTTCTACTGTAATAATTTCTCAAACCATCACAATAAAGTAAGGATTACATTCATAGTCATTTATTCATGTTTCAAATTGGACCTCAAATTAGTTTACAATCAGGTGAGTAATTTTAGGCCCTTTTGACTTTTGTATTACAGGGAGTCAATACACTGGAAGAGAGAGAATGGAATTCTGCTATGCTTCAAGTACTACTACTTTTAGAACCATTAGATTTTGTAGAAAAGCAAGGTAAGACTTATCTGCAATTTTGATTTGATTTGATCGCATGATGCAGTCAAATCAGCCTGTGACATACAGGGTGATGGAAGGGGTTGGCCTGGGAGGCCCAAGATGACTTGGAAGCAGCTGACAGAGAGGGATTGCAGACTGGAAGCTCTTGGCTATAAACCCTCATGAAAGACACCTGGAGATCTGGTGTTCAACCCCCGCCGAAGTCGGCAACATTCTTTCGTGGAGATTGATCATGAAATATTTTCTACGGTCATTCTCTCCCTTCAGCTGATTCAAGAAGGGCACTTGTCAGTTTCTAGGGAAAGAATGTGCACAATACTGGTTAACCGCTTAGAGGACTAAGCCTGCCCAGTAAACTTGTGGTTAGGTAAACTGACCGCGCTCGACATGACCCCATTGGGTTGACTGGGCGTAAAACCTCAACACAAACTGCCTAGTCAATACAGTTAAGATTATGTCCAGCCTACTCACACTTTTCCATAACTGTTAACAACAGATAAGGCGCTTTTTTTCATCTGAAAAATGGTGATATCTTTTTTATTTCTCGACAAAAACATATGTAGTGGAATTTTAACTTCATAATACATTAACCTATAGATAATGTGCTATTCTCTTCTGTTTTCACACCTTCCACAGAAAAAACGACCTTTCAGTCGTTAATTAAAGTCTTAAACCAGAAGGTCCCTTAGGCAGTTACCTGTGTGACGTAACTCTTCCCGCTCAATTGACCACGTGTCAGTTTCTTTTCTGTGGACAAAGAAATTCAACAAGGATTATTTACCTGTGATAGAAATTTGGATTATTTCTTTCCTCACGGATAAATTTATGTATCCTTGTGTTTCTTTTGTTTATTTATCACTCCTTTCACTTTCTGTGTTATTATTTAAAATTTTCAATTTTCGATTTCATGTATTTTCCACATGCGTTTTCGCGACTCTCGCTATTCGGCACAACGCTTGTGCGCGATCGGTTCGATAGTCGTGTTTATATAGCAGAATATTTTTGTTCTTTTCGTTCCAGGTTATTCAGTAATTACGATATGTTTTTCCTGGACTTTTATTTGCAGAGATCTTCAGTTGGCTAAAGATTCTCATGATGGAGAAGTTGATTGTAAAGAACTTGTCAACCCTTGATGGGTTATAAGACAATTCTTTACTGATGGGAGCCCCACCCCATATGGCTATACTGCCGGGGTAAGACCCATCAAGGTGGCATCTTTGGGTACTTAGTATCCGATAAAGTCTAAGTCCACCAATCACCAGTCATCCAGTCACCAGTCAACCAGGCACCAGTCAATCAGCTTCACCAGTCACCAGTCAATCAGGTGCCAGTCAACCAGGCACCAGTCACCAGTCATCCAGGTGCCAGTCAACCAGGCACCAGTCACCAGTCACCCAGTCACCAGTCACCGATCAACCAGGCACCAGTCAACTAGTCTCCAGTCAATAATTTAATTATTTTCTGGAAAGACTTAGTTTTTGACATATTTCACCGGACAAAATAGTCACGTATACTAACTTCCGGTCATTATGTCTAATTATTAAAAAATTTTTCACTGGGCAAAGTATCAGTAATATTTCTGATACTTATACCCGGTCATATTATTATATTATTTCTGATTTTTCACCAGGCAAACTTTTACAGAAAGTGTCTGGTCAATTTTTGCCTAATAATTAATTATCTTCGGGAAAAAGTTTCGAATACTTGTGCCCGCTCAGTTTTCATATATAATCTCCCTTTTTCATCGGACTAGAGTTACGAATACTACTATCCGATCAATTTATCAAATTACTTGTAACTTTACCGGGCAACAGTTACGAATACTAGTGTCCGGTCATTGTGTCGGGTAACTAGTGTCAAAATAATGATCACTAATTCCCGAACAATCTATTATCGTTCATAGAGCTCCATTCACGTTTAAGTCAATGGATATAGGTTATTAAGTGAAATACATAATAACTTTTTATACAAAAAATTCTGTACAGTCTTTCCCGAATCAGACTAGAATCTTTAATATTCCATTGACTTATTATAGGTGTGTAATTCCATTAATATTTTAAATTAACTTATGTTTTATCTCTTTTATCCGCTAGAAAGAGTTAAACTTCCGACTATAACAAAATTCTTACCGGCAGCAGTTCGTAGACTAGTGCCAGGTCATTCAAATTATGTTTTATCTCTTTAATTCGCTAGAAAGCGGTTAAATTCCGGCTCTAACGAAAATTTCATGGGGAGGCACTTCGTAGAGTAGTGCCAGGTCATTCTAACGAAATTCCACCGGACAGTAGTTTCGTTGACTTTGTATCGGATTACTTGTGTCCGAGTAGTAGTCACTAGTACTCGCTCAACATATATTTATTTAATAACCACTATAGACATGTATAGTCTTGGATTATAGGTTATTGAATGACAGCGATGGGTTCTAATACCTAGTAGCCATTTATATTGTTGAATTCTGTCCAGTCACTTTTGAACTTGACTTAAATTCTATATATATATTTATTATTGAAAACGAATTAAGAATTATCGGTTACGATCAAATTCGCAATTCATTCACTAAGTGTAGAAGATACTTCCAGCTATAATTATATCTCTTTTATTCGCTACAAAGAGATTAACTTCTTACATAATCACCTTATTTGGCTCTAGGGCAAAGGTGAACTATAAAACTATCGTTATTTATAAGAAGAAAAATATACACGAAATCTAAAAAATTTTCTTCTTTCCTCCCCTGTTTTTCTTCTACATGCTCCGATATGTAATCAGCATGTAATCTAAGGAGTAAATTGACAAGAAAGCAGCAATCGATCTTTTCTACTTTCTATTAATTTTTCATTCTTAAGGTATCGGAAATTTACACCAATCAGATAAATAAATTAACAGTTTATTTATTTATTCGCTACCTCTCTAGATTACTACGATTTAAAATTCTAGTTGAGGTACATATTTTCCTTTTGCCTTTTCTACATGGAAAATAGTAGATCCGATAAGCTATTATTCTATTTTATACTATCTTTTGATTGATTATATAAGAGTCTAGGTCAGTCGTGCTCTGTCTAAACTCTGCTATAAAATAATAAATAAGAAAAAAATCTTATATTTAGGCATAGATATAATTCGATACGTTCTTTACTTTGCCTGTTTTATTTTTTCTTCTGGATCATTTAAGACTACGATAGCAATATACCAGATATTTTTGCCTCAGTAAGAATCTATTACGCCGAAGATTCTTCATATTGGAATAATAATTTTATTATGATTATAATTTCTAGACCCAATTAATCCTCGTATATTATAGGTCTACTTTATCTTATTGAGGAATAGTTTTGCTTCGACTATCTCTATACCTCTAATATTTTATTTATAACTAGAGTCCATGTCAATCAAAATTTTCTTGCACTTTGGTATTGACAATGGATACATATTTAGTAAAGGCATTAATTATTCAGTATGTGACAGATTATTATTGCCTAAATTAGATATTATATACAATACTTTCCTTTTGATATTTTGTTTTATTGACTTTGTAACTATTCAGAAACTGCCAAAGTCAATCATTTCCTTCCTCTAAACTTACCGAAGCTCTAGATTATGTTGATATATATTTTTGATATATGCTTAGAGGTTAATTAACGAGAGTTTACCTCATAATAGCAGATATTATTATATTTATATTAATCAATCTATAGTCTAGGCTTAGACAAAAGGGAAAACATCCTTAATTACGAGCCGGTAAAGAATTAAGACACTCTTAATTATCTCTTTACCCCTCCTTTATGTTTACATTCGTTAAAGGGATCATAGTAATTCTCGCTAAGAGTTCAAGGTCAGTTTGCGAATAATGCAAAGATTAATATCTTGATTTCCAGTCCGCATCAAAAATGGTCTATATATATAGATAAATATCTTTTCCGAAACTGGATATTTATTTATTTTTCCACACAATAAGTCATTTCAAGACGTCGATGATTTTGAAATGCACTGCTTCAATTTATAATATAAAATATGTTTATATTAACTTCACAACTTAGTAAGTGCTGCACCTACGTTCCTGGTCAGATCTTACTTTTGTGATACGTTTTTGAACATACTGAAAGTTTTCTCCTATTATACATTCGGTAAATAAACTTTCGAGTAGTATTTATGCTTTTAAACACTCAGATTATTTGATAATTGTTGGAGATAATATATTATTCCGATATTTATATATCTATCTTCATTATTTATCTTTCTCATCTTACTTTTAAATTAGATTGACCTTCTCGCTACGTTCCAGGTTTAAATCTAGCTAACATTGTGGAACACTCACTTTTTTATTTCCTAAACAATATTTTAACATTTTTCTCAGTATTCAGAGCATAACGACTTCATGAATACTTGGAAATAATTCAATTCTACACTTGTTAAACTAAGCCTAAAACAAGCCCTAGTTTTTTAGAATGGATATTATCCTTCGATTCAGTTCATGGAGATACATCCTTTTAGATCCCATTATTTCTATTTCAATCATACAAAATTCTAATGACTAAGTACTCCTTTTCTACGTACGAATACAGAATATCGAGTCACTGTTGCTGCATATTGGTTAAAGATTAAACAAATTTTATCTTAAACCTATATGACGTTAAATTAATTATTATCTCTTTCATATACATGTTTTTACCCTTCCGTCAGGGATCGCGGTAATAATATTATTACTCTCTATGGTTTACACATAGATCTTGAGAGTATATATATGTATTTTCTTCCTGAACTCATTTGCGAGTACGTAATTTGATATTTCAGGAATTACCAATTATGCAGACATAGATTTTATTCTATTAATATTCAATTCTAAAAATTTGATTGAATGTTTATCTATAAAATTTCTGGGCAGTAATTTTATAGAGAGTTATATGTTTAATAATTCCTTGCTTAATAAATAGTTATGCTTAACCTATTATTTTTAGCGGGAATTTTGTTCAGTAGTATAATTTTAATTTAGTATTAATGTATTTCTTACTATTCTTAAATATGCGTATAGAATAGTAATACTATCTCTTAACTTATAAATTAAGTGTTTTTTGAGATTATTAATCAGTATTATTGTATAATCTTTCTTCAGAGATTATCACACTATTACTTTTTCTCTGAGTCCTTCTCTTTTTATGAACATTTTGATTCGTATCAAAGTGGATTTTTTTAAATTTCTTGATTTCCATGATTATTTACTCAGGAGTACTTTTCATGGCAATCTTCTGGTATAGAAAGATTCTATCCAGCTTATTTATTATTGCTTAATCTTATCAATACGGTAAGATTTAGCCAAACTATGACCGTCATACAGTTTGCTGCAATCAACCTTATTCTTATCTCTCTTATTCTCTGTCAAACTCTTAAGTTATGATGTTGACAGTTTATTCTTTATTATTTTGTCAGGACATCAAACGCTTTTATATGTCTATGACAAAACTAATTATCAATGGTTTAGGTTGTTTTTTCTTCCCAGCAGTTATATGCAAACTCTGTATTATTTTATTGCTTGACTAAAAATTCGTAATACAATTAGTCTAGCAATAGTTTTAACCATTATGTTTGTCTAAACCTTTTTCTTCTGTAGGATAGAAAGGCCAATTGACTCCAAGCTTTGTAGGAACTATAGGGGCAGTTTGTAGATTAAAAAATAGCCAAAATCATTCCAACCCAAGGTGGTCTTCACAATGGCCATCTTGAAAATCTATATTGATTGCATTGACTTGAAACTTGGTCAGAAGTATCAGCATGACTTGCAGATCAAAAGTAGCTAAAATTGTTCTGTTTGGAAATCCAAGATGGCTGCAAGGGCTGCCATTCTGAAAAACTATATTGGCTTCTTCTCCTGAACCAAAAACCATTTGACTCAAACCTTGGTAGGTAGTATCGGGATGACTTGTAGATCAAAAATAGCTAAAATTGTTACAATAGTAAATCCAAGATGGCCACCACAGTTGCCACCTTGAAAATCTATTTTGAACTTCTCCTGAATGGAAAGGCCAGCTGACTTAAAACTTGATAGGAAGTATCGTGGTGACTTGTAGTTCAAAAATAGCTAAAAAAGTTCCGATGGGAAATACAAAAGTCTATATTGAAATTCTTTTGAACCTAAAGATCAGTTGATTCGAAACTTGTCTGGTAATCAGGTGAGCGATACAGGGCCATCTTTACCCTTTTGTCATTAAGTATGTTAATTTATATCTTCAACCAGATTCAAGCAATCTGATTGCCTGAAAAGTAGAAGTGGGTGTGGCATCTTAGTTTATTTGGCATGGCAAGAGTTAAGTTTGGATTTTGTGTTACCTGTGTAGCATTGCAGACACATAGGAATCATGTCCGTCGGTGTCGTCACATTTTTCATTTCCACTAAATAACTTTTAAAGGGATACATTGATTTCATTTGGCAGAGTTTATATAACTGTAAAATACAGGTCAAGTTCAATATTGGTAATCGCTCACCTGAGCTATGCTCAGGATGAGCTATAGTGGTCAGTTTTTGTGGTCATCCATCCATCCGTTAACATTTTCAAACGACTTCTCCTCTGAAGTCACTGAGCCAATTTTGCTTAAATTTCATATGGAGCCTATTTAGGTTGGGGGAACAAAAGATTGCTAAAATGGTCGCGGTCCTTTGACTAATATGGCTGCCTTACCCATATATGGTAAAAACCTTTTAAATTTAAATCTTCTTCTCCAGAACTGAGGATGCCTTAGGGCTGAATCTTTGCACAAAGCATCGGGGATGGGAGATCTACCAAAATCGCTAAAATAATGATTGTACATTTATATCCCCTGACTGATAGGTTTGGGGGATATAGGGATCAGCATGGCGTCTGTCCTTGTGCGCTTAATAACTTGGATACCCTTAGACATACTTTGATAATATTTGGTAGAAATGTAGAGGAGGACGAGTAGGCATGTTGCATGCAAAAGAGACAACTCTCACTGTCCATTATTAGCTCACCTGAGCACGAAGTGCTCATGGTGAGCTATTGTGGTCAGTCAATGTCCGTCGTCCGTCGTGCGGCGTCAACAATTGCTTTAAAAGCCTACTTCTCCTACACCCCTGGGCAAATTGACTTGATACTTGGTAGGAAGCATCGGGGTGACTTGTAGATCAAAAATAGCTAAAATCGTTCCGATCGGAAATCCAAGATGGCCGCCATGGCCGCCATCTTGAAAATCTATTTTTCGCTTCTTCTCCTGAACCAAAAGGCCAATTGACTCCAAACTTGCTAGGAAGCATCAGGGTGACTTGTAGATCAAAAATAGCTAAAATCGTGCCGATCGGAAATCCAAGATGGCCGCCATGGCCGCCATCTTGAAAATCTATTTTTTGCTTCTTCTCCTGAACCGAAAGGCCAGTTGACTCCAAACTTGCTAGGAAGCATCAGGGTGACTTGTAGATCAAAAATAGCTAAAATCGTGCCGATCGGAAATCCAAGATGGCCGCCATGGCCGCCATCTTGAAAATCTATTTTTCGCTTCTTCTCCTGAACCGAAAGGCCAATTGACTCCAAACTTGCTAGGAAGCATCAGGGTGACTTGTAGATCAAAAATAGCTAAAATCGTGCCGATCGGAAATCCAAGATGGCCGCCATGGCCGCCATCTTGAAAATCTATTTTTCGCTTCTTCTCCTGAACCGAAAGGCCAGTTGACTCCAAACTTGCTAGGAAGCATCAGGGTGACTTGTAGATCAAAAATAGCTAAAATCGTGCCGATTGGAAATCCAAGATGGCCGCCATGGCCGCCATCTTGAAAATCTATTTTTCGCTTCTTCTCCTGAACCGAAAGGCCAATTGACTCCAAACTTGCTGGGAAGCATCAGGGTGACTTGTAGATCAAAAGTAGCTAAAATTGTGCCGATCGCAAATCCAAGATGGCCGCCATGGCGGCCATCTTGAAAATCTATTTTTCGCTTCTTCTCCTGAACTGAAAGGTCAATTGACTCCAAACTTGCTAGGAAGCATCGGGGTGACTTGTAGATCAAAAATAGCTAAAATCGTGCCGATCGGAAATCCAAGATGGCCGCCATGGCCGCCATCTTGAAAATCTATTTTTCGCTTCTACTCCTAAATACAAAAGCCAATTGACTCCAAACTTGGTAGGAGGCATTGGGGTGACTTATAGATCAAAAATAGCTAAAATCATGCCTATCGGAAATCCAAGATGGCCGCCATGGCAGCCATCTTCAAAACCTATTTTTCGCTTCTTCTCCTGAACCGAAAGGCCATTTGACTCCAAACTTGGTAGGAAGCATCAGGGTGACTTGTAGATCAAAAATAGCTAGAATCGTGCCGATCGTAAAACCAGGATGGGCGCCATGGCAGCCAACTTGTAAATCTATTTTTCGGTTCTTCTCCTAAACCCAAAAGTCACTTGACTCGAAACTTAGTAGGAAGCACAAATGTAGCTAAAATTGTTCTGATCAGAAATCCCAGATGGCCACCATGGCCGCCATCTTGAAAAACTATATTTAGCTTCTTCTCCTGCACCGAAAGGCCAATTGACTCCAAACTTCGTAGGAGACATTGGGGTGACTTGTAGATCAAAAGTAGCTAAAATTGTGCCAATCGGATATCCATGATGGCTGCCATTTAGAGTTTGTTCAAATGATCACGCTCAATTGACTGGCATGCCATATATCTTCTTCTTCAAAATAAAGAACTGCTTAAATGATGATCTTTTCATTAGTTGCGATGACAGGATTGGAAAAATGTTGCATAACATCTGCATATCTGCAGTGGCTATGTCACTCAGGTGAGCGACCCGTGGCCCGTGGGCCTCTTGTTTTTGTTTTGTTATTGTTTGGTCCAATATTGAAGTATAGGAAAAACAAATCAGCCAAAGGCTCATATGAGCTTATAATATAGCCATGCTTCTGTCCTGTGTCCTCCATCCAAAAGCACTTCTACCTAGATGCAGCAAACTTCTCCCTGTTTCCCCAGGAGGGAGAAGTCACTTCTCCCTTAATTGCTGGGCCAGCTTGGACCCTTAGGTTACAGTTCACCAAATATCAGCACAGCTATGCCCCAATGAAAGTTTTTAATTTTTAGCTCACCTGAGCTCGTAGTCGTCGTCGTCCGGATGTCCGTCCGTCCACAATCTTTAAACAACATCTCCTCCTAAACCACTGGTGGGAATTTGAGCAAACTTCACAGGAATGATCCTTGGTTGGTCCTCTTTCAAAGTTGTTCAAATGGTTCCGGTCCGTTGCATATCTAAGTCACAGGAGCTAAAAATAGATTTTTTAATCAAAAACTTAAAAAATCTTCTTGTCTGAAACCACTGGATTAATTTCAATATAATTTTGCAAAAATGTTCCTTTGGTGATGCTCTACCAAGATTGTTCAAGCCATTTGGATTCGTGAAAAAACATGACCGCCAGGGGGCGGGGCTTATTTTCCCTATATATCTATATAGAAAACTTTAAAAATCTTCTTGTCAGAAACACCCTGGACCGATTTCAATATAATTTTGCAAAACTGTTCCTTTGGTGATCCTCTACCAAGATTATTCAAGCCATTTGGATTCGTCAAAAAACATGGCCGCCAGGGGGCGGGGCTTATTTTCCCTTTATGATCTATATAGAAAACTTTAAAAATCTTCTTGTTCGAAACCACTGGACCGATTTCAATATAATTTTGCAAAAATGTTTCTTTGGTGATCCTGTTGCAAGATTGTTCAAGCCATTTGGATTCGTCAAAAAACATGGCCACCAGGGGGCGGGGCTTATTTTCCGTATATATCTATATAGAAAACTTTAAAAATCTTCTTGTCAGAAACCATTAGACTGATTTCCATATACTTTTGCAGAAATGTTCCTTTGGTGATCCTGTTGCAAGATTGTTCAAGCCATTTGAATTTGTCAAAAAACATGGCCGCCAGGGGGCGGGGCTTATTTTCTCTATATATCTGTAAAGAAAACTTTAAAAATCTTCTTGTCAGAAACCACTGGACCGATTTCCATATAATTTTGCAGAAATGTTCCTTTGGTGATCCTGTTGCAAGATTGTTCAAGCCATTTGGATTCGTCAAAAAACATGGCCGCCACGGGGGGCGGGGCTTATTTTCCGTATATATCTATCTAGAAAACTTTAAAAATCTTCTTGTTAGAAACCACTGGACCGATTTCAGTATAATTTTGCAGAAATGTTTCTTTTGTGATCCTGTGCCAAGATTTTTCAAGCCATTTGGATTCTTCAAAAAACATGGCCGCCTATGGGCGGAGCTTGTTTTCCCTATATAGCTACATAGAAAACTTAAAAAATCTTCTTGTCAGAAACCACTGAACTGATTTCCATATAATTTTGCAGAAATGTTCCTTTGGTGATTCTCTACCAAGATTGTTCAAGCCATTTGGATTTGTTGAAAAACATGGCCGCCAGGAGGGCGGGGCTTATTTTCTCTATATATAGAAAACTTAAAAAATCTTCTTGTCAGAAACCACTGGAACGATTGCTATAAATGTGGCAGAAATGTTCCTTTGGTGATCCTGTTGCAAGATTGTTCAAGCTATTTGGATTTGTCAAAACGCATGGCCACCAAGGGGAGGGGGGGCTGTTTTTCCCTATATAAGTATATAGAAAAACTTGAAATTTTCTGATTTGTCAAAACATGGCTGGTAGGGGCGGGGTTTATTTTCCCTATATATATCTATATAGAAAACTTGAAAAAATCTTCTTGTCAGAAACCACTAGATCCATTGCAATATAACTTGGCAGATATGTTTCCTTGGTGACCCTTTACCAAGATTGTTCAATCTATCATGATTTGTCAAAAAACATGGCTGGTAGGGGGCGGGGCTTATTTTCCCCGTATATCTACATAGAAAACTTTAATGATCTTCTTTTCAAAAACCACTGGACTGATTTCAAGTTAACATTGCAGAAATGTTTCTTATGTAACCCTCTCTCAAGGTTATGCAAGCCGTCATGATTCATCAAAAAACAGGGCCACCAGGGGGCGGGGCTTATTTTCCCTATATATCTATATAGAAAAACTTTAAAAGTCTTCTTTTCAGAAATCACAGGACCAATTTCATTTCAACTTGGCAAAAATGTTTCCTTGGTGACCCTCTACCAAGATTGTTCAAGTAATCATGATTAGTCAAAAAACATGGCTGCTAGTGGGTGGGGCTTATTTTCCCTATATATCTATATAGAAAACTAAAAATTCTTCTTGTCAGAAACCAATGGACCGATTTCAATATAACTGTGCAGGAATGTTTCCTTGGTGACCCTCTACCAAGGTTGTTCAAGGTGTCATGATCATCAAAAAACATGGCCGCTAGGGGGCGGGTCTTATTTTCCCTATATGTCTATATAAAAAACTTAAAAATCTTGTCGTAAGAAACCATTGGACCGAGCTCAATGTAGCTCAGCAAGAATGTTGCTTTTGTGACCCTCTACCAGGATGGTTCAAGCCTTCATGATACATCAAAAAAAGGGCCTCCAGGGGGCGGGGCTTATTTTCGGTATATATCTGTATAGAATACTTTAAAATGCTTCTTTCCAAATACCTCCTGACCAATTCAATAATGCTTTGGTGACCCTCTGCCGAGAATGTTCAATCCTGATTTGTCAGAAAACATGCCTGCTAGGGGGTGGGGCTTATTTTCCCGCTATATCTAAATAGAAAACTTTAAAAATTGTCTTGTCAGAAACCACTGAACCGATTTCAGTTTTACTTGGCAGGAATGTTCCTTTGGTTACCCTCTACTAAGTTTGTTCAATCCGTCATAATTCGTCATGGTTATAAAATTTATACATAAATCTTAGAGCAGTGAACTTGGCTGAAACTTCAACATTAAGTATGCAAATCTGTTTGCTCAGGTGAGCAATATAGGACCATCATGGTCCTCTTGTTTTACCTTTTTTTTTTTTTTTGTTATTCCACTTACAGTTTATATCCGGAGCACTGAATTATACAGGGGCCAGTTTATGTACTACATCTTATTACTTGCCATGGGCTTATAATGCCCCGCTTGGCAGAGCTCTTGTATTGTTATGCCCCTTTACAAAAAATTGCATTGAAATCTTGTAAGCAAGATGTCTCAAAAACTATAAATTACCTGTATACTCCATGCCAACTACATGTAGATATATTTACATCATTTAACTCAGGTGAACAATGTGGCCCATGGGCCTCTTGGTTGCATACATAGACTCAAATAGGTAAAAACTTTAAAAAGTCTTTTTGTCTGAAACCAGAAGACCCAGACCTTTGATATTTCATATGTAACTTCATCTTATGGACTTCTATCAAGAATAATCTATTTTTGACTCTGCAGTAAAAAATGGCCCTATTCCGGGGCTCACTTATTTCACATAGAAGGAAAAACATTAATAATCACCTTGCCTTAAACTAGAAGGACCAGGCCTTTGATATTTGGTAGCTTCATTTACTTTACCAAATTTGTTCGAATTGTAGCCCTGGTGTCAAAATTGGCCCAGCCCCAGGGGTCAATTGTTTTACGGGGGTGGTCGGGTGGTGCGAAGGTGTCATGTATCTTTATGTCACCGGGGCGTCCAGCTGATATTGGCTTACAGTTGGGCAAGGCCTGCTATCCTTGTAGCAGGTAAGGATAGGGAGGTGATGTTTTTATTTCTTCTGTTTCTTCACTTTCATTCCTGTTCCTCTTTCTTCCCTGTCCCTCTCTTTCATCTCTTCTGCTATCTCTTCCGTCTCTTTTCTCCCTTTCTCTGGGAGACGACACAAAATGACCCGCAAGGGTTGACGTGTCGTTAAACCCCAACACAATCAAAATCAATTGTTTTACATAGACAATATAGGAAAAAGTTTAAAAAATTTCTTAACTGAAAGTAGAAGGCCCAGGCCTTTGATATTTGTTATGTAGCTTCATCTATTGGACTTGTACAAAGATTGTTCAAATTATAGCTCTGTGATAAAAATGTCTATTACATAGACTCATATTGGTAAAAACTTTAAAACTCTTCTTGTTCGAATCTGGAACACCCAGGGCCTGGTTGTTCAAAGCATTGTTAGCTTAACAAGCTCGTTAAGGGTCATTTCGTTAACTGTTTTAGCGGGTTCAATAGACAATATTCTGATATTTTTTGCTGAAAAATGTGAGTAGCTTTTGCAGAGCAAAAGCTACTCACATTTTTTCAGCAAAAAATTTCAGCATATTTGCGAATCACTTGATGTAAGTTTTAACAAATCGTTAACTAACGACATCGTTAGCTTTGAACAACTGGGCCCAGGCCTTTGATATTTAGTATGTACCTTCTTCTGGTGGACCTCTACGAAGATTGGTCAAATTATAGCCCTTGCAGAAAAAATGGCCGCACCTCAAGAGTCACTAGTTTTACATACCCGTATGGGGAAAAACTTTAAAAACCTTATAGGCCTAGGCCTTTGATATTTGGTATGTAGCTTTATTACAGTCATATTTTATGTGAAATATCTGTTTCTCCAAATTGATTAAAGTTAAATTCCATACATAGTCACTCTATGATACTGAGACCTTAGGTTTTTTCAAACTGCCAGTTGCCTTACCCATATGTTTCAGTCTTTAAAATTGTTACCATGAACTTGCTAGTCGCTGCTGAGCTACAGGGCATTTGGCCCTCTGGTTCTTAATTCTCAAAGAAAACACGTTTGGGGTACTTACAGTAAAACCTGTGTAAGAGCCACCTTCGAGACTGACTTGAAATAGTGGTTGATGTGGAAAAAGTTGTCTGTCTTATAAAGGTACATGTCATGTAATTTTGCAAACAAAATTACATGACATGTACTTTTGTAAGACAACCACCTTTCCACATCAATAACTAAGGTCAGTTTCAAAGGGGCTGTCTTACACAGGTTTTACTGTGTTAGAAATGTCTCACCCACATGTATTATTTGAGAAAAAAGAAAATAATGAAATAATGTTAATTTTCAGGGAAGTAAATCTTGGTTTGACAAGTAAATTTTGACCATACGAGGGTTGTGCAAAAAGTTCTGTCACTAATGGGCTTCCTTAGTTTTATCCCAGGTATATTTTAAAATGCTTCACTGCACTTGAATGGTGTGTTGAATAGCTAACGATACCCGTTTATTTTGTGCAAATTGCTTTCCAACTGAGTTATTTCAAAATACAGTCAAACCTGTCTTAAGCAGCCACCCATGGGAAGTTTAAAATGTGGCTGCTGAAGGCAGGTGGCTGCTTAATACAGTTCAAATATATATGTCTTTGAATTTTCGGGCAACTTTCCTCTGGCTGCTTAATACAGGTTGGCTGCTTAATAGAGGTGACCACTAACACAGGTTTGGCTGTAGATGCAGTCATATACACTGACTAATTTTCTTGTTACAGTGCAACATGGACCAGAAGACTGAAATTGGTAGCTATATTAAATGCTACATTAGGCTTAATATAGATTCAAAGCAGATATTTAATGAATTGTGTTGTATATATGGACCTCAGACAATTTCAATGCGCACAGTTTTTAGGGGGTTAAAGCTTTTAAAGCTGGGAAATTTTCTGTTGAAGATGATACCCGTCCTGGAAGGCCTAAAATCTCTGTTAACAAGGCTAATACTGCTGCTGTAAAGATTGTGATCAAACAGGATGCCCAGTTGTCTATCAACGATATAGCTAGTTGTACTGGCATATCAGAAGACAGTATGCAAACAATTCTGAAAAAGCGTTTGGACCTGAGAAGGGTTTGCGCTAGGTGGGTATCTCATTTGCTCACTAAGGCGCAAAAGACACAACGCCTTAAATGTGCCCAGGAACTTTTGAAAACCTACAAAGGCTGTAATAGTTGGGTTATTTCTAACTTGCTAACAGGTGATGAAACCTGGGTGCACATGTTTGAGCCACAAAGAAGGGCTGATAATAAGCAATGGAAGCAAAAAGATCTAAAACGACCAAGAGAACCATAAGTTTGAAAAAGATCCATCCTTTAAAATAGCATTGTCCGGGCGGGCGGGCGTCGGGCGTTGTCCCAGGTTAACCTTTTGGTTAACGTTTTTTCAAAGTTGTATGTTACCTTTATTCTTCAGTGGGTTGTTTTCATATTTGGTAGGGATAAAGAGGAGGACCAGTTGGTGTGTCACATGCAAGAGAGACAACTCTCACTTTTGCCGGCCTCTGTAGCTCAGTTGGATGCGTCGTCCGACTGGAGACCAGGAGGTTGCAGGTTCACTTCCTGCCGAGGTCAGCAACATTCTTTTGTGGAGATTGATCATGAAATATTTTCTACAGTTATTCTCTCCCTTCCGCTGATTCAAGAAGGGCAGTTGTCAGTTTCTGGCGAAAGAATGTGCCTCAGTGAGGTGCTTCTAATGAGTACCCACAACATATGTTTTCATGGAGAAATAAGAAAAGTATTATGTGGATACCCCCTCTTATCTGGAGCTATGCATGACCTAGATATCTTATGAATATTCTGGTTATCCAACAGTTTGGCATTCCTAATGGGTCAGCTGTTATACCCTCCATACTGAAAAAATGACAAGCACTGCTCCATTCTCCATAGTACCAATTTAATCATTGTCTGCACTTGTTTCAGTATGCCTGTGTTTATATTCAGGGTAAATACAGTATTTATTTTGTTTCAGTGGAGAAGATGTCTGCTATTGAGTCTTTCTTGTGTTCCAAGTTCATAGGGCAGCTATTACATCGACATCTACAGAAACCAGATGAATGGAAGAGAGTGTATGAGGTAAGGTACCTTGTTGACCAGATCATTGTGGGAGGACTTTTGAAAGGCATGAGACATAAATTCTTTGAATTTGCTTGTTGTCCCCCGCCTTCAGAGAAAATTCTCAGATTAATTTTTATGTACCTGCCATCGGTGTGTCCTATGTCACATTTTATAGTACTGTTCTGATCTCCCTAACTCCTCCTACAGTTTTCAAGATAATGGTTTGAAACTTGCACCATAGTTTGTTTGTGTTTAGGTTTTACAACCCAATCAACCCAATAGGGTCATGTCGAGCGCAGTCAGTTTACCTAACCACACTTTTCCTGGGCAGGCTTAGTATTGCACGCATTCTTTTGCCAGAAACTGACAACTGCCCTTCTTTAATCAGCAGAAAGGAGACAGTGACTGTAGAAAATATTTCATGATCAATCACCATGAAAGACTATTGCTGACCTGACAGGGGTAGAACCCTCAGCCCCCTGATCACCAGTCAGACGCACATCCACCTGAGCCAATGAGGCAGGCTTGCAGTATAGCAAGGATATAGACAGCTTGTGCATAAGGGTTATAGAACTCTCATTGGATTATTATTGGTAGAGTTATGTACCCTTGACTTACTTGGAAGTATGGCCACATAAACTGGCAGAAAGGGGGCGAGATGAGAGGTGGGGCGTGCATTCATCCCATTTAGGGTTGTGTTATGCTGTCACATTGTCCATCCATCTGTCCATAAATTTTTCGTGTCTGCTCAATTACTCATAGCACCACCTGTATAAATATACCTTCACTTTCATATTTGTTGCACCTGCTTGTAGTAGGATGCAACATAGGACTTCGAATTTCCATATGTTCGTCCGGACGCTCCAACATTTTGGGATTAGGGGCTACCTAAGTGTTACATTTCCATAGAGGTTTTGGGGCTATTTTTTGGGTGATTATTTTAGTAATGTATTTTAAACAGTATGTCCAGTTATGTCCAAATAGCCACTAATTTTTGGATGTTCGCTCGTCCGTCCATCTGTCAACAATTTATGTCGAGTCAAACTTTTAATGGGACATTTCTGAAACAGTGATAGCTGTGAGTGTCCTCATCATACCCTTCAAGCACACTTTATGACCCGGTGCCCTTGACCTAGATGTCATACTCCAGTGGCTTTGTCATTATTTTACGTTTAGTCTTGCATTGAGGTGTGTTTCTCTGAAGCAGTGATAGATGCGAATGTCATAACTTGCATAGTAATTGTCCTCAACATACTCTACAGATATGCACTATGACCCAGTGCCCTTGACCTAGATTTCGCATTCCAGTGCATTTGTCATAATTATGTCCCCCCACAATGTGGGGGACATTGTTTTTAGTGCAGATCCTGTCGGCGTTGGCGTAACCACTTGTCCCCACTATCTCCATATTGATTGGACAGATTTTGGCCAAAGTTACACAAATATATCATTGGGAGGGGGGAAAAATGCTGATTGGATTTTGGTGACCTTGATCTCATTTTCAAGGTCACAGGAGGGCTCAGATTGTTGGAAAATTGGGCATAGCCTCATGTCGGCGCTCTATCTCCTTATTGAAAGGACAGATTTTAGCTAAACTTACACAAATATATCATTGGGATTGGGAAAAATGCTGATTAGATTTTTGTGACCTTGACCCCAGTTTCAAGGTCACAGGAGGGCTTAGATTATTGGAAAATGGGGTGTAACCTCTTGTCTTCACTCTATCTCCTTATTGAATGGACAGATTTTAGCTAAACTTACACAAATATATCATTGGGATTGGGAAAAATGCTGATTAGATTTTTGTGACCTTGACCCCAGTTTCAAGGTCACAGGAGGGCTTAGATTATTGGAAAATGGGGCGTAACCTCTTGTCTGCACTCTATCTCCTTATTGAATGGACAGATTTTAGCCAAACTTACACAAATATATCATTGGGATTGGGAAAAATGCTTATTAGATTTTGGTGACCTTGACCTCATTTTCAAGGTAACAGGAGGGCTTAGATTGTTGGATAATGGCTTTTGTCTGCATCCTATCTCTTGAAGGAATGAATAGATTTTAACCAAACTTGCACATCTATATTGCTGGGACATGTAAAAGAACTGATTAGATTTTGGTGACCTTGACCCCATTATCAAGGTCAAGGGAGGGCTAGATTGTTGGAAAATGGTTTGTCCGCACCCCATCTCTTGTAGGAATGAATAGATTTTGACTGAACTTGCACATCTACAATGCTTGGACTTGTAAAAATACTGATTAGATTTTGGTGACCTTGATCCCATTTTCAGGGTCACTGGAGGGCTTAGATTTGTTGGAAAATGGTTTGTGTGCACCCTTTCTCCTGAATGAATTAATGCATTTTGACCAAACTTGTTCAGCTATATTGTTGAGATGGAAAAGAACTGATTAGATTTTGGTGTCCTCGACTCCATTTTTCAAGGTCACAGTAAGGCTTAAATTGTGGGAAAATTGCTTGTCTGCACCCTATCACCTAAAGAAAGAATTGAATTTGATCAAACTTCTACATCTTTATTGTTGAGACATGGAAAAGACCTGATTAGATTTTGATGACTTTGACCCCATTTTCAAGGTCACACTAAGGCTTAGATTGCTGGAAAATGGCCTGCGCCTTGTCTCCTGAAGAATGAGTAGATTTAGAGCAGACTTACACAGCTATATTTTTGGGACGTGCATCGGAAGTCATTATATTTTGGTGACCTTCACTCCATTTTCAAGGTCAGACTAGGGCTTGATTGTTGGTAAATGGCTAGTCTGCACCCTGTCTCCTGAAGGAATGGATTGATTTTGATCTACCGTATTTACCATATATTTTCGGACACGTTAAAATAATTATTTTATTTTTTGTCCGAATATTTAGGAAAATATAATTTTCCAAAAAAACGCCGTGTCCGAAAATTAAAGAAAATACCCGAAGAATTCCGATAAAAATGAAGATTTTAAGGTCTGTCACGCAGGTAGATCGGCGGTTTGTAGTACCCGAGTTTTTAATACTGACTATTATGGACCGTTTTTTGCTTGATAAATACGAAAAATTAAACCACTGTTACTTTTTAACTGATCATCGCATCGTCGGTCGGACAGGGCACCATTTGTAAATAAATTGAGTCACATGATCCCTCCTGTTGTTGAGAAAAATCCTGCCGGTATTGGCACACCTCAAAGATGGATTAAGAAATAGATCAGCTCTATCAGTGATTTGTTGAGTAATAAATCACTGTTTGGAGGTCAGTTGTAAAGTAGATCAAATTACGAGCGCGGAGCGTGAGTGATTTATCTTCTTACAACTGACCGACAAACTGTGATTTATTACTCAACAAATCACGCACAAGAGCTGATCTATTTCGATTCTAACACATAGAAAACAACGAAAAGGTAATTGTATCCTTTAGATTTTTCAAACTTTCTGCCATCGAATAAAGAAATCCCGCCAAAAGTTTTGACTGTAACTCTGACGTTTACATGCAGTTCTTACGTTGCTGAAGTGAGAAAGTGACGTTACACAGTCTAGCGTCGTAGAAACTAAGACTGACGTCAGCAGCGTGTCGAAATGACGTCGGAAAGGCGCCGGATAGCGCCGCGCGTTTCCGCCCAGTGATTTATTGCATAATATATCACTGACTTTAACCATTGGCTATATAGGCGAGGAGTGTTAGAATTAGGTAAAGGGTTAAGTTCATTGCGTAGAATCGTAGCAGATGACAGATATCTGATTAGGATCTATTCTGTTTGCCAAAGATCGTTTCTGTAAGTGGATGAAACGGTTACTTTAGTATTTTTTTTTTTTTTTTTTAGCTACGGATTAGGTCTATAATCACTTCTACAGCATCGCTGGGGAAGCCGGCTTTTATGGCGACACTGGTAGAATGATTGTCTTTTTTACAAAGTTAAGCAACGGAGATCGCGGTTAGTACCTGGATGGGTGACCACGGTGAAGACTTCGTAGAAGACCTGGTTTCACGCTACATTTTTTTTTTTTTTTTTCGTTCCTAAAGCCATGAAAGATAGTAATGTATTTAATAGGAAAATGAAGTTACCATACCGACTCCTCATTATTTGCATCTATGCAAAGGCTGAGCAAGTTTTTCCACGAGGTTGCCCAATCGCCCTGAGCAGACGATCATAAAATTGCGTACGCTGCTTGCCTATTTAATAGGAGTGCTTGTTTTAATAAGTATTAATGGAAATTAATTTTTCATGCTTCACTGCTTTGATCGTCACTATGATCGTTTTTATCGCACCTGCTTGTAGCAGGGTGCGATATAGGCGTCCGATTTTCCGTCCGTCCGTCCGTCCGTCCGTCTGTCAACATTTATGTCGACGTTCGACATTTATGTCAAAGTTAGTATTCTAATCAACTACAAGACTAAACAACCATCAAACCCTGCATGAAACATCTCCCTGACCTCCTGACTTTGCGACATAGGTGTCCGCTTTTCCGTATGTCTGTCTATTCGTCCGTCCGTCTGTCAACATTTATGTCGAAGTTCAACATTTATGTCAAAGTTAGTATTTTAATCAACTACAAGACTAAACAACCATCAAACCTTGCATGAAACATCTCCCTGACCTCCTGACTGCGACATAGGTGCCCACTTTTCCATTCGTCTGTCTGTTCGTCCGTCCGTCTGTCCGTCTGTTAACAGTTCTGTTATGTCGAAGTTCGACATTTATGTCAAAGTTTGTATTCTAATCAACTACAAAACTAAACAACCATCAAACCTTGTATGAAACATCCCCCTGACCTCCCGACTTTGAGACATAGGTGCCCGCTTTTCCATTCGTCTGTCTGTTCATCCGTCCGTCTGTCTGTTAACAGTTCTGTTATGTCGAAGTTCGACATTTACGTCGAAGTTAGTATTCTAATCAACTACAATTCTACAACAACCATCATACCTTGCATGACACATCTCCCTGACCTCCTGACTTGGCAGGTATGTTGACCCAGTGACCTTGACCTATATTTTGCGCTCCATTGACTTTGACACAATTTACGTTGAAGTTCCAGATCTTCTCAACTATAAGGCGTACAACTACCAAACCTTGCATAGTACTTCTCCTAGATGTACTGACTTGGCAGGTACCTTGACCCGGTGACCTTGACCTATATTTTGAGCTCCAGTGACTTTGACATATTTTGCGTCGATGTTCGATATCTCCTCAACTATAAGGCCTACAACCATCAAACCTTGCAAAAGTGCTTCTTCTCAATGTACTGACTTGGCAGATACCTTGACCTGGTGACCTTGACCTATATTTTGGCTGCAGTGACTTTGACATAATTTACGTCAATGTTCCAGATCTCCTCAAGTGTAAGACCTCTAGCCACCAAACCTTGCATAGTGCTTCTCCTAGATGTACTGACTCTGCAGGTATCTTGACCCGGTGACCTTGACCTATATTTTGCGCTTCAGTGCCTTTTACACATTTTACGTCAACGTTCAATATCTCCTCAACTGTAAGGCCTTCAACCATCAAACCTTGCATAGTGCTTCTCCTCAATGTACGGACTCCGCAGGTACCTTCACTGGGTGACCTTGACCTATATTTCGCGCTCCATTGTCTTTTACACCTTTTACCTCACCCTTCCATATGTCCTCAACTGTAAGGCCTTCAACCACCAAACCTTATATAGCACTTCTTCTCGATGTACTGACTTGGCAGGTACCTTGACCTGGTGACCTTGACCTATATTGTGCACTCCAGTGACTTTGACACATTTGATGTTGATGTTCGGTATCTCCTCAAATATAAGACCTACAACCACTAAACCTTGCATAGTGCTTCACCTCATTGCACTGGCTTGGCAGGTACCTTGACCCAGTGACCTTGACCTATATTTGACACATTTTACGTTGATGTTTGATAACTCCTCAACTATAAGGCCTACAACCACCATACCTTGCATTGTGCTTTTCCTTGATGTACTGAATTAGCAGGTACCTTGACCCATGACCTTGACCTATATTTCATGCTCCAGTGACTTTTACACATTTTACGTCAACGTTCCATTATCATGGGCTGTATGATACGAAAAGCCAGTGCTGAAGATATAGCCATTAGAGGGAATGGGACTGGCCTGGAAAGTATGTGCCCCACTAGGCACTTTGTCTACATTTTTTTCAACCCAGTTTTCCAAGTAAGCACTGCTAAGAATGAAATAAACTTATTTAATAACCACGTTCTGATTGTGGCTCCTGTGACTTTTGCACCAGCAGGTGCGATGACGCCTTCCGCGGATTTCTTGTTTATCTTGGTTATGAGGGAATAAAATTATATAATGACGTCTTTTTACTTGACACGCCAACACACCATGCAGAGGGAACGTAACCACGGGTGTCATAAAATTTGCATGTGACTAACACGTGGTATAGAACCACGTGGTAATATGACGTTTTTTAAAAGATAACAATAAATAGTGTTACCGAGAAATAGACAGGTTCTATAATATCTCCTCGTTGAAAAACATTGAACGGTAATGAGATTTTGGCATGTTCCACGGCCATCATTATTATTTGTTTTTTTTTTTTTTTCTTCTTGCCTATTTTTAGCTGTATATTGGTAGATCAGTCCATTTGGACGAGGGGCGATTTCATCGTCTTCAAATGTATAGTAAGTGGCATGCGCAGTTTATAAGCTTGGCGATTTGAATAAACAAATAAAAGTAGTTTCTCCCTAAGTGAAAACAGCCCTAACGGAAAATAATTTTTAACCGAGTTAATTTTTTAGACTCTACTACTTGCTTCTTACCTGTTAGAAAATAGCTTCGTCTATCAAAACATCCGTGAAAATGATAGCGACGCTGCGGGTTTGGTGTTGGATTTCATTGAAAATTCGGCTTTGTCCAGAGGCATTTTTGTGTCCGAAATTAGGAAATTGTCTTTTTCAAATTCAGGGGGTGTCCGAACTGTTATGATGCATTAAATTATCATATTTTGCAGAAAATAGGCGGTGTCCGAACATTAATGGTGTCCGAAAATATATGGTTAATACGGTAACTTGTACATCTATATTGTTGTGGCATGGAAAAGAACTGATTAGATTTTAGGTGACCTTGACCCCATTTTCAAGGTCACACTAGGGCTTAGATTGTTGGAAAATGGCTTATCTGCACTGTATCTCTTGAAGGAATGGATGGGTTTTAACTAAACTTGCACAGCCAAATTGTTGTGGCATGGAAAATAACTAACTTTATTTTGGTGACCTTGACCCCATTTTCAAGGTCGCAGGATGGATCAGGTTGTTGGATAATTGCTTGTCTGCACGCTATCTGCTGAATGAATGGATGGATTTTGACCAAACTTGCACAGCTACATTGTTGAGACGGAGACAAGAACTGATTAGATTTTTTATGACCTTGATCCCATTTTCAAGATTACACAAGGGCTATGATTTTAGAAAATGGCTTGTCAGCACCCTATCTCACTGAGGAATGGATGAATTTTGACCGAACTTACATATAGGTGTATTGTGATCTTGAGTTTATTATAGATACAATCTATTGTAACAATATGTCTGTTCAAACTGGTGGGGGGACATACGTTTTTCCTCAGAAAACACTGTTCTAGTTTTAGTTTGTGTCTGGCATTAATTAGCATTTCTCTGAAGCAGTGACAGATGTGAGTGTTATACCTTGAATAGTAATTGTCTGCAACATACTCTTCAAGCATAAACTATGACCCAGTGCCCTTGACCTTGATTCCGCACTTGAGTGACGGCAGACTGCATGCCTAGTTATCAACCCAGTCATTGTTGCTGGTTATGCCTCACTCTTTAATTGCACGACTGCAGGTCGGCCCTCAGACTTAATGACGGTCTCTTTGTAAAACTTTAATCAGTGGGTTGGGGCTTAATGATATGTCATCGGCTTGGCCCACCATGGTTCAGCTATTGGTTTTCATTTACTCTAGCCATGAGTACTCATCTTTGTTTACCATAGTGATTAATTTGATTTTTATGTTTTCCTTTTGATCCATTGACAGTATTGGGAGCCTTTATGCAAACCAAATTTTTATATCTTAGTTTAACTGCACAATACATTAACCTATAGATAATGTGCTATTCTATTCTGTATTTCACACCTTCCACAGAAAAACTACAGTTCAGTCATCTTATACAGTCTTAATCCAGAAGGTCCCTTAGGCTGTTACCTTTATGGCGTAACTCTTCCAGCTTAAATGATCAGGTGTCAGTTTCTTTTCTGTGGACAAGAAAGCAAACAAAGGATTTGTTTATCAGTGAAAGAAATCTTTTTTTTTATTCATTTTTCCCCAGTTAACTTTCTGAATCCTTCTCTTGTCTTCTTTACTCATGCCGTTCACTAAAATCTTATCACTTTCTATTAGTTGTATTTCAATTTTTTGTTATTGTTGATTGTTGATTGTTGATTTGTGTCATACATTTTTGCGACTCTCGTATTTTTTGGCGTAACGTTCATATTTGAATCAATAATCATGCATTATAACGTAAATATTAATTTGTTCTTTCTGTTCCAGATTATTTATTGACATGATATGTAATAACTAGAAGAGTATGGACAGCTTTCAACAGTGAACTGAGTGAAGATTTCCAAGGTGGAGAAGCTGATTAGCAAAGAACTAGTCAACCCTATTGGGTTATACGACAATTCCTTACTGATGGGACACCACTCCACAGGGCTATACTGCCAGGGGTAGGACCCATCTGGGTGGCGTCTTATGGGTGCTATATGTACTCAATAAAGTCTGTCCACTAGGCACCAGGCATTGGGCAACCAAGCACCAGTCAATATACATCAGCTTTATCAGGCACTGGGCAACCAGGCACCAGTCAACCGGGCAACCAGGCACAGGGCAACCAGGCACTGGGCAACCAGTCACCAGGCACCAGTCAATTCAACAGGCAACTACTCACCCGGCACCAGTCATCAGGTATTAGTTGCCACTCATCATGTCGGATTACTAGTGCTGGATAGCAGTCACTACTCTCCGTACAATCTATTACTGCTCATAAAGCATCATAGACCAGGCAAATCAATGGTTACAGGTTATGGAATGACAGTGTTGGGTTTGAATACCTGGTAATCATCTATATCATAGACATTTGTCCACTCATTTCCGAATTAGACTAAGAATTCTAGATATATATTTTAATTATAAATGAATCATAATTATCTGTTACTAACAAATTCTGAATTCAATGATCAATAATATAAAGAGTTTTAATGCTATCAATATTAGTATTGTTATTGAACATCGGACAGTACTTTAAAAATATTAATACATTTCTGTTTAATACGTTTGAAAGAGATCACCACTTTAAGGATCCTCATCTCATTTGGCCTTATTGCAAGGGATGAGTGCCATAATTTTATCTTATGTTATAAGACGAAGGAAAATATATTCGGAACTTAATTATTTGTTCTTCTTCCACAGTCTCTTCTTGCTCTCGATACGCAACAGCATAGAGATATAAGAAATCAGTATAGTTATAAGAAAAAAGTATCCGATCCTCCCTTCTTTCCTTTAATATTATTACTATAAATGGTATCATAGATCTAAATGAATTAGATAATTGATCCTTCAATAATCAGGAATTAAATTATTACGATTGTGCTACTTTCCTTATATTAATTTGTTCCTGTATAATCAAGTGGAATATAAGGCTATGGAGTAAAGTCTTAGATGGTTAGTGATGCCACTGCTGTGATTGGTTAAAATTATATCTGCCAGCAAGCAGCACTCTAGTCTTGAATAAACAATTAATGTCATTCTGTTATGCTCATGATTATTGCCAGATGCACAAAGGTGATGCTAGTGAAAAAGTGTTAGTTTGCGTGAAAAGGCACTTTTCTGCCATGTATGACCAAACTGTGACGTTCAAGATATTATTACTGTCTCCAAAAAGAGACATAAAATTTATCAAACTGAATTACATGTATAAATCTGCATAAACAGGCTGATCAAAGCATGACATGTTATGAAAAAGGGCAAAAGGTAAACTAAAATTGTCTGAGCATGTATTATATGAAAAAGACTTACTTATTCAAATATCATCTCTAGATTACAATGATTAGCATAGAAGTCTCGTAGAGGCACATATTCTTTTTTCATAGAATATGGGAAATAGCCGGTAAATTATACTTTTAGTCCCATATTAGATTTATATGTGGATAATTATTAATACCTGTTGATAGAGTTTAGGTTAGTTGTGTCCTTTCCAAACTCTGGAATAAAGTAAATCGTTAGTAAGATATATATATTAAGGCATTAAATTCTATTCAACACGTTCTTTTAGTTTGCCTTACTCAAATTCTGAATCATTTTAGTTTACGCACAAAATGTTCCAGATAATTCAGTTCTCAGATTAAGAATTTATTACGATGAAGATTACTTCTTCTGAGAATAATAAATTAGCACACTGGCTGGGGGACTGCCTTACTTAAATTCTGGATCATTTTAGTTTACGCAAGAAATTTTCCAGACAATTCAGTTCTCAGATTAAGAATTTATTATGATGAAGATTACTTCTTCTTAGAATAATAAATTAACACATTGGCTATGGTAATGATAAAAACTATATAGTAGTTGCGGTCATGGTACCTAAGCCGTAAGCCAAACTCATCTCCGTAAACAAATGACGAATCCGAATGATCAGACCAACAGACATAGACCCTAGAATAAAGGGTGTGTAATCAGGCGTCCGCGGATAGTAAGCATTACTTGGTAAGCAAGCTTCCCCCACCATGCCCATAGGCCTGAATGAAGGAAATATCGGTAGAAGCATATGTCCTGGATTTGGGAAGTCTACTTATGGCGTGTCACTGGAAAAAACATCAGAAACAATTCTGGAAACTGCCACATTGTAGGGATTGACCAGATCATGATGTCTCCCATAGAACTTCTTGTGTTGCTACCAGTTTGGTTTTTTGATACCCCTGGCTCAACAACTTTGTAGTGAGCACTTTCCCACGCTCCATAAGTCCTGATAATTTGAACAGGCTCTGGCATAACGGATTAACTGTGAAATGTAAATGCCGTAATGGTGGTGCAGAAGGGATATTACTGCTCAGGAATGGAAAGTTAACAACGGGAAAATTGAAGTCATCCCGTTTGTCATAAAGCCTAGTAGTAAGCTTTCCATTGTCAATGTAGAGATAACAATCCAAGTATGAGGAGGAGGCTGCAGTCTCCGTTGTTTCCTTTATTTCAAGTTCACATGGGTAGATAAATAGGCAGACCTAATCTACGTTTAGTATAGGTCTATATTATTTATTATCCTTAAGTGTAATATAAAGCAAATTTCTGGAGGAATCCTATGCTACGAATAGCTCTACTTCCTCTGTTATTTACCCCTATAACAAGAATCCATGTCAATCAGGGCCCAGTTGTTCAAAGCTAACGATGTCGTTAGTTAACGATTTATTAAAATTTACATCGAGTGATACGCAAATATGCTGAAATTTTTGGCTGAAAAAATGTGAGTAGCTTTTGCAGTGCAAAAGCTACTCACATTTTTTCAGCAAAAAATATCAGAATATTGTATATTGAATCCGCTAAAACAGTTAACGAAATGACCCTTAACGAGCTCGTTAAGCTAACGACGCTTTGAACAGCTGGGCCCAGATCTTGTTCAGGGTTGACTGGGCCATAAAACCTCAACACAACAAGATCTTGTTCAGACTCTTGAAGTAGGTAAATAATCATTAAAGGCAGTAATAGATTTAGTACGTCATTATTATTATTGCTCTAATCTAGAAATATAATTTAAGAAGTTGCAAATCTAATTTCAAAATAATTTTGAATATGGGACCGTTTAGAAACCTTACAACTAATAATTATTTTAGATATATATATATATATATGTTATATATATATATATATATATGTATATATATATATATATATATATATATATATATATATATGTTGAGAGTTAATCATTAACAGTGCTATGATTTGTTTACCTGAGGCCTTTTGGCTTTTGCCTTCTTCAGAGATTTTCTGTTTTAAAAAATAACATAAAAATGTAAAATTTATGAGTAAAAGATTATGCCTTTTTCGGGCCCATGTTATCTGCGACTTGATAACTGATCATGTTTAGATATATGTGAAATGTAAACAATATACGTAAACACAACGTGCAAAAAGTATAAAGCTTATCTTCACTATCAACACAATACGCAAAGCGTATAAAGTTTATCTTTACTATCAACACCACTGTGGCCATATACACAATGTATACAATGCACATAAACCTTACACCGAAAGGGATATACACCAACCTGAGTGTTTTTTTACCAGTACGCAAGGCAAATGGGCCCACCCTACGCAAAATCACACAAACAAAACGCTCCACATAAGTTGTCGCATGCCCTGACTTAGGAACAGTTATCAAGTCACAGAGGACCAGATAACATGAGCTCGAAAAGGGCATAATCTTTTACTCGTAAATTTTACATTTTTATATATATTTAATACAAAGGAAACTTTCTAAGAGAGGTTCTACTCGTCATAAAGAATTTAAGTTCTGTTAACAAGTAATAGAAAGAATACAATCTGAAAATCTCGATCTCCCTCAGATATGTTGTTCTATTGATATAACATCGTAATATCCGATGATGGATATTTTTAAGTGAATATAAAGACAATTCATTCAAGACATTATCGATATCATCATAAGTCAGGACTGTCCTTTTAAATTATAATGAGTTTTTATATAATTAAACTTTATATTTTAGGAAGTTCCTCAATTATGCTTTTGTCAGAGCTTCCTTGTTTTTCGTTAAACTACCGTAATTACCATATATTTTCGGACACGTTAAAATAATTATTTTATTTTTTGTCCGAATATTTATGAAAATATAATTTTCAAAAAAACGCTGTGTCCGAAAATTAAAGAAAATACCCGAAAAATTCCGATAAAAATGAAGATTTTAAGGTCTGTCATGCAGGTAGATCGGCGGTTTGTAGTACACGAGTTTTTAATACTGACTATTATGGACCGTTTTTTGCTTGATAAATACGAAAAATTAAACCACTGTTACTTTTCAACTGATCATCGCATCGTCGTTCGGACAGGGCGCCATTTGTAAATAAACTGAGTCACATGACCCCTCCTGTTGTTCAGAAAAATCCTGCCGGTATTGGCACACCTCAAAGATGGACTTGGTGCAAAGGGCTAAGTTCGTTGATAGAATCGCAGCAGATGGCAGATATCTGATTAGGATCTATTCTGTTTGCCAAAGATCGTTTCTGTAAGTGGATGAAACGGTTACTTTAGTTTATTTTTTTTTATTTTATTTTTATTTATTTTTTTTTTTTTTGTAACGGATTAGGTATATAATCACTTCTACAGCCTCGCTGTAGAAGCCGGCTTTTATGGCGACATTGGTAGAATGATTGGCTTATTTACAAAGTTAAGCAACGGAGAGTGCGGTTAGTACCTGGATGGGTGACCGCGGTGCTTGAATCGGTTGCCCAATCGCCCTGAGCAGATGATCATAAAATTGCATAATATTAACGCACTGACAAAAGGTCGCTGATCGCCTGTTTAATAGGAGTGCTTGTTTTAAAAAGTATTAATGGAAATTAATTTTACAAGCTTCACTGCTTTGATTGTCACTATAATCGTTTTTATCTTGGTTATGAGGGAATGCCCATAATGAAAATTATATAATGACGTCTTTTTTACTTGACACGCCGACACACCATGTAGAGGAAATGTAACCTCGGGTGTTGTAAAGTTTGCATGTGACTAACACGTGGTATAGAACCACGTGGTAATATGACGGTTTTTAAAAGATAACTATAAAAAGTGTTACCGAGAAATGGACAGGTGCTATAATATCTCCTCGTTGAAAAACATTGAACGGTAATGAGATTGTGGCATGTTCCACGGCCTTCATTATTATTATTATTATTGTTTTTCTTCTTGCCTATTTTTAGCTGTGTATTGGTAGATCAGTCCATTTGGACGAGGGGTGATTTCATCGTCTTCGAATGTATAGTAAGTGGCATGTGCAGTTTATAAGCACGGCGATTTGAATAAACAAATAAAAGTCGTAGTTTATCCCTGAATGAAAACAGCCCTGACGGAAAATAATTTTTAACTGAGTTATTTTTTTAGACTCTTCTACTTCCTTCTTACCTGTTAGAAAATGGCTTCGTCTATCAAAACATCCGTGAAAATGATAGCGACTCTGCGGGTTTGTTGTTGAATTTCATTGAAAATTCGGCTTTGTACAGAGGCATTTTTGTGTCCGAAATTAGGAAATTATCTTTTTCAAATTCAGGGGGTGTCCGAAATGTTATGGTGTATTAAATTATCATATTTTGCAGAAAATAGGTGGTGTCCAAACATTAATGGTGTCCGAAAATATATGGTAAATACGGTATAAGGTATGTACCTGAAGTACAATTATACATATTGAAAATGGACTTTTCATTAAACATTTATGTTTATAGATCATTAAAAGATAAATTGATAATGATTGGAGATATTAGATAAGATCCGATATATATATATCTATCTTCATATTATCATTATGATAAGTTAAACTTGTTTTAATGGTTAAATTGACCTATTCACATTGTGTTTAATAGGGTTGATATTTCACTGACACATTCTTAAACAAGTTATTTCTCTGTCTTCAGTACGTAATGACTATGCCTGATTACTCGGGAGTATTTCTTTTACTATTGCGCTTGTTAAGTCAAACTGTGGACAAGCTTTCACTTCATAGATACAGTCATTGACGATAAAGAAATCGTTTTCTATCTTTGAACAGAGAAATAATGAGTTTCTATTCTTTGCACCTTGGGTGAAAGATGAAATTACGTCTATCTTCAACCAATATGACATACGATTTTGATGAATAAGAACACTATACAACACATCTTTCACTCTTGTATTAAGAATCGTCCGTAACACAATTGTGATGTAATCACTCTCCTGATCTACACATAGTTCTTGAGAGTATCTCCTTCCTTCCTGAAATCCGATACAAGCATAGAAAATTGTGATATTTCAGGTGTTAATTATTAAGAGACTTGTTTTACACTATTTATATATTCAACTCTAAATTATAATAGAGTGTTTAATCAATATATAAAAACCCTAGGAGTTATTTTATATCTAGTTTATATGGATAATCTTATAGTCACGATGAATGATTTATCCATAAAATTACATCTTACAGATTGTTTAAATATAAAATTATTCTCTACTTGAATAAATAAGTTTTGGTTTATGATTTATTCATAATAAGAATATTCTATTATTTTATATTTTGCCTCTATTTTCACAATTCTAGTTACATTCGTGCAGAATAGTTAATTCTATCTCTGAAGCTATACGTTTAGTGTTACCAGAGATACTAAAATCAGTATTATTTTGACTGGACATTTATACTTATCAGTCATTTTGTATTACTTGAAGCAACATAATAAACTCCCCTAGTCTCATATTACTAGGGAAGTTTAAGCATTTTTGGACTAAATATTTCCTGTATTATATTTTCGCATAGAAGGAAGTCGTATCGAAAGTACTTCCTTTTTTCTCTATCATAATTATTATTATTATATCCAGAATAATAATAATAATAACATTCAAAAGAATGTCTGATGCCTGATAACTCACTTTCATTCTGGAGTCCATGTCTGTTCGTCGGAAAATTCTGACTAGTCATTCATTTCCAGATTGATGACATTGAATGATCAATTGAGTCCTGCGTGAAATCACCTGACCAGTAAATGACACCAAAATCTGACCAACCAAAATAGCTTACCAGTTAACGGTTAATGTTATTGCTTAGACAAACAATATTACCTATGTACTTTTTCATTGATAAATACAGCTAAGAATGCAGTTTTCATTGACAAATACAGGTATCACTTTATTGTTTGTCTAAGGATTTACGCATGGGCTTGGTTATAGCCTTCTGACGGAGGAGTCAATTGAGTACCATAACCACAATGATTTGAAATTAGTCTATGGTATGTTATAATGAGACATGGTAATAGAGATGATTCTAACCAGTTCTTTCTAATTGATTAGATCTCAATAATATGAGGGCAAGTCAATAAGTAACCAGCCTATCCCATTTCCAATTGACCAAGAACCCAAGATTTTCATGCCTTGTTTCAATACATGTTTTAGGCCTGAAGGCAACATTGCACCCTTATCGTGTCATTCATTCATAAGATATTGAATGTCAAACATGGCTAGCGATGCAAAAGTAAGCTTTTCGTCAAAAGTTGAGTACCGTGCTGTACTTCGGTACTTGTATTTGAAAAAGAAAACAGGTCAGGAAATACATTGCGAGTTGACCAGTGTTTATGGGTCTTCTGCACCATCGTATGCACAAGTTAAATTCTGGATTGGGGAATTCAAATGCAGTAGATTGTCTTTAGAAGACAAAACCAGGTATGGATGCCCATCAGATGCCACAGATGAAGAAATGTGTTACAAAGTACGGGATCTGGTGTTCTCTGATAGGCGAATTAAGGTGGAAGAAATAGCCAATGCATTATACATTTCACATGGTAGCGTTTCAACAACTTTACATGATCGCTTGGGTATGCACAAGCTAACAGCCGGTTGAGTCCCAAAATCCCATAGCGACGAGCAAATGGCAACCAGAGCATCAGTAAACAGCGCATTGTTGAAGTCGTTTGGGTCAAAGGAAGATGATTTCCTTTCACGTCTGGTGACTGTAGATGAGACCTGGGTCCATTATTATGAGCCAGAGAATAAAGCTCAAAGTCGCCAGAGTGTAGGGCCGGGGTCTCTTAGGCCAACGAAGTTCAAAACGCAAGCCTCTGCTGGCAAGGTGATGGCAACTGTATTTTGGGATGCACAAGGCGTTATTATGTTGGACTTCCTAGCAAAGAAAAGTACAATAACAGGTGCGTATTATGCAAATTTGCTCGACCAACTGAGAACTGTGATCCCTGAAAAACACTGAGGTAAACTCTCCAAAGGGATTCTGCTCCAACAGGACAATGTGAGAGTCCACACTTGCAAAATTGCAGTGGATGCTGTTGAGCTGAATGGGTGTGAGCTAATACCGCACCCTGCCTATTATCCGACTTAGCTCCTAGTGACTATTTTTTATTCCCAAATTTGAAAAAGGATATCCGTGGAGGTCATTTCTGGTCCATGGAAGAAGTCATGGCAGCAGTTGAAGAGTGGGTTAGAGACAAGGACCCTGGCTTCTTCAGTTCTGTGCTGATGGCACTGGAATACTGTTGGCCCAAGTGCATCATTCTAGAGGGCAATTACATCGAAAAAGAAGAGATCAATCTCACCCAGAAATAAGTAAGGCTGGTTTTTTAGCTCGCCTGTACGAAGTACAAGGAGAGCTATTGTAGTCATCCGGGTCGTCCACGTTTGCGTTTGCATTTGCGTTTGCATTCCCGTTCCCGTCACACTGCGTTAAAGTTTTTCAAATGCTTATATCTCAACAGTCACTCCTCACAGAGGCATCAAATTTGGAACTTAGGTACCTTGGAGGGTCTTCTGAGATTCCAAGAGAATAAACCCCTGGGTTCATGCCCCTGGGTGGGGCTAGGGGTCAGAATCTAGGACACCTTTGTAATACTGTGTTAAAGTTTTTCAAATTCTTATATCTTGACTTTCACTCCTCATAGAGCATTCATATTTAGAATTTGGGTACCTGGACGAGTCTTCTGAGATTCCAAAAGAACATACCCCTGGGTTCATACCTCAGGATGGGCATTGGAGTGGGGCTAGGGGTCAAAATCTAGGACACATTTGTAAAATCTTATATGCCTACAGGTTATAGACACAACTGGTTATACATCAGCTAACTATGTGACATCGGTTTAAGTGTAAGAGAGTGAAGGTCATGGTGACCTACATTTTACGGTCCAGGTCACCTAGATTTCACAGTGCAGTGATTTTGCCTTATATCTTGATTACTATTTGTTGGATAAATGTCACACCTGGGATATTACTTCCATGTGACCCAATGAATGACCACTTACTATATCTAGGTCATTGTGACCTATATTTCATGGTTCAGTGATTTTGCCTTATATCTTGAATACTATTTGTTGGATAAATGTCACACCTGGGATATTACTTCCATGTGACCCAATGAATGACCACTTACTATATTTAGGTCATTGTGACCTATATTTTATGGTTCAGTGATTTTGCCTTATATCTTGAATACTATTTGTTGGTTAAATGTCACACCTGGGATATTAGTTCCATGTGACCCAATGAATGACCACTTACTATATCTAGGTCATTGTGACCTATATTTCATGGTTCAGTGATTTTGCCTTATATCTTGAATACTATTTGTTGGATAAATGTCACACCTGGGATATTAGTTCCATGTGACCCAATGAATGACCACTTACTATATCTAGGTCATTGTGACCTATATTTTATGGTTCAGTGATTTTGCCTTATATCTTGAATACTATTTGTTGGATAAATGTCACACCTGGGATATTACTTCCATGTGACCCAATGAATGACCACTTACTATATCTAGGTCATTGTGACCTATATTTCATGGTTCAGTGATTTCGCCTTATATCTTGAATACTATTTGTTGGATAAATGTCACACCTGGGATATTAGTTCCTTGTGACCCGATTATTGACGTCAAAATATATCTCTGTTGGTGTGACCTACATTTCATGGTTCAGTGATTTTGCCTTATATCTTGAATACTATTTGTTGGATAAATGTCACACCTGGGATATTACTTCCATGTGACCCAATGAATGACCACTTACTATATCTAGGTCATTATGACCTATATTTCATGCTTCAGTGATTTTGCCTTTTATTTTTATTACTATTTCATGGAGAATTGTCATACCTGGATTATTATATCTATGTGACAAAATGATTTACATACAAATACATCTAAGTCAGTGTGACCTATATTATATGGTTGAATGATTTCGCCATATAACTTGAAAATTATTTCATAGATTATTTCATTTTGATTTTCTTACTGATAAAAATGTTACAATATAAAATGTACCCAGCAGGCGAGCTACGCTGTCCTACGACAGCTCTTGTTATTGACTCTCCCTCGTATTATAAGATCTTAAATTAAATTAGGAGGCTGTTTTTTTACAGTAGCCTATGTTATCAGCCTTTATTCTTGTTTAGAATATTATGTCTGCCAAACTCTATGTAATGATGTTAGCAGTCTTTCCCTTTTCTTCTTCTTTTGTCAAGGATATGAAACGTTTCCTAAATCTCCTATGGCAAAAGTGTTTTATTAAATTGAATTAGGTTATCATTCTTCATCCGCAGAAGTAGACAATCTCTGTCTAGTATCATCGCTAGGACTATGTTACATTAATACAATTAGCCTAGCAATATGATAGTTATCAATCATACATTTGCTGTCATTGATTGATAAACTGGGTATTGGGTAAAGATTAGACCATTTAACGGAATTATTATTATTATCCCTTTTTACATTGAAAATAATAAATCTTACAGTTAAATAAGGATTATAGTCTACTCATTGGAAAAAAAAGTTATATTAGTCCACTCTAATCTGATCAAAATTATAATAATTTAGACTATTTACTAATTAGATAATCTTTACATGTCAAGGCTTTATATGAAAATCTGGAGAAATGTAGGTTATCAATAGGAAACTTGTCCGAGAAGATATTTCCTTATTCAATAATGCACCTCTAAAGATAGACAGTTTGGTTTAGACATCTGTTTGACAAGTTTGATTTCAAACATATTATCAAACAGTATTCTTGTAGTTGCAGTTGAAGTCCAATATTGAGGTTATGTCTCAATGTCTCATTAATTCCTTTTTGGGGCCAACTGTTGTTACCCAAAAAAAGAAGGAGGGTGGGCAGTGGTTAGGCCTCTGAGGCTCAAGAATTAGGAACCTCTATAGTCTTCTATTAACATAAAAGGTATTAAAACCTTAAAGATATGCTATAAGTGAATCTAGATCATTCTTACTATGACAACATGGGATTAGAATGTATCTGATTCATAGTTTCCTTAGTCTTAATCTAGAAGTATAGGGACTCTATTTTTATTATTTGTGTTAGAATAGGAGAGCTCCTCCCTCCTAATCTGCTAATTCTAGCACATTATCTACAGGTTAATATATTGTGCAGTTAAAATGAAGTTTTTTTAAAGTAAAACTTATATTTTGACTAGCAATACTTAACCTATTGATAAGAGAGTCCCACCTCCCTCAGCATAGCTCTATCTTAATTGTTTCTCTTGTTTTATACATCAAAGTAACTGACACGTGATCATGTAAGTGGGAAGAGTTACGTCATACAGGTAGCTGCCTGACCTTCTATATTAAGACTCTTTAAGAAGACTGAACTGTGGTTTTTCTGTGGAAGGTGTGAAATACAGAAGAGAATAGCACATTATCTATAGGTTAAGTATTGCTAGTTAAAATATGTTTTACTTCTAAAAACTTCATTTTTTAGCTCGCCTGTACGAAGTACAAGGAGAGCTATTGTAGTCACCCCGTTCATCTGCGTTTGCGTTTACATTTGCGTTCCCGTTCCCGTCACACTGCGTTAAAGTTTTTCAAATGCTTATATCTCAACAGTCACTCCTCACAGAGGCATCAAATTTGGAACTTAGGTACCTTGGAGGGTCTTCTGAGATTCCAAGAGAATAAACCCCTGGGTTCATGCCCCTGGGTGGGGCTAGGGGTCAGAATCTAGGACACCTTTGTAATACTGTGTTAAAGTTTTTCAAATTCTTATATCTTGACTTTCACTCCTCATAGAGCATTCATATTTAGAATTTGGGTACCTGGACGAGTCTTCTGAGATTCCAAAAGAACATACCCCTGGGTTCATACCTCAGGGTGGGCATTGGAGTGGGGCTAGGGGTCAAAATCTAGGACACATTTGTAAAATCTTATATGCCTACAGGTTATAGACACAACTGGTTATACATCAGCTAACTATGTGACATCGGTTTAAGTGTAAGAGAGTGAAGGTCATGGTGACCTACATTTTACGGTCCAGGTCACCTAGATTTCAGGGTGCAGTGATTTTGCCTTATATCTTGAATACTATTTGTTGGATAAATGTCACACCTGGGATATTACTTCCATGTGACCCAATGAATGACCACTTACTATATCTAGGTCATTGTGACCTATATTTCATGGTTCAGTGATTTTGCCTTATATCTTGAATACTATTTGTTGGATAAATGTCACACCTGGGATATTAGTTCCTTGTGACCCGATTATTGACGTCAAAATATATCTCTGTTGGTGTGACCTATATTTCATGGTTCAGTGATTTTGCCTTATATCTTGAATACTATTTGTTGGATAAATGTCACACCTGGGATATTAGTTCCATGTGACCCAATGAATGACCACTTACTATATCTAGGTCATTGTGACCTATATTTCATGCTTCAGTGATTTTGCCTTTTATTTTTATTACTATTTCATGGAGAATTGTCATACCTGGATTATTATATCTATGTGACAAAATGATTTACATACAAATACATCTAGGTCAGTGTGACCTATATTATATGGCTTAATGATAAAAATGTTACAATATAAAATGTACCCAGCAGGCGAGCTACGCTGTCCTACGACAGCTCTTGTTGTATTAAGAGTAGCATTGGGACCCAGGATGAAGTTGACCGGCTTTAAACCCCAGGTTGTTTATTCTACTGACTGTTCGAAGGCAGTGGTCCAGTGTTAGGCTTACTCTTTGTTGTTTGTGGTTTATTGTCCCCCGCCTTTTCGAAGAAAAGTGGAGGGACACTATTTTCGGCTTTCCGTGGTGCGTGGTTCCGAATTTTCAGTAGGTGTCCCCTTAACTCCTCCCACAGTTTTTGTCTGATCCTTTTGAAACTTTACAGGTGCTTTAAGGATGGTCTGAAGATATGCATGTGGTCTTTTGAGAATCCTGAAATTATTTTTTATCACTTTTTACACATTTTGAACTTAGACATTTTTTGAGTTCTAATATTACAGAAGTGTATAGGGAGTAGATACCTTGTCCCCTTAACTCCTCCCACAGTTTTTGGCTGATCCTTATGAAACTTTACGTGGGCTTTTAGGATGGCCTGAAGATATGCATGTGGAAGTTTCAGAATACTGAAATAATTTTTTATCACTTTTTCTGCATTTTTTATTAGACATTTTTTGAGTTCTAATACTTCAGAAGTGTATAGGGAGTAGGTACCTTGTCCCCGTAACTCCTACCACAGTTTTAAGCCGATCATTTTAAAACTTTACAGGTGTTTTAGGATGGTCTGAAGATATGCATGTGGTTTTTTCAGAATCCTGAAATTATTTTTTATCACTTTTTACACATTTTGAATGTGGACACTTTTTGAGTTCTAATATTACAGAAGCGTATAGGGAGTAGGTACTTTGTCCCCTAAACTCCTCCCACAGTTTTTGGCCGATCCTTTTGAAACTTTACATGTATCTTTAGGATGGCCTGATGAAATGCATGTGTTTTTTCCAGAATCCTGAAATAATTTTTAATCACTTTTTCCGCATTTTTAACTTAGAAATTTTTTTAGGTCTAATACTACAAAAGCGTATAGGGAGTAGGTACCTTTTCCCCCGTAACTCCTCCCACAGGTTTAAGCCGATCCTTTTGAAACTTTACAGGTGCTATAAGGATGGTCTGAAGATATGCATGTTTTTTTTTTTTTCAGAATCCTGAAATTATTTTATCACTGGTTTTTTGCTTAAATACTTAGGTAAGTGATACAAGACCAATGGAAGAAATAGCCAATGCATTATACATTTCACATGGTAGCGTTTCAACAACTTTACATGATCGCTTGGGTATGCACAAGCTAACAGCCGGTTGAGTCCCAAAATCCCATAGCGACGAGCAAATGGCAACCAGAGCATCAGTAAACAGCGCATTGTTGAAGTCGTTTGGGTCAAAGGAAGATGATTTCCTTTCACGTCTGGTGACTGTAGATGAGACCTGGGTCCATTATTATGAGCCAGAGAATAAAGCTCAAAGTCGCCAGAGTGTAGGGCCGGGGTCTCTTAGGCCAACGAAGTTCAAAACGCAAGCCTCTGCTGGCAAGGTGATGGCAACTGTATTTTGGGATGCACAAGGCGTTATTATGTTGGACTTCCTAGCAAAGAAAAGTACAATAACAGGTGCATATTATGCAAATTTGCTCGACCAACTGAGAACTGTGATCCCTGAAAAACACTGAGGTAAACTCTCCAAAGGGATTCTGCTCCAACAGGACAATGTGAGAGTCCACACTTGCAAAATTGCAGTGGATGCTGTTGAGCTGAATGGGTGTGAGCTAATACCTCACCCTGCCTATTATCCGACTTAGCTCCTAGTGACTATTTTTTATTCCCAATCTTGAAAAAGGATATCCGTGGAAGTCATTTCTGGTCCATGGAAGAAGTCATGGCAGCAGTTGAAGAGTGGGTTAGAGACAAGGACCCTGGCTTCTTCAGTTCTGTGCTGATGGCACTGGAATACTGTTGGCCCAAGTGCATCATTCTAGAGGGCAATTACATCGAAAAAGAAGAGATCAATCTCACCCAGAAATAAATTAGGCTGGTTTTTTAGCTCGCCTGTACGAAGTACAAGGAGAGCTATTGTAGTCATCCGGGTCGTCCACGTTTGCGTTTGCATTTGCGTTTGCGTTCCCGTTCCCGTCACACTGCGTTAAAGTTTTTCAAATGCTTATATCTCAACAGTCACTCCTCACAGAGGCATCAAATTTGGAACTTAGGTACCTTGGAGGGTCTTCTGAGATTCCAAGAGAATAAACCCCTGGGTTCATGCCCCTGGGTGGGGCTAGGGGTCAGAATCTAGGACACCTTTGTAATACTGTGTTAAAGTTTTTCAAATTCTTATATCTTGACTTTCACTCCTCATAGAGCATTCATATTTAGAATTTGGGTACCTGGACGAGTCTTCTGAGATTCCAAAAGAACATACCCCTGGGTTCATACCTCAGGGTGGGCATTGGAGTGGGGCTAGGGGTCAAAATCTAGGACACATTTGTAAAATCTTATATGCCTACAGGTTATAGACACAACTGGTTATACATCAGCTAACTATGTGACATCGGTTTAAGTGTAAGAGAGTGAAGGTCATGGTGACCTACATTTTACGGTCCAGGTCACCTAGATTTCAGGGTGCAGTGATTTTGCCTTATATCTTGAATACTATTTGTTGGATAAATGTCACACCTGGGATATTACTTCCATGTGACCCAATGAATGACCACTTACTATATCTAGGTCATTGTGACCTATATTTCATGGTTCAGTGATTTTGCCTTATATCTTGAATACTATTTGTTGGATAAATGTCACACCTGGGATATTACTTCCATGTGACCCAATGAATGACCACTTACTATATTTAGGTCATTGTGACCTATATTTCATGGTTCAGTGATTTTGCCTTATATCTTGAATACTATTTGTTGGTTAAATGTCACACCTGGGATATTAGTTCCATGTGACCCAATGAATGACCACTTACTATATCTAGGTCATTGTGACCTATATTTCATGGTTCAGTGATTTTGCCTTATATCTTGAATACTATTTGTTGGATAAATGTCACACCTGGGATATTAGTTCCATGTGACCCAATGAATGACCACTTACTATATCTAGGTCATTGTGACCTATATTTTATGGTTCAGTGATTTTGCCTTATATCTTGAATACTATTTGTTGGATAAATGTCACACCTGGGATATTACTTCCATGTGACCCAATGAATGACCACTTACTATATCTAGGTCATTGTGACCTATATTTCATGGTTCAGTGATTTCGCCTTATATCTTGAATACTATTTGTTGGATAAATGTCACACCTGGGATATTAGTTCCTTGTGACCCGATTATTGACGTCAAAATATATCTCTGTTGGTGTGACCTACATTTCATGGTTCAGTGATTTTGCCTTATATCTTGAATACTATTTGTTGGATAAATGTCACACCTGGGATATTAGTTCCATGTGACCCAATGAATGACCACTTACTATATCTAGGTCATTATGACCTATATTTCATGCTTCAATGATTTTGCCTTTTATTTTTATTACTATTTCATGGAGAATTGTCATACCTGGATTATTATATCTATGTGACAAAATGATTTACATACAAATACATCTAAGTCAGTGTGACCTATATTATATGGTTGAATGATTTCGCCATATAACTTGAAAATTATTTCATAGATTATTTCATTTTGATTTTCTTAATGATAAAAATGTTACAATATAAAATGTACCCAGCAGGCGAGCTACGCTGTCCTACGACAGCTCTTGTTATTGACTCTCCCTCGTATTATAAGATCTTAAATTAAATTAGGAGGCTGTTTTTTTTACAGTAGCCTATGTTATCAGCCTTTATTCTTGTTTAGAATATTATGTCTGCCAAACTCTATGTAATGATGTTAGCAGTCTTTCCCTTTTCTTCTTCTTTTGTCAAGGATATGAAACGTTTCCTAAATCTCCTATGGCAAAAGTGTTTTATTAAATTGAATTAGGTTATCATTCTTCATCCGCAGAAGTAGACAATCTCTGTCTAGTATCATCGCTAGGACTATGTTACATTAATACAATTAGCCTAGCAATATGATAGTTATCAATCATACATTTGCTGTCATTGATTGATAAACTGGGTATTGGGTAAAGATTAGACCATTTAACGGAATTATTATTATTATCCCTTTTTACATTGAAAATAATAAATCTTACAGTTAAATAAGGATTATAGTCTACTCATTGGAAAAAAAAGTTATATTAGTCCACTCTAATCTGATCAAAATTATAATAATTTAGACTATTTACTAATTAGATAATCTTTACATGTCAAGGCTTTATATGAAAATCTGGAGAAATGTAGGTTATCAATAGGAAACTTGTCCGAGAAGATATTTCCTTATTCAATAATGCACCTCTAAAGATAGACAGTTTGGTTTAGACATCTGTTTGACAAGTTTGATTTCAAACATATTATCAAACAGTATTCTTGTAGTTGCAGTTGAAGTCCAATATTGAGGTTATGTCTCAATGTCTCATTAATTCCTTTTTGGGGCCAACTGTTGTTACCCAAAAAAAGAAGGAGGGTGGGCAGTGGTTAGGCCTCTGAGGCTCAAGAATTAGGAACCTCTATAGTCTTCTATTAACATAAAAGGTATTAAAACCTTAAAGATATGCTATAAGTGAATCTAGATCATTCTTACTATGACAACATGGGATTAGAATGTATCTGATTCATAGTTTCCTTAGTCTTAATCTAGAAGTATAGGGACTCTATTTTTATTATTTGTGTTAGAATAGGAGAGCTCCTCCCTCCTAATCTGCTAATTCTAGCACATTATCTACAGGTTAATATATTGTGCAGTTAAAATGAAGTTTTTTTAAAGTAAAACTTATATTTTGACTAGCAATACTTAACCTATTGATAAGAGAGTCCCACCTCCCTCAGCATAGCTCTATCTTAATTGTTTCTCTTGTTTTATACATCAAAGTAACTGACACGTGATCATGTAAGTGGGAAGAGTTACGTCATACAGGTAGCTGCCTGACCTTCTATATTAAGACTCTTTAAGAAGACTGAACTGTGGTTTTTCTGTGGAAGGTGTGAAATACAGAAGAGAATAGCACATTATCTATAGGTTAAGTATTGCTAGTTAAAATATGTTTTACTTCTAAAAACTTCATTTTTTAGCTCGCCTGTACGAAGTACAAGGAGAGCTATTGTAGTCACCCCGTTCATCTGCGTTTGCGTTTACATTTGCGTTCCCGTTCCCGTCACACTGCGTTAAAGTTTTTCAAATGCTTATATCTCAACAGTCACTCCTCACAGAGGCATCAAATTTGGAACTTAGGTACCTTGGAGGGTCTTCTGAGATTCCAAGAGAATAAACCCCTGGGTTCATGCCCCTGGGTGGGGCTAGGGGTCAGAATCTAGGACACCTTTGTAATACTGTGTTAAAGTTTTTCAAATTCTTATATCTTGACTTTCACTCCTCATAGAGCATTCATATTTAGAATTTGGGTACCTGGACGAGTCTTCTGAGATTCCAAAAGAACATACCCCTGGGTTCATACCTCAGGGTGGGCCTTGGGGTGGGGCTAGGGGTCAAAATCTAGGACACATTTGTAAAATCTTATATGCCTACAGGTTATAGACACAACTGGTTATACATCAGCTAACTATGTGACATCAGTTAAAGTGTAAGAGAGTGAAGGTCATGGTGACCTACATTTTACGGTCAAGGTCACCTAGATTTCACGGTCCAGTGATTTTGCCTTATATCTTGAATACTATTTGTTGGATAAATGTCACACCTGGGATATTACTTCCATGTGACCCAATGAATGACCACTTACTATATCTAGGTCATTGTGACCTATATTTCATGGTTCAGTGATTTTGCCTTATATCTTGGATACTTTTTGTTGGTTAAATGTCACACCTGGGATATTACTTCCATGTGACCCAATGAATGACCACTTACTATATCTAGGTCATTGTGACCTATATTTCATGGTTCAGTGATTTTGCCTTATATCTTGAATACTATTTGTTGGATAAATGTCACACCTGGGATATTAGTTCCATGTGACCCAATGAATGACCACTTACTATATCTAGGTCATTGTGACCTATATTTCATGGTTCAGTGATTTTGCCTTATATCTTGAATAATATTTGTTGGATAAATGTCACACCTGGGATATTACTTCCATGTGACCCAATGAATGACCACTTACTATATCTAGGTCATTGTGACCTATATTTCATGGTTCAGTGATTTTGCCTTATATCTTGAATACTATTTGTTGGATAAATGTCACACCTGGGATATTAGTTCCATGTGACCCAATGAATGACCACTTACTATATCTAGGTCATTGTGACCTATATTTCATGGTTCAGTGATTTTGCCTCATATCTTGAATACTATTTGTTGGATAAATGTCACACCTGGGATATTAGTTCCATGTGACCCAATGAATGACCACTTACTATATCTAGGTCATTGTGACCTATATTTCATGGTTCAGTGATTTTGCCTTATAGCTTGAATACTATTTGTTGGATAAATGTCACACCTGGGATATTAGTTCCTTGTGACCCGATTATTGACGTCAAAATATATCTCTGTTGGTGTGACCTATATTTCATGGTTCAGTGATTTTGCCTTATATCTTGAATACTATTTGTTGGATAAATGTCACACCTGGGATATTACTTCCATGTGACCCAATGAATGACCACTTACTATATCTAGGTCATTGTGACCTATATTTCATGGTTCAGTGATTTTGCCTTATATCTTGAATACTATTTGTTGGATAAATGTCACACCTGGGATATTAGTTCCTTGTGACCCGATTATTGACGTCAAAATATATCTCTGTTGGTGTGACCTATATTTCATGGTTCAGTGATTTTGCCTTATATCTTGAATACTATTTGTTGGATTAATGTCACACCTGGGATATTAGTTCCTTGTGACCCGATTATTGACGTCAAAATATATCTCTGTTGGTGTGACCTATATTTCATGGTTCAGTGATTTTGCCTTATATCTTGAATATTTGTTGGATAAATGTCACACCTGGGATATTAGTTCCATGTGACCCAATGAATGACCACTTACTATATCTAGGTCATTGTGACCTATATTTCATGCTTCAGTGATTTTGCCTTTTATTTTTATTACTATTTCATGGAGAATTGTCATACCTGGATTATTATATCTTAAGTGACAAAATGATTTACATACAAATACATCTAGGTCACTGTGACCTATATTATATGGCTTAATGATAAAAATGTTACAATATAAAATGTACCCAGCAGGCGAGCTCGCTGTCCTCCGACAGCTCTTGTTATTATTTGTGTTAGAATAGGAGAGCTCCTCCCTCCTAATCTGCTAATTCTAGCACATTATCTACAGGTTAATATATTGTGCAGTTAAAATGAAGTTTTTTTAAAGTAAAACTTATATTTTGACTAGCAATACTTAACCTATTGATAAGAGAGTCCCACCTCCCTTCAGCATAGCTCTATCTTAATTGTTTCTGTTGTTTTATACATCAAAGTAACTGACACGTGATCATGTAAGTGGGAAGAGTTACGTCATACAGGTAGCTGCCTGACCTTCTATATTAAGACTCTTTAAGAAGACTGAACTGTGGTTTTTCTGTGGAAGGTGTGAAATACAGAAGAGAATAGCACATTATCTATAGGTTAAGTATTGCTAGTTAAAATATGTTTTACTTCTAAAAACTTCATTTTTTAGCTCGCCTGTACGAAGTACAAGGAGAGCTATTGTAGTCACCCCGTTCGTCTGCATTTGCGTTTACATTTGCGTTCCCGTTCCCATCACACTGCGTTAAAGTTTTTCAAATGCTTATATCTCAACAGTCACTCCTCACAGAGGCATCAAATTTAGAACTTAGGTACCTTGGAGGGTCTTCTGAGATTCCAAGAGAATAAACCCCTGGGTTCATGCCCCTGGGTGGGGCTAGGGGTCAGAATCTAGGACACCTTTGTAATACTGTGTTAAAGTTTTTCAAATTCTTATATCTTGACTTTCACTCCTCATAGAGCATTCATATTTAGAATTTGGGTACCTGGACGAGTCTTCTGAGATTCCAAAAGAACATACCCCTGGGTTCATACCTCAGGGTGGGCATTGGAGTGGGGCTAGGGGTCAAAATCTAGGACACATTTGTAAAATCTTATATGCCTACAGGTTATAGACACAACTGGTTATACATCAGCTAACTATGTGACATCGGTTTAAGTGTAAGAGAGTGAAGGTCATGGTGACCTACATTTTACGGTCCAGGTCACCTAGATTTCAGGGTGCAGTGATTTTGCCTTATATCTTGAATACTATTTGTTGGATAAATGTCACACCTGGGATATTACTTCCATGTGACCCAATGAATGACCACTTACTATATCTAGGTCATTGTGACCTATATTTCATGGTTCAGTGATTTTGCCTTATATCTTGAATACTATTTGTTGGATAAATGTCACACCTGGGATATTAGTTCCTTGTGACCCGATTATTGACGTCAAAATATATCTCTGTTGGTGTGACCTATATTTCATGGTTCAGTGATTTTGCCTTATATCTTGAATATTTGTTGGATAAATGTCACACCTGGGATATTAGTTCCATGTGACCCAATGAATGACCACTTACTATATCTAGGTCATTGTGACCTATATTTCATGCTTCAGTGATTTTGCCTTTTATTTTTATTACTATTTCATGGAGAATTGTCATACCTGGATTATTATATCTTAAGTGACAAAATGATTTACATACAAATACATCTAGGTCACTGTGACCTATATTATATGGCTTAATGATAAAAATGTTACAATATAAAATGTACCCAGCAGGCGAGCTCGCTGTCCTCCGACAGCTCTTGTTATTATTTGTGTTAGAATAGGAGAGCTCCTCCCTCCTAATCTGCTAATTCTAGCACATTATCTACAGGTTAATATATTGTGCAGTTAAAATGAAGTTTTTTTAAAGTAAAACTTATATTTTGACTAGCAATACTTAACCTATTGATAAGAGAGTCCCACCTCCCTTCAGCATAGCTCTATCTTAATTGTTTCTGTTGTTTTATACATCAAAGTAACTGACACGTGATCATGTAAGTGGGAAGAGTTACGTCATACAGGTAGCTGCCTGACCTTCTATATTAAGACTCTTTAAGAAGACTGAACTGTGGTTTTTCTGTGGAAGGTGTGAAATACAGAAGAGAATAGCACATTATCTATAGGTTAAGTATTGCTAGTTAAAATATGTTTTACTTCTAAAAACTTCATTTTTTAGCTCGCCTGTACGAAGTACAAGGAGAGCTATTGTAGTCACCCCGTTCGTCTGCATTTGCGTTTACATTTGCGTTCCCGTTCCCATCACACTGCGTTAAAGTTTTTCAAATGCTTATATCTCAACAGTCACTCCTCACAGAGGCATCAAATTTAGAACTTAGGTACCTTGGAGGGTCTTCTGAGATTCCAAGAGAATAAACCCCTGGGTTCATGCCCCTGGGTGGGGCTAGGGGTCAGAATCTAGGACACCTTTGTAATACTGTGTTAAAGTTTTTCAAATTCTTATATCTTGACTTTCACTCCTCATAGAGCATTCATATTTAGAATTTGGGTACCTGGACGAGTCTTCTGAGATTCCAAAAGAACATACCCCTGGGTTCATACCTCAGGGTGGGCATTGGAGTGGGGCTAGGGGTCAAAATCTAGGACACATTTGTAAAATCTTATATGCCTACAGGTTATAGACACAACTGGTTATACATCAGCTAACTATGTGACATCGGTTTAAGTGTAAGAGAGTGAAGGTCATGGTGACCTACATTTTACGGTCCAGGTCACCTAGATTTCAGGGTGCAGTGATTTTGCCTTATATCTTGAATACTATTTGTTGGATAAATGTCACACCTGGGATATTACTTCCATGTGACCCAATGAATGACCACTTACTATATCTAGGTCATTGTGACCTATATTTCATGGTTCAGTGATTTTGCCTTATATCTTGAATACTATTTGTTGGATAAATGTCACACCTGGGATATTAGTTCCTTGTGACCCGATTATTGACGTCAAAATATATCTCTGTTGGTGTGACCTATATTTCATGGTTCAGTGATTTTGCCTTATATCTTGAATACTATTTGTTGGATAAATGTCACACCTGGGATATTAGTTCCATGTGACCCAATGAATGACCACTTACTATATCTAGGTCATTGTGACCTATATTTCATGCTTCAGTGATTTTGCCTTTTATTTTTATTACTATTTCATGGAGAATTGTCATACCTGGATTATTATATCTATGTGACAAAATGATTTACATACAAATACATCTAGGTCAGTGTGACCTATATTATATGGCTTAATGATAAAAATGTTACAATATAAAATGTACCCAGCAGGCGAGCTACGCTGTCCTACGACAGCTCTTGTTGTATTAAGAGTAGCATTGGGACCCAGGATGAAGTTGACCGGCTTTAAACCCCAGGTTGTTTATTCTACTGACTGTTCGAAGGCAGTGGTCCAGTGTTAGGCTTACTCTTTGTTGTTTGTGGTTTATTGTCCCCCGCCTTTTCGAAGAAAAGTGGAGGGACACTATTTTCGGCTTTCCGTGGTGCGTGGTTCCGAATTTTCAGTAGGTGTCCCCTTAACTCCTCCCACAGTTTTTGTCTGATCCTTTTGAAACTTTACAGGTGCTTTAAGGATGGTCTGAAGATATGCATGTGGTCTTTTGAGAATCCTGAAATTATTTTTTATCACTTTTTACACATTTTGAACTTAGACATTTTTTGAGTTCTAATATTACAGAAGTGTATAGGGAGTAGATACCTTGTCCCCTTAACTCCTCCCACAGTTTTTGGCTGATCCTTTTGAAACTTTACGTGGGCTTTTAGGATGGCCTGAAGATATGCATGTGGAAGTTTCAGAATACTGAAATAATTTTTTATCACTTTTTCTGCATTTTTAAATTAGACATTTTTTGAGTTCTAATACTTCAGAAGTGTATAGGGAGTAGGTACCTTGTCCCCGTAACTCCTACCACAGTTTTAAGCCGATCATTTTAAAACTTTACAGGTGTTTTAGGATGGTCTGAAGATATGCATGTGGTTTTTTCAGAATCCTGAAATTATTTTTTATCACTTTTTACACATTTTGAATGTGGACACTTTTTGAGTTCTAATATTACAGAAGCGTATAGGGAGTAGGTACTTTGTCCCCTAAACTCCTCCCACAGTTTTTGGCCGATCCTTTTGAAACTTTACATGTGTCTTTAGGATGGCCTGATGAAATGCATGTGTTTTTTCCAGAATCCTGAAATAATTTTTAATCACTTTTTCCGCATTTTTAACTTAGAAATTTTTTTAGGTCTAATACTACAAAAGCGTATAGGGAGTAGGTACCTTTTCCCCCGTAACTCCTCCCACAGGTTTAAGCCGATCCTTTTGAAACTTTACAGGTGCTATAAGGATGGTCTGAAGATATGCATGTTTTTTTTTTTTCAGAATCCTGAAATTATTTTATCACTGGTTTTTTGCTTAAATACTTAGGTAAGTGATACAAGACCAATGGTCCTCTGGTTAACTTAACCATTTTTAACAGCTCAAATAAAAATAAGGCGGGGGACATAAATTCCCTATGGAATTTGCTTGTTCTACCTAGTTTTTAGCACAGATGAGCATTAAGGACCTGCATGGTCTCTTGTTGTCCCCCACCTTTTTCGAAGAAAAGCGGAGGGACACTGTTTTTGGCTTTCCATGGTGCGTGGCGCTTGGTTCCGAATTTTTAGTAGGTACCTTGTCCCCTTAACTCCTCCCACAGTTTTTGTCCGATCCCTTTGAAACTTTACAGGTACTTTAAGGATGGTCTGAAGATATGCATGTGATTTTTTCAGAATCCTGAAATTATTTTTAATCACTTTTTACACGTTTTGAACTTAGACATCTTTTTAGTTCTAATATTACAGAAGTCTATAGGAGACATTTTTTGAGTTCTAATATTACAGAAGTCTATAGGGAGTAGGTACCTTGTCCCCTTAAGTCCCCCCACAGTTTTTGGCTGATCCTTTTGAAACTTTACATGGGCTTTGAGGATGGCCTGAAGATATGCATATGGATTTTTCAGAATCCTGAATAAATTTTTTATCACTTTTTGCGCATTTTTAACTTGGACATTTTTTGAGTTCCAATATTACAGAAATGTATAGGGAGTAAGTTCCTTGTCCCTTAACTCCTCCCACAGTTTTAGGCCGATCCTTTTGAAACTTTACAATGGCCTGAAGATATGCATGTTTTTTTTTGTCAGAATCCTGAAATTATTTTGTATCACTTTTTCTGCATTTTTAACTTAGACATTTTTGGAGTTCTAATACTACAGAAGCGTATAGGGAGTAGGTACCTTGTCCCTGTAACTCATACCACAGTTTTAAGCCGATCCTTTTGAAACTTTACAGGTGCTTTAAGGATAGTCTGAATTTTTCAGAATCCTGATATTATTTTTTGTCACTCATTTCCTGCTTCAATACTTAAGTAAGTGATACAGGACCAATGGTCCTCTGGTTAACTTACCCATTTTTAACACCTCAAATAAAAATAAGGCGGGGGACATAAATACCCCATGGAATTTGCTTGTTTTCTTAATTATTCACAAAAACATATATTGTGATCACTTATAAGAGGCTCCTTTCTAAGGCACTTCTAATGAGTACACACATACTTTTGTAGAGAAACAAGATAAAATATCAGGGCCCAGTTGTTCAAAGCTACTGACATCGTTAGTTAATGATTCGTTAAAATTTACATTGAGTGGTACGCAAATATGCTGAAATTTTTTGCTGAAAAAATGTGAGTAGCTTTTGCAGTGCAAAAGCTACTCACATTTTTTCAGCAAAAAATATCAGAATATTGTGTATTGAATCCCCTAGAACAGTTAACGAAATGACCCTTAACGAGCTCGTTAAGCTAACGACGCTTTGAACAACTGGACCCTCAAAAGCCCCTTACTGGAGCCATGCATTAGAATCATTTCATTGAGATGCTTCTAATGAGTACCCACAGCACATGTTTTCCACTCTGCCACCTTGACACTTCTACTAGTGATGTTGATTTGAATTTTATTCAGACACTCACAAAGCCAGTGTGGATTCAGGAAAAACAGAGGAACAATAGACATGATCTTTACAGCATGACAGCTTCAGGAAAAATGCCAGGAACAGAATGTTGACCTCTACATGACATTTGTCAACCTTACCAAAGCATTTGACACAGTCAGTTGTGAGGAACTTTGGAAAATTATGGCAAAGTTTGGCTGCCCTGCCAAATTCATAGCAGTGATGTGGCAGTTCCATGATGGTATGCTTGCAAGGGTCCCAAATGATGGCGAGTTCTCTGATCCATTTCCTGTGACAAATGGAGTTAAGCAAGGCTGTGTACTAGCTTCAACACTGTGTAGCATGATGTTTTCTGCCATTCTTACAGATGTTTTCCAGGATGGTGACAATGGTATAACTATTAGGTATCACTTTGATGGGAAACTTTTCAACCTAAGAAGGTTGCAAATTAATCTAAGGTGCAGACAGAGGTGCTAGACGAGTTCCTCTTTGCTGACGACATGGCAAAGAGTGCTCCAACAGAAGAGAAAATGCAAAAAAGGTGTGGATCAAGTATCTGATTCATGTGACAGCTATGATCTCACAATCAGCATCAAAAAGACTGAGGTAGTCTATCAGCCAGCACCTGGAAAGCCTTACAAGGAGCCTACCATCACAGTAAAAGATCAACGACTGCAAGTGGTAAACAAGTTCACCTGCCTTGGAAGCACATTGTCTAGAGTTGTGCACATTGATGATGAAGTCAATGCTAGAATTGCCAAAGCTAGTGCAGCATTTGGCTGGCTACCTGGAAGTATTTGGGATCGAAGTGGAATCAGGGTGGACATAAAGCTGAAAGTATATAGATCGGTAGTGCTGCCAACACTATTATACCCATGCGAAACTTGGACAGTCTACCAATGGCATGCCAAAAGACTGAACCACTTCCATACAAGCTGTCTCAGAAAACTACTAAAGATCAAGTGGCAAGACAGAATTCCAGACACAGAAGTCCTGAAAAGGGCAGGGATGAAGAGTGTACATACTCTTCTGAAATTGGCACAGTTAAGATGGACAGGCCATGTTACCAGAATGCTTGATGAACGTTTGCCAAAGAAAATCCTCTATGGAGAACTCCAAGTAGGAAAACGCTCCCACGGTGGTCAGAAGAAGCGATACAAGGACACCCTCATAGCCTCCCTTAAAGACTTCAACATACCAGCAGAGTCATGGGAACAGATTGCACAGGATCATACAAAGTGGCGAGGCCTCATAAAAAGGGGAGCTGGTGAATACAAAGCAAAAAAAATCAGCGAAGCCGAGCAGAAACATGCGCAGCGGAAAGCCAGAGCTAAGGCATCACCAACAGAGCTTTCTTCCTCAGACCTCACTTGTTCTGTCTGCAACAGGCAGTTTAGAGCTAAGATTGGTCTCATCAGCCATCTTAGAACACACAAATACAGTCAAACCTGTGTTAGTGGTCACCTCTATTAAGCAGCCAACCTGTATTAAGCAGGTTTGACTGTAATAACACATCACACAGTTGATTAGGATTGGTCATTGTCAGTAATGACAGACGAATGAACATTCAGACACTATGTTTGTGATAGACATGTTCAATTTCAGCATGTTTCACATAAAAAAAACAACACACCTGCTACATGTTTATTTCAGTTACTGGTGAAAATAAGAGACAGGAAAGTCTATGCCATGGATTGTTGGGAAGTGTTTTTCCATACCATTATGGTTTTTAGAAAGTCAAAAACAGACTTGGAACCTGTTGTTGATTTCATGATTGAAAATGTGAGTATGTATTGAAGATTTCTTTGATGCTTTACCTGTCCATGGCCATCCCTTTCCTGCTGATGAAATAATTTCTATGGCTATTATTAAGGCTGGCACAATTAATTGGATAATCGATTAATTGATCCATAAATTCCACAAAAATGATTATCATTACTGATCTGCTAATAATCGATCATTTGATTTATGTGTGTGTTACTTTACCATATTTACCCTTAGTATTCAGACCCTCAACTCCTTACCATACTTAATCTAAAATTTGAACTAGTACAATTTACTACCCATTGTTGTGTCTAAAAATAGCTGGATGGGTGGCAAACAGTGTAGACCCTGATGAGATGCCGCATTTGCGGCGTCTCATCAGGGTCTACACTGTTTGCTGAGGTCTGTCTGACCGAATATATGCAATAAAGTATAACATATGGTAGGAATCATGCTCAGACAGGTAGAATTATGACCAAATCATCAGTGATTACTAATCGATTACCGATCACAGTGGCAGGACTGATAATCAATTATCTTTTCAGCTCCGATTAGCCAGCTTTGGCTATTACCCCCGATTCTACTGATTCAAGAAGGGCAGTTTTCAGTTACTGATATATGTGTACAAGTATTTCTAAACTGCTTAGAAGACTAAGCCTGCCCAGGACCAGAGAGTAGATTAACTAGCTACGCTCAACATGACCATAATGGATTATGGTAACTCAAACAAACTCTCTTTCTGTCTCTACCTCTGAATACTGTGGAATTTACGAGGTCAAGTCAATAAGTAACCAGCCTATCCCATTTCCAATTGACCGAGACACCCAAGATTTTCATGCCTTGTTTCAATACATGTTTTAGGCCCGAGGGCAAAATTGCACCCTTATCGTGTCATTCACACAGAAGATATTGAATGTCAAACATGGCTAGCGATGCAAAAGTAAGTTTTTCGTCAAAAGTTGAGTACCGTGCTATAATTTGGTACTTGTATTTGAAAGGGAAAACAGGTCAGGAAATACATTGCGAGTTGACCAATGTTTATGGGTCTTCTGCACCATTGTATGCTCAATTTCAATTCTGGGTTGGGGAATTCAAACGCAGTAGAACGTCTTTAGAAGACAAAACCAGGTCTGGACGCCCATCAGATGCCACCAATGAAGAAATGTGTAACAAAGAACGGGATCTGATGTACTCTGGTAGGCGAATTAAGGTGGAATAAATAGCAAATGCATTACACATTTCACATGGTAGGGTTTCAACAACTTTACATGGTCGCTTGGGTATGCACAAGTTGCCGGTTGGGTCCCAGAATCCCTTAGTAACGAGCAAATGGCAACCAGAGCATCAGTAAACAGTGCATTGTTGAAGGGGTTTAGGTCAAAGAAAGATGATTTCCTTTCACATCTGGTGACTGTAGATGAGACCTGGGTCCATTATTATGAGCCAGAGAATAAAGCTCAAAATCACCAGAGTGTAGGGCCGGGGTCTCCGAGGCCAACGAAGTTCAAAATGCAACCCTCTGCTGGCAAGGTGATGGCAGCTATATTTTGGGATGCACAGGTGTTATTTTGTTGGACTTTCTAGCAAAGGAAAGTACATAACAGGTGCGTATTATGCCAATTTGCTCGACTAACTGAGAATAGTGATCCATGAAAAAAGCCGAGGTAAACTCTCCAAAGGGATTCTGCTCCAACAGGACAGTGCAAGAGTCCACACTTGCAAAATTGCAATGGATGCTGTTGAGCGGAATGGGTATGAGCTAATACCGCACCCGCCTATTCTCCAGACTTAGCTCCTAGTGACTATTTCCTATTCCCAAACTTGAAAAAGGATATCCGTGGAAGCCATTTCCGGTCCAATGAAGAAGTCGTGGTGGCAGTTGAGGAGTGGGTCAGAGACAAGGACCCTGGCTTCTTCATTTCTGTGCTGATGGCACTGGAACACCATTGGTCCAAGTGCATCATTCTAGAGGGCAATTACATCGAAAAAGAAGAGATCGATCTCACCCAGATATAAGTTAGGCTGGTTTTTATTGACTCACCCTCGTATCTGCAAACAGTTTAACTCCTGATAAGAAGGAGTTTGAGGAAAATATTTTTCTTATTTTTCTTTGTGTGAACAGGGTTTCTAATGTATACCTACAAGTAGGGCTGTCATGTTAAAATCTGTAACCAGGAGCTTTTCATGTCTGCAGGAAACATTTACAAAAATTGACTAACAGTTTACACAACCACATCACTTACACGTAATCAAAATAAACAAAAACGGCTACTATTTCCATCAAAATAGCTAGATTTTCATTATAATATGGTACCTTTTTAACTCAACTGAGCTGAAGGCTCACAAAGTGAGCCGATAGTAAAGCAAGGCTCCATCCTCTGCCCATCAGTGTGTCCACACTTTCCAACAAGAATATTTCCAAGGCCAGTTGGCCAATCTGGATCAAATTTCACAGGTACCATCATTGGGGTGGGAAATTGGCTGTAAGTTTTTGGGGCAGATCTGGTCAGAACTTTAGTTTCCACGGCAACCAAAAATCCTATAGATGATATCAAGGGGAAAATGTTGTCCTACGGATTGGGACTTTACAGATATCAGATCTTCATTAAACTTGCTGATAACAAAAATGGGCATAAAATCTTGGACAAGTTTGATTTTGGACTAGATCGGACAAGTCACATCACATGAGAGTTACCTGCCCTTTCAGGCTCCCACAGACATATAATGGGGAAAATATCATCTTGCTGAGGGAGACTTCATAAAATAGAGACTTCATCAACTTGCAGATAACCAGGACAAACATAAATTCTTTGACAAAAGTTCAATTTTGGCCAAGTTTCGATTATTAGCATGAGAGTTATCTGTCCTTGAGGGTCCAAAACTGGTCAAGTTCAAAACTAGGTCACTTGGTGTGTAAAAACTACGTCACCGGGCTAAATCAACGGAAAACTTTGTTAACACTCAAGCGGTCACATTTTTGATGCAGTCGTCGTGAAAATGTTTCTCTTGCTGAAAATGTTTCTCTTGATTTCTAGGTCAGGTTCGAAACTGGGCTACTTGGGGTCAAAAACTAGGTCACCAGGCCAAATCAAAGGAAAACCTTGTTAACACCCAAGAGGTCACATTTTTGAAGCAATCATCATGAATCTTGCACAAAATGTTTGTCTTGATGAGTTCCAGGTCAAGTTTAAAACTGGGTCACTTGAGGTCTAAAACTAGGTCACCAGGCCAAATCAAAGGAAGACCTTGTTAACACTCTAGATGTCACATTTTTGAATCAGTCATCATGAATCTTACTCAAAATGTTTGTCTTGATGATTTCTAGGTCAAGTTCCGAACTGGGTCATTTGGGTTCAAAAACTAGGTCACCAGGCCAAATCAAAGGAAAACCTTGTTAACACCCTAGAGATCACATTTTTGAAGCAGTCATCATGAATCTTGCATTAAATGTTTGTCGATGAGTTCCAGGTCAAGTTCAAAAGTTGAGGTCTAAACCTAGGTCACCGGGCCAAATCGAAGGAAGACCTTTTTAAAATTCTAGAGGTCACATTTTTTAATCAGTCATCATGAATCTAGCTCAAAATGTTCGTCTAGATGATTTCTAGGTCAAGTTCAAAACTAAGTCACTTGGGGTCAAAAACTAGATCACCGGGCTAAATCAATGGAAACCTTGTTAACACTCAGGCGGTCACATTTTTGAAGCAATCATCATGAATCTTGCTGATAATGTTTCTTTTGATGATTTCTAGGTCAAGTTCAAAACTGGGCTACTTGGGGTAAAAAACTACGTCACCAGGCCAAATCAAAGGAAAATCTTGTTAACGCCCTAGAGGTCACACTTTTGAAGCAGTCATCATGAATCTTGCTCAAAATGTTTGTCTTGAGGAGTTCCAGGTCAGGTTTAAAACTGGGTCACTTGGGGTCAAAACTTGGCCACTTGGAGTCAAAAACTGGGTCACCAGGCCAAATCAAAGGAAGACCTTGTAAACACTCTTGAGGTCACATTTTTGAATCAGTCATCATGAATCTTGCGCAAAATATTTGTCTTGATGATTTCTAGGTCAAGTTCGAAATTGGGTCACTTGGGGTCTAAAACTAGGTCACCAGACCAAATCAACATAAAACCTTGTTAACACTCTAGCGGCAACATTTTTGAAGCCATCATCATGAATCTTGCTTAAAATGTTTGCCTTGAAGATTTCAAGGTCAGGTTTGAAGCTAGGTCACATGGGTCAAAAGTGAGGTCACCGGAAAGAAACAAAGAAAACCTTGTCAACACTTTAGAGGTCACATTTTTAGCTCACATGAGCCGAAGGCTCAAGGTGAGCAGTTGTGATCACCCACCATCCGTCGTCGTCGTCCGTCTCTGGAAGGTTTGAAATACAGAATAGAATAGCACATTATATATAGGTTGAGTATTGCAAGTTAAAATATGTTTTTCTTTTTTAAAACTTTATTTTTAGAGTTATTCCCCTTAATAATTTGATAATGGTAATTTTGTGTGCACTAACTTGAAAACTCTTCAAGATATTTTCACCCCCCACCCCCATTCAAAGAATGGTGGAAAGGGCATACAGTGTTATCCATCCGTCTGTCTTTCTCAGTCTTTGTCTGACATTAGCAATTTGCATTTAAGTTTTTCAGGCAGGGCATATGTAACCTTTGGACACATTTCTAGTTTTTTTTTATTTGTTGTTGTAAGCACTCAGAAGGGCCTCACCAAGGCACTTCTATTGAATTTCCACAGCATATGTTTTCTTCGAGAAATGAGAAAAATAGTTATCTTATAATCTGGATACTTTTTTAAGCAGGGAAATGGGACAACTTGGACAAGTTGGGCATGCTATTTCCACAGCCCTCCATACTCTGAGTATTTTTGACATGCATAAAGCTGTTTTGTTTTACTATGTTTCTCATTGAAAAAAATAATTCTATATTTTCCAGAATCTGAAGGTAATCGCATTGACAGCTGGCATTTGTACAGAAGTCTCCATTGAGGTGGGTTAGTAAGAGATGAGTATAGTATTTACTCTAAATATTGGGGCACTCCTTACCATACTTTGTCCTATAATTTGTAAAAGTCTCTTCTGTCCCACTATCTGTTTATATGTTTAAAATATTGCTGGATGAGTAGCAAACAGTTCTGCATCATCTAATCTGCATCTAAACTGTTTGCCAAAGCCTGTCTGTCCCAATACCTAGGGCTATCATTGTAGTTTTTGTCTCAGAAAACTTTCAGCAATCTACCAGTCCTTCCTTTTTTGTACAGGATTCTTGCTTTAAAGCATACTGTTTGTTCTTTTTCTCACTGAGAAGCAACCAGGTGGCCGAGTGGTTAGCGCTCCCAGCTGTAGATCACTTGGTCTCATTTTGGAATCCCTCTGGAGGCGGAATTCATTAATGACTGTACAGTGCTTCATTGAACAAAGCCTTTCATTATTAGCTCACCTGGAGCCTTGCCTCAGGTCAGCTTATGCCATGGTCTGTTGTCCGTCATCCGTTGACTCGTCCGTCGTTAGCGTTTCACATTTTCAACATGTCCTCCAGAACCATAAGTTGGATTGAGCTGAAACTTAGTGGGAGGCATAGTGACAACATGGAGATACAGAATTGCTAAAATGGATCTGTTCTGATATCCAATATGGCCATCATGGTCACCATTTTGAAATTCTTTAAACGTCGTCTTACAAACCGTAAGTCAGATTGACTGAAACTTGATGGGATGCATCACAGTGACATAGAGATTCAGAATTGCTAAAATCGTCCAATTCGGGTATCCATGATGGCCACTACAGTGGCCATCTCGGAATTTTTTAAACAATATTTCCTTAAACCATATGTCGGATTCAGCAGGAACTTGATGGGAGGCATCACAGTAACATGGATTCAGAATTGCTAAAATTGTTCTGTTGGGATGTCCAAGATGGCCGTCAGGGTGGCCATCTTGAAATTCTTCAAAGGACATCTCCTTCCAAACCATAAGTCAGATTGAGCTGAAACTGGAAGGGAGGCATCGGAGCAACATATAGATCCAAAATTGCTAAAATTGTTCCGTTTTGATATCCAAGAGAGCCACCATGGTGACCATCTTGAAATTCTTCAAAATACATCTCCTTCTAAACAGTAAGTTGGATTGAGGGGAAACTTAATGGGAAGCATCGGAGCAACATAGAGATTCAGAATTGCTTAAATAAACATAGAGATTCGGAATTAAATGAACCACAAGGGTTGATGTGTCGTTAAACCCTAACACAATCAGATTAAGCCCAAACTTGGTGGAAAACTTTCAAATGACCTCTCCTCCCAAACCATAAGTAGGATTGAGCTGAAACTTGCTGGGAGGCAACATAGAGATTCAGAATTGCTAAAATCTCCTCCCAAACCTTAAGTTGGATTGAGCCAAAATTTCATGGGAGGCTTCACAGTGAAATAAGAGATTCAGAATTGCTAAAATAATTCCATTCAGATATCCAGAATGGCCACCATGGTGGCCTTCTTGAAATTCTTCAAATGACAACTCCCAAATAATAAGTTGGGTTGAGCCGAAACTTGAAAAGAGTTATTGGAGGGACATAGAGATTCATAATTGCTAAAATTGTTCCATTCCGATATCCAAGATGGCCACTATGGCAACCATCTTGAAATTCTTCAGATGACATCTCCTCCCAGACCATAAGTTGGATTGAGCAGAAGCTTGATGGGAAGCATGGGAGCAACATAGAGATTCAGAATCCTTCCGTTCCGCTATCCAAGATGGCCGCCTGGATGGCCACCTTGAAAATCCTGAAACCACATCTGCTTCCGAATCTTAAATCAGATTGAACTCAAACTTGGTGGAGGTATTGGGGCCACATGGAGATTTAGAATTGTTAAAATCATTCCGTTCTGATATCAAAGATGGCGGTCATGTTGGCCATCTTGAAAACTTTCAAATGACATATTCTCCCAAACCATAAGTCGAATTGAGCTGAATCTGATGGGAGGCAACATACAGATTCAGATTAGCTAAAATGGTTCCATTCCAATATCCAGGATGACCATCACAGTGGCCGTCTTGAAAATCTTCAAACCACTTCTGCTCCCAACTGTTAAGTCGGATTGAGCCAAACTTGATGGGAGGCTTTGGGATGACATGGAGATTTAGAATTGCTGAATTTGTTCAGTTCCAATATCCAAGATGGCCTCCATGGCTACCAGCTTGAAAATCTTGAAATGACATCTGCTCAGGAATGGTAAGTAGGATTAAGCTGAAACTTGGTGGGAGGCATTGGGGAGACGGTGAGATTCAAAACTGCTAAATTCATTCCATTCCAATGTCCAAGATGGCCGCCACAGTCTTGAAATTCTTCAAACGACATCTCCTCCCAAACCATAATGCAGATTGAGCCCAAACTTGATGGTAGGCAGCAGAGCAACATTGCTAAAGTTGATCTGTTCCAATATCGAAGATGGCTCCCAAGCTGGCTGGCCCCCAAGTTTTGTCTGTCTAGAAAGTCATTAAACCTCATCTGCCCCTAAATGTTAAGTTAAAACTTGGTGGAAGACATTTGGGTGACATGGAAATTCAGAATTGCTAAGAACATTCTGTTACAATACCCTTGATGACCACCACAGCAGCCATCATGAAGGTCTGCAATGGGATAGAAACTTGATGGACGGCATCCCAGGAAGGCATCGGGGTGGCATGGAGATTTAGAATTGCTAAAATGGTTCCATTCTGATATCCAAGATGGCCACCATGGCAGGCATCTTGAAAATCTTCACATCACATCTGCTCCTGAACGGTAAGACTGATTGAGTTTAAACTTGATGGGAGGCATTGGGTTGTTACTGAAATTTAGAATTGCTAAAATCGTTCTGTTCCAATATCCAAGATGGCCGCCATGGTGACCATCTTGATATTCTTCAATCCACATCTCCTCCAAAACAATAATTCAGATTGAGCCTGAACTTGATGGGAGGCATCAGGATGACATTGAGATTCAGAATTGCTAAATCTTTCAGTTCCAATATCCAAGATGACGGCCATGGTGGCATTAGTGAATCTCTTCAAACAAAAGGCAATCTGATCTGATCTGACAACCGAGATAGCCACCATGGCACAGTGTAACATATCATGA